>OY979710.1:22175627-22744374 GCA_963855925.1 Inga laurina
AGCTCAAGCAAGGTTCCATGAGTGTCAAAGAATACTTCGATGAGCTGTACATTGCTTGGCTTTGAGCTAAAGTCAAAGAAAGCTCAAGGGCAACTATGGATAGATTTCTACATAGACTTAATCCAGATATTGCTAAACAAATGAAGTTGTATCCGTATAGTAATATTCAAGGAATGGTCTCTATAGCCATTGCGATAGAAAAACTCATGAAGAAAAAGGAGAGACATGAAGAAAAAGAGAGGATAAAAAAGAGAAAGAGATACATGAAAAAATGCTTGAAGAGAAAAGAAAAATTAAAAGTGAAAGAGCAAATGAGTTTGAGGTGACAAAAATAACTGAGTTACTTGAGTGAAAACAAAAAGAATGAGAGTGAATATAAGGAAAAAGGATATGTAAAAGAAAAAACTTTTGTTGATACTAACTATCCTTTTCCTAGTGTTATTTTATCATCACTACAGGAGTAGAATTATGATAAGTCGACGATGATTGTTCCATATGGCGAATATGTCCCTTAAGAGTCAAGGATGACTCTTTTTCAAGAGAAGGAGAATGATAGAGGTGCAAGTGGCATCTTATGTGGTGTCTAACAAAACATCAAAGTTGGCATCCAAGGCAGTGACAAAGTACTACATGGCAGCTTAGGTGGCATCTACAATGAACAAGATGTTATCTCTATTATCCAAAAAGATTATAAGCAACCCCAAGATCCTCTTCATGACATTGACGGCCCAATTACTAAAAGCCCAGAAAAGAGTGAATTGTTTGAGAGGTTGCAGAAAACATTTAGGCTTGATTTTGCTTCATTAATGGCCCATAATGTTAGTATATATGTTAATGGTGCAAATGAGTCCTTAACCATGCCTATTGTAATATCTCAAAAAATGATTAAAGGCTAATGACTTCAAAAGTGAATGTAATTATTGTTAAATAAAAACTTTTAGAGAATGTGTGATGGGAATTTGGTTGTTTTAATAATTCCAATGGTTTCCTTGTGAAAAATTGTGTGGTAATAGGTTTGATTGTTGAGTTTAGAGCCATTGGACATATTGGTTGAAAATGGGAAAAACTAACTGTTGAGTGCAATTCTGTGCAGGGCAGTCAGTTTGTATGGACATTTTGAATAGGCAAATGGTGTCTACAAATTCTGAAAATTGCCAGTTTTAACATTCACATGTCAAGCTTCAAAATAAACATATAATTTGTATCATTTCGATTTGTGAGCTAAGAGTTATGGATTTTTGAAGTTTGCCCAGTGAAATTGATTATTTTCTGGAGCAGCGATCAAAGAAATTAAATCTGGGAATTTTGTGATTCCAGATAGAAAAATTCTATATTTTCCTTGAAACTAGACTCAATAAGGGTTCTATAGGCTTTGGGATCACTTCAATTTTTCTAGAATTAGTTGTGATTTTTCAAAGTTAGGGCAAAAAATCTGCCAGAAATCTCATTAAGTCCAAAAATAAAGAAATAATGTAATGGCAAGTTTTGAAATTATGAGGTACATGGAAAACTCATTTCGGCTGATAGAAGGACCTCCTAAATGTCATTTACATGGGCCAAGAGATGGAAAATATTAGTTTCATGTCAATTGGATTTATGGCACAACATTATGTGTACACAAAAGCTTCAATTTTGGAAATTAGAAAAAAAATGACATAAGCATACTATAATGATGACATAAGCATAGGATTATAAAACAAAACTTCATCAGCTTCCCTTGCCATTTGCCGACGCCATTTTCAGCCAAAAAGGGTGAGAGAGAGCTTGGAGAAAAATAGAGAGAAGGAAGGAGAAATCTCGCAAGGTAAGCCGATTTCTCCGACGATCTAGTTCCTAACGCGTATAACTCTACTCCTAAGCTTTTCTTTCATTTATTTTAAGGTTGTTGGAGCTCAAATCTATTGTATAAAGAGTTAGGGTTCAGCCATAAGAAGGGAAGAGCTAAAGGGAGCTTGAGGTAACTTCCAAACCATCGTATATTGACTATTATAGCTGCTGTGGGCAATTTAATCAGTGAAATGTTGCCTGATTGCCGTTGGTTTTAAAGTTTCAAAATGATATGGCCTAGGGGTTATGCTACCCAAATTTAGTCTTAATGTTAGTTGAACCTAATGTAATGGTTAATAAAGTAGTTAGAAGTAGAAAGGAATGCGTTTATGGAGCCGAAATCGTAAAACCCCAATTTTCTCTAGAGAGCTCATAAATTTTGGCCAACTCTAGAAATGGGTGTTAGAGTTGAATTTTCAATTATTTGATGGTTCCATTGAGTTCAGGAGCGAAAATTAGGTGCGGTTACAGTCGGTCACTTTTTTGGAAAATGCTAAAAAAGCATAATTACGAAAATGCCATTGGTAAATTTGTAATTTGACATTGAATTTGATAATTTTGAGTCCAGAAATAGATTCCTTGGGTGGAAATATGTTAGGATAGCCCATATTAGAATTTCTGGAAAAGTGCAACCAAATCGGGTACGGCGGGCCCGGGCCGTGTCCCCGGGGGCATTTTTGTAAATTTTCATTATAGACTCATATAACCCTAAGAAAAACTATGGAAGTGTCTAAATGGTGCATTTGGAATTGTAGGATTTGATATTTGCCCTGTTCGTGATCCACCTGTGCTACAGCACAATCAGAAAGAACAAGGTAGTGAGTGACTCTTCTCTTATGCTATGTGTAAAGTATTGTATGTATGTTTGTCATGCATTGTGATACATTGTGATGCTTGTGAAAGCTGATGCATAGTGATTACAGTGTAAGCTGTTGCATTGAGATCGCAACGAAAGCTGACGCATAATGTTTACAGCCATGAGTGTTGTTGTATGTGGTGTGAGTCATATATCATTATGATGCTGCTTAACATGTTCATATATGCTATGCGCTTATACACTGTATGAGTGATTTGTTACTACAAAGATTCTTTTGAATCTCATTCTTGTAGAGATGTGTTGTTAGATTATTGGTTATCTATTTTGGACTTGGGATTACTATTTATTTTTGAAATATAAATATTACGTTGATGTTGGTCATGTAATCCCCTAGTTGGAACTTATAACCCTTAGTTTATACATGTATAAAACCCGGGAGTTGCTAGGAATTTGGCTATGCACTTTGATATGTATGAATATGATTGAACTGCACAGAGTAATTAGATTCGGAAGATGAATCTGAGACCATGTTGAACGAATTTTAGAAAAGAGATTTGAGAAAAACGTATCCGTCAGTCTCTAATTCCTTTAAATTACGCATTTTTGAATCTTAATTACAGTTATCAAGGTAGGAGATTACACCTATTAAGGCCCATATACATGCTTTTACAACACATAGAAGTTGAGCAAGTGACAAAGAATGATGATCCATGAAATTGTTGTAACATAAAGGAATAAGCCCAACAATATGATGTACAAGGCCCATGTGCAATCCAGAATGAAGAATTCACTTAAAATACCATGTGACAAGCATGTGCCTTAGATGAGGATCATAAGTGACATCCAAGATAACTCATGAAGCATCTAGAAGGTGTCCTTAAGCATCAAATCTAATCTAATTTCATTTTTATTAGTTTCCTTTTTTATTTGCATTAAATAAGGCCTTTTGGTCAAAGATTGCTCTTGAAGACTTTGTTTTAGTTTCTTATTTTTAGGTTGCTGACTTAGTCTTGAAGAATAAGTCATTTCCTAATTCCTTTAGGCTTGAATGGTGCCAACTAAGACAATCAATCATCATTAAGGCATCATTTATTACATGTTTTTCTATATTATATATCATCAAACAGAAGTGTTACTACTGAGATTCGTATAAATCTCACTCTTTCTAATGACTAACCTACAGCTAGGGCAAGCAGATCAAAAGAGAAGCAGGAAACAAGGGCGGCTAGTGCTCGTGGCTAGGGGAATAGAGTTTTGTGTTTGTTATCAAGTTTTGGGATGATTGTATATGACGTAAATGTGAGATCAATGTATTAGAGGTAGTCGAATCTATCATAGACTTGTATATTAGTTTGTAATCCCTGGTATGGGAACTAAAATAGGTGATAATACCCTGTAGACCCTACTAGTTTAAGTATAACCTGAGAGTTCGTCAAGAAATTTTGTTGAGCACTCTGATATTAATAAATGAAATTGAACTGAGCAAGCCAAACATGTTTGGTAAAATGAAAATAAGACCACGTTAATCATGTTTTGAAAAGTTTTGGAAACCCACTTTATCACAGGACTAAATCCTTTCTTGAAGTCGGGATCGTTAGTGTGCTGAAAATTTATTCTCTGGTCTCCAAATGATCTTTATGACACATTTTTGAATTATATTAACGGCTATCAATGAAAGGGGTTACACCTAATACTACTATATGATACTCATATGTGGCTAAAATACAAGTATGTGTATAAATGATGGTGTGAAATGTTGTGGACAAAACAATTTATACATGTATATGATGAATGTTGAATATACTTCTATGATTGAAATTGATGAGCATAAGAATAATATGATAAAATGTAGAGATATTTATTGGAATATGATATGTAAAAACTGAATATTATGCTGCACATTGCTATATTTGATTATTGTGCACCACTAGTTGGAATTGATTTACATGGCAATAATCCTTGATATGACACTCCAGTGGCTGTCTAGGTAATATCCCTAATAGTAGTAACCTACTAGAGGAAATAATGATCCCTTGTATGCTTTATAGTACTTTGGCCTATTTACATCATACTTATGGAGAGCTTGTGAGAGTTAACAGTAACAAGCTAGTACTCAGCCTTTAGGTTCAATTAACTATTGATTGTTATATTTTTATTGATATTATATGCCTCTTGTCATTATATCTATTTTTTAGTCCCACTTAACACTTTATAGGTGGTATTGGTAGGTAACGTGGGTAGTGATTGTGTTACTGAGATAGTGGCCTCATCTTATTACTCTCAATGTTTTTCAAGTGAGAGCTTGAAGGGAGATGTGACTAGAAAGGCATCTTATGCTTGAGGCTACTATAACAAGTAGATAGGGTTATTACTTTATTTATATCTTATTGCCACTCTAGGACTGCATTTGATTTCTTACAATGAATCCATATTAATATGCCTAGACTATTTGATTGAGATTCCATAGTGGACTGCCAGAGGCCTGTATTTTTACTATTTTATTTTCTATCTATTTCTTATGGCAGACGGCCAGAGGCCTTGGTTATTATTTATTTGATTAAGATTTATTAACCTGGATATTTTCTTCATCATTTAAGAATATTTGTTGATTTTGATGCCTGAGTACCTTGTAGGCCTAAGGTATAATATTGATACAAGGATATGTATACATTGATGCATGTGCTTATACATGATTTTAATTAACCATGATAGACTATGAGTGTTTATTTGCACGATGGGGATAGGTCTTAGAGGCTTGCATGCATGCATTCCTCTATAAGGAGAGACTTGATTAAGTTAATGTGTACATCTATGACATTTTTAGATTCAGATTGATATCTATATTTATGTTATGTCACACTTGACACCACAATGGCACATGTTGGCATGTATAATGAGTGAAACTTTGGTTACTATGGCTTTTGTCACACTCCATTACTTAATATTTTTCAAGTGATAGTTCTAGAATTCTTGAGGCTTAGATAGCTTCTTATCTTTGTATAGCCTCTTTTGTTTATTTAACAATTTGCATTTATATACATTGCCACTTGTAGGGTTCATTTTGTATACCTTGTTAAATTGTTCACTTTTGATTAAACTGTTATTAGCTAGTGTGTTGGTAGAAGGCATGAGACTTTTAGGATTGCAAGAAACTTTGATGTAGATCCACAAACATATTTGTGTAAACTTTTAATTATTACACTATGATTTGGATGTCATGCAAATATGGATTTTCATTATTGGGCTTATAGTTGAATATTATATTATGGGATTCAAAAAGCTCATGGTCCAAGCGTTGTTGATTAATTATGGTAAAGAGGAGTTTGGTTTTAATAACCATGTTAAGTGGTTTTACTCCTTTTCAATTTAGCTTTTCAAAAGCGCTTTTACAATTTACGAAGTAAGTATGTGAGAGGAACTTTATTTTGACTTGCGGAAAAGAGCTTTTGAGACCATAGTTTGGGATTTTCCATGATAGCTTTTGCATTTTTTATCTCTTTTATATCATGGATAAGTTAATTAAGTGGTTGTAATCCTTTTAATCATGATATGTGTTTTCAAATGAGTTAGTCAATTCTTTTCTATCATGGCAAATTTCAACTTGAAAGTAGAACTCTTTAAATTGTGTTTGGTGTTTGGAAAGTTGAGATAAAAGCTTTCTATTATGGTAGACCTTCTTGTTTAAGCTTTTACTTGTCGACCATAGCAATGATTATTATCATGAGATTTTGAATGTGTATGTGAAATTGAGGTATAAGGAAAGGACTTTACACTGAAGAGAGGCCATAAAAATTGATGCACATAATTGCCAAAAATTTTATAAACGCAAGAGATTAAATTAAATTAAATGTAATAACAAAATTAAGCACACATTCTATCAACCCCTTAATATTTCGACATTCAACAGAGGGTTTGCACGTAGTTTAGTAGGCGCACAGGAATAACATAAATATATTGATATAAAGACTTAATTACATTGCAAGAATTTCCCACAGGGTTTATGCATAATACTTACAAATCCTAAAAAAATAATAAGATCTACAAATAACCAACATCCCTGTTTGAACTAGACCAGAACCTTTAGTTGCCACTATTTACATTTTCTCCCTTTAAGCCGCTTCCTTCAATTGGATAAATTATAATTTATGGAAAGGGTGAGATTCATATGAATATCAGTAGTAACATGTTATCAATCATATAAAATGCGATGAATATATATATGCAATGCTCCACATAGTGTAACTGAAAATTCATACTGTAACATGTTTGTGCACATTGTTCAAGGCCAAATGATTGTTTGGTCCCCTAATTGTCTCTCACCTTAACTAGGTCCTAAACCATAGCTAGGTGTTGTTCATACTGTATATATCATAGCTGGGTCCTAATAGGTCAGTTGGTGCTTGTGCTTTTCCCGCACTACAGGTAGATATTGTGCCCCAAGCACTGTTCATATCACAAAACACGGTATTATACAGCATATAAACAACCACATAGTGTATGAAAATAGAGTTACTACCTAAATTGCCCTTTCCTTGCCCGTCATCGGTTCACTATCATTCGTTCGGCTCAGGCTATTGTCAAGTCCTAAAATTCCAAATTTATTATAAATGAGCTACTACTCATTTATGTCTTATTCTAAACTCATGTCGTTGGTTATCTATACTCAAAAATACATATTGACCAAAATATCCCTGAAAACTCGATCTAAGCCTCTTTGTACCCAATTTAACTGTACTTTACCAAAATTTATGACCTGGGTTATTCCTATACAATTTTGTGTATATAATTCATTTTTTACTCAAGATTTCACAAATTCATGCTCAAATTATAGAAATACCCTTGGCAGTCACTATGTTAGGGTTTTAGGGGTAAAATTGTCCCTTCACACTTCATATTTCATATGTTCTGTTAGATTCCAAGTTTTGATGATAACAAAAGGTGATTATGCTTTTTGGTAAGAAACTTATGTTTTAAAGTCATAAACATTGATTCAATTGATTACCAAATGCATTTCACAAGGTTCAATGATGGTTGCTATGATTTTAACTGATACACTCAAGTGATGAAGCTCGTACTCGAGTAAGAATCCATTTTGCACTTGAGTTGAGGAAGTGAAGCCTTAAAGTGTTTTACAGAGAGCTACTCAGTTTAGAAATTTTTTAGTAATACTCGAGTGAGAGGCATTATACTCGAGTGATGACCAGATATGTACTCGGGCATGAAGGCACAATCTTAGAAGTTTTTGACAGAGAGCAAAGCCAAAGACAGAAAATGGTTGTTGCACTCGAGAGAGTCTGTATACATTTCAAATCATATTTTCTCTACATTCATATTGTACTTCAGTGTTTATCTTATTTTCTCTGTATTCATATATTCTCTGAATTCATATTATACTTCAGTGTTTATCTTATTTTCTCTATGAAAGAGTCTGTATACATTTCAAATCATATTTTCATTTGATCTCAAGGTACAAGGACCTTGAGAGGGAAGATATCCTCACGAGAGAAGCAGTTGAGAGAATTCCTAGGAGTACTTTCTGCTCGTAAGACTTACAAGGTGCAAGCAGGAGAGAACATTGCTGCTTGTAAGACTTATAGGGGTATAAGCAGGAGAAAATGTTGCTGCTCATAAGACTTGCATACGTAAGCAAGAGGGAAAGGTTATAGGATCGTTTTTGCACATAAGACTTGTCATAAGGGGGAGAAAAAATTCTAGGTATTAGAATATTTCTGCTCATAGTCCATACAAGGACAATTGTTGTCTTGTGGCATTCTAAGAGTCCATTGAATCTTGAAATAATAGTAAAAATTTCAGTAGGTCTTGATCTCTGAGGACTAGATGTAGCATTAGGTTTTGAAAATATCAGTATAACTATTTGTGTGCTAATCTTCTCATCTTTACTATATCTACAATAATTTTCATATCACCGTATCAACCAAAAAATTTATCCTATAACCCAATTCACCCTCCTCTTGGGTGAAGCTTGCCTCTTTCATTTGGTATTAGAAGGAGGTCTTCTTCGAAGAGCCTAACAGCTTGAGAAGGATCCGGTAAATGGCAACAATTGGTGAGAACATTCTTCTAGACAAAGCTTTTATCACTAGACCTCCTGGTTTCACTGGAGAACATTTTGTATTCTAGAAAGCTAAGTTTAGAATGTTTGTGATGGCTAACGAATGCGGTCTATGGAATGTGATACAAGATGGTGATTATGTTCCAAAGAGGAAAATCAAAGATAGAGTTGTGGAAAAGAGTCCAGAGGAATTTGACGACGATGACAATAGGTTAGTAACATTAAATAGTAAAGCTATTCTAATGATACAGTGTCCTCTCAGCCAGAAGGAGTATTTCTAAATCTGCACACTACCCACAACCAAAGACATGTGGGATGCTCTTGAGATTGCTCATGAACGTACATATGGAATCAAAGAAAATAGCGTTAATACTTTGTTCATAGAGTATGATTAGTTTTAAATGAAACCTAGAGAAAGGATATCTGAATTTGATCGTAGGTATATTCATCTTGTTAATCAGCTATCAACACTTGGAAAAATATTTGATCAAAATTCCCAGGTAAGAAAGATCCTTAACATTCTTATGAAAGAATGGGAAGCAAAGGTGAGAGTTATCAAATAAGCTAAAGGCGAATCAATGAGATATGTAGCTGCTCTGTTTGGAAGTCTTTTATGAGTATGAAGGAAAGCTGAAATTCAAAAAGAACTAGAAGAGTTTGATGACAAAAATAAAAGAAGAGTCACCCTCAAAGTTATTAAGAAAGATGATTCTTCAGAAAACGAAGATGTTCTTGATGATGATATAGGAATGATCGTGAGGAAATTCAAGAAGTTCTATAGAAGAGGCCAAAAGAACTTCAATAATTACCAAGGAGCAAGAAGGAAAATAAGGAGCAACAGATAGTATGCTATGAATGTGGAAAGCCTAGACATATCAAATCAGAATGCTTCAAAAACAAAGACAAGAAGCATAAAAGAAAGCACACATATCATCCATATGGGGTAATAGCTCGTTAGATGAAGAAAGCGACAATGATGAAGTTGCAAATCTATGCTTGGGAGCTAAGGAAGAAGAATCAAACTCTAAGGTAAATGGCTCTAAACCTACTTATGATGAGTTATTATCTGAATATAATGTATTTCATACTGAATTCATCAAGGTAGCTAAAGAAATGATTAGTCATAAGAAGAAAGTAAATGAGTTAGAAAGAACTGTCATCTCTTTATGTGCATTGTGTGAAGAAAATGATAAGAAAATAAGTGATTTAACAAAAATATTGGACAGATTTACTAAAGGAAGTGAAACTTTTAAAGTAATCTTGAAATCACAAAGAGTCACTCATGATAAATCTATAATTGGATATAATTTAAGTAGAATAGAAACAGAGGAAAGAAGAAGAAAGGCAGTAAGGCATACCTCAAATATTTTAAGAATTCTGTGCATACTTCAAATCCACATGTAATTACTATAATAGGAAAGGCCATTATACTTCATTATGTTATTTTATCAAGGGCAAGATTATTGGAACATACAAATGGGTTCCAAAAGGGATGCATGTACCAAGAGTAATTCATACTAACCACGAAGGACCCAAGAAAGTGTGGGTACCTAAAGCTTGATCATATCACTCTAGGTATGTGTAACCCCTCACGGTAATTATATCTGGGTTATGAAATTTAAGTGAAATAGAGACCAATAAGACAAAAACAACATTTATAATACCTCATCTTCAAGATGAGGTGTCTAGAAAAACAGTTCAAAAATATAATTAATCTGGTCTCACATTCACATTTGAAAACAATTACATATGCAGTAAAATCACATTCATAAATGTCAGAGTGCTAAACTAAAATCCCGACAACCCAAGTTACATGTATATATAATGGATGTATATTTTCCCAAAATAGGAGATTACATATCCAAAATAATATTTACATCCCAAAATATATACAATAATCCCAAGCTAAAATAGATAACCAACAGTCCAAAATGTAAAACATCTCTACAAGGTCCTAACCGCTCTTGGTTGCCCGTTTCTCCTCGGAGCCACTGCCCTGTCTGATGGTTAGTCAAAGGAAAGAATGAGATTCAAAAGAATCCCAGTAGTAACAAATCACTTATACAGTATGTAAACACATAGCATGTAAGATCATGATTAGCAGCAACATAATAATTGATGGCTCACGTCACAAACGATGGCCCTCACAGCTGTAATCACAATGCGATAGCTTTCGCTGTAATCTCTATTCCCGCTTTCGTGGTAAACACTATGCAGCAGCATCACAAGGCACAAAGCATCACAAGGCGTCACAAGGCATCACAAAGTAGCAGTAGCAACACAATGCATGACAAACATACATACAATGATTCACACACATTATAAGAGAAAGAGTCACTACCTGGTTCTTTCCTGACGTTCCTCAGCACAGTAGGGTCACGAGTCTATCAAATGTCAAATCCTATAACCAAATTAGGGACAACCAATCAATCTCTTTTCCAAATATATATATTTCTATAATACACTAGGTTGGTTATTGTAACCCCCTGCCTTGACAACTGTAATTATGATTTGAAAATGAGTAATTAAAATGGATTAGAGACCAATGGATAACTAATACTTATTTCAATCCCTTCAATGCGGTAGGGTTTTCACAAATTTCTTTAAAAAACCCTTCCCTATCTTGGTCTCTATTTCAAAGTCAAATATAATTACCCTATGTAGTTAAATCGCATTTATATATATCAGAGTGGATAAAAAAAATCCTGGCAACCCCCGGGTTTCATTCATTCACTAAGGGTTTATAGTTTCCCATATAGGGGATTACACAACTATATCTAAAATAGTATTTACATCCCAAATCAAACTGGATAACCAACACCCAAAATCAGATATCTCCAAGGAGTCCTAACCGCTCTTGGTTGTTTGCTTCCCTGTGGAACCACCTACCTTATCTGTAGATTTAACAATGGAAAGAATGAGATTCAAAAGAATCCTAGTAGTAACAAACCACACATACAATATATAAACACATAGCATGTAAGCAACCATCAACAGCAGCAGTAACAACAACACAATGATACATGGCTTTCACCACAAACAACAGCACTCATGGCTGTATACATAATCACCACAGCTTACACTGTATAACGACAGCTTTCACCGTATAACAAAAGATTTCGCTATATAATGCTAGCTTGCGCTGGATAGTGATAGCTATCACCAGCTGTATAGGCAGCAACATTAGAAATCCTCACAAAACAACAGCACTCACGGTTGTATACATAATCACCACAGCTTACACTGTATAACGACAGCTTTCACTGTATAACAAAAGATTTCGCTATATAATGCTAGCTTGCACTGGATAGTGATAGCTATCACCAGCTGTATAGGCAGCAACATTAGAAATCCTCACAAAACAATGATACACATACATACAATACATTTACACATAGTATAAGAGAAGAGTCACTATCTGGTTCTTTCTGAACATGCTCTAGCACGGGTCATTCACGATCAGGGCAACTGTCAAACCCTATAGATCAAAATCAAGAACGACGGATTAATTCTCTACTCCAAATTCTTACTTTCATCACACTTAAAGTCAGTTATCATTTGGACTCTTTAGCTGGCTATTAGAAGCCCTAAACATATGCCTAAAAGATTGGGAAAGATCATACTGAAAACCACCTTTCAAAAATTGCAAAATACTGATTTTTGGGGGTTGGCCGTGGCCTAAGAATCCACTAGCCACGACTAAAAACAGGTCAGAAACATTTGGGCCACAGCCCAGAATTGGCTGGCCTTGGCCAAGAAAATCCTGTTTCTTGGCTGAACATCCAAAAATCATAACTAATTCTAGAGAAATCAAAATGAGGTGATTCTAAAGCCAAATGAAAGATATTTAAGTCCTCTTCATAGGAAAATATGAACCATTACCATAAATCACCACACAATTATAGAATTACACAAAATTTAATACTGCTCCAAAACAGAGTCCAGTTTCAACACCAAACTTTGGACAGTCATTACTCTAAGCACACAAATTGAAATGACACAAATTATATGTCCATTTTGAAGCTCGGAATGTGAACTTTAAGAATGAAAATTTTCAGGATTTTTAGATGTCATTTTCCCATTCAAAATGTCTAGACAACCTGACTGCCCTATACAGAACTTTAAGGAACATAATTTCATTTTTTGTGCCATTGTTTCAAATGGTTCTAAATTCACAACAAATACCATTCCCACACCAATTTTTACAAGGAATCCATTGGAAACACCAAAATAAACAAATTTAACTCACATTGGCATGTTCCAAAAGAGACACAACATGTCACACACTAACACCATTCAACACTCATAATGCCATTCCTTTCTATTTAAGGTTCCAAACCAATTTTATTAGCACCAAAACACAAAATGACACCTATTCCAATACCAAATCACCATGCAATCCACAAGACCCTAATGGCACAAAAATTAGGGCTAAAATCCAGAAATTCCAAGTTCATCCAATAAGCACAATCAATATGTCAAAATGCAACACTTTCTTACCTCTTCCTCTTTCCAAAGCTAGTTCTTGAATTCTTCTACTTTCAATTTTTCTTAAGCTCTCAAACTCTTTCTTTCAAAAATATAAAACCATTAAGATAAAGGCCTCATCAACATGATCAAAGTTAAAGAAGAGCATTCGAGCTAAAGAAGTCATCTACATAGCCAAACTCTCACCTTTTCCTTTCTCTTTCCTCTTCTTGTTGAACGAAAATGGTGCTGTTAGGAGAGAGAAAATGAGATGGAGATGATGATCTAAAATTTTCCCTTCAATTGCTTAATGGATGTCCTAAATGAAAGAGGGAAGAGAAAAACCAAATTTTCACACTTTGACTATGACCATGGTTCTCATCAAGCCAAGTACCATGATCTTGTTCCTCCTCCCAACTCCTTCCATGTTCATGCAAGCATAGGATCACTCTCTCATAATTTATTGATCTCTTGACATTTAATCCCAACCATTGATCTTCAATTTACTAATGAGTTTCCTCTTCGGTAACTGACCAACTGGTTGGTAACTTTTCTTTTACCTGTTTTGCCCCTGATTAAGGCAATCTCTACGAAATTACCTCCGAACGTAATTTTAGGGTTCATATCACTCAACTATGCGCCCTCCCTCTTATTTAACTCAATTTAGATGTTAATCCACCATTAAACTTAAATATAGAGTTTAGGCACGATTAGAACACGTTTGAATCAAAATTCACATTGTATTATTCAAAAGTGCTTAGTTACAATAATTACAATCACTTTCGAAGTCATTAGCCCTTAATCCCATTTTTGGGTCATTACAGTTATCATTCAAACTCTTTACGTGGCTATTAGAGGTTTACACATATGCCAAAAGGGTTAGGATAAACTACCTTGAAGACCCCTTCTTCGGAAGAAGAACATTGGTTTTTGGCTGACTTACTCGAGTTAAGATGACCTCACTCAAGTGATGAGAGACTTGCACTCGAGTGAGAATGGCTCTCACTCGTGAGTGTTTGACAGTAAGCAACAACAACGGAAAAAAAGTATTCATAGAACTCAAGCATGAGGGATCGCACTCGAGTGATGACTCCAAATCCACTCGGGTCACCGAAAGTGCAACACCAGAAGTGACAACCCGAGAGCATAGATACTTTAGAGGAAGAAGATCACTCGAGCACAACCTTTAGCACTCAGGTGAGAAGGCTACACTTGCATGTGTCATAACACACTCTTGAAAATTGGCCTGCGAGTACATACCCGAGACGTAACCCTAAAACATGAACTCACACCTTCACTCGAGTGAACCCATGCTCACTCGAGTAATCACCAATATCACTCGCGAGTTAAGAAGTACACTCTTGCTTTTTATCAAACAACCAGGTGAAATGCAGAAGTCAAAGGGAAATTATAGCGTAGCACTCAAGTGACACCCTCCTCACTCGAGTGATGCTCATCAAATTACCAAATCGCAGTAACTGACAGAAATTCCCAGATTTGCCAAAACTGATCCCAATGGTTCCCAAACTCAATACAAAGCTCATTCCCATTTAAAATTTCATAAGGAACCCATTGGTAACTTTGAAATACTCAAAAACCCATCCTACCCATAATCTTACTTTTGGGTCTTTATAACACATACAATACCCAATTTCCTTCAACTCACTTCCAAAATTCAAAACCATATCCAACACTCAAATAATTTCACAACAAATCAATTCTAACATCATCCAATATGTAATTCATGCATTCAAAGATTGGCATAAAACCAGGGCAAATTCCAGAATGGGTTAATATAACTTTTGGTCCCTGAAGTTTGATCCAATTTTGGTTTTGGTCCCTCAAGTTTGAAATCGGTGGTTTAGGTCCCTAAAGTTTCACCCAATTTTGGTTTTCGTCCCTCAAGTTTGAAATAAGATGTTTTCATCCCTCAAGTCTCACTCGATTTTGGTTTTGGTCCCTCAAGTTTGAAAAGGACTTGGTTTTTTCTGGGTTGGGTCGGGTTTCAAAAACGGGTCGCCAAGTCCTTTTCAAACTTGAGGGACTAAAACCAAAATCGAGTGAGACTTTAGGGATGAAAACATCTTATTTCAAACTTGAGGGATGAAAACCAAAATTGGGTGAAACTTTAGGGACCTAAACCACCGATTTCAAACTTGAGGGACCAAAACCAAAATTGTATCAAACTTCAGGGACCAAAAGTTATATTAACCCTTCCAGAATTTATCAAACTTAACCAAAAATCACAATAAATATACCAAAATAATCCAAATGCTCACCTCTTCAATTTGCCAAGCCAAAACCTTGATTTTCAAACTTTCAAACTACCACCTTTCAAAATTCTGAAACTATCAAGATGAAGCTCTTAATGAGGTGTGCAATATTAGAGAATAGGTCTAGAGCATTAGAGATCAATAAAGGCATCAAAATCTCACTTTTCTTCCTCTCTTTCCACCTTGGGTCGCCAGAAATAGAGGAATAGGGAGAGAGAGACGATGAGATGATAAAGATGATGATGATGATAAAGGCAAACATATATTTTTCCCTTCCCAAAGCTCACTACCGAACAAGAGAGAATATAGAGAGAAAAGTGAATGTTTAACTTATGTGCATGATCCTTTGGTCCACAAAATGCCACTTGGCATAATCCACTTACTTCTTCCAAAGGCTCACATAGATGTAAAGCATATAATTTGGACCCATCGACAATGAATCTCAACCATTGATCTTTAATCACTAATGAGTTTCCTCTTTGGTAACTAGCCCATTGGTTGGTAAATTTCCAATTTTACCATTTTGCCCCTGATTTTCACTATGATTATTAAATCATCACCATGAACATTTATATCAAATTAGCATCACATTTATCCAAAAGTGTTTAATTACACTAATTACAATCAATTTCGAAGTCATTAGCCCTTAATCTCAAATTGGATCATTACAGTATATCTCAAAGCATCATAGGTAAACAAGTGGTATATTGATAATGGATGCTCAAATCACATGACTGGTGATAGAAATAAGTTTACCATACTGGAAACCAAAGGAAGAGGAAAGATAACTTTTGGAGGTAAGCAATCAGGACGTATTGCTGGAATTGGTGAACTACGAAAATTTGATGGTGTTCAAATTAATTATGTATATTACGTTGAAGGATTATTCCACAATCTCCTAAGTGTGAGTCAAAGCACTAACAAAGATAACTGGGTAATCTTTGATTCAGAGGAATGCTTAATAGTAAACAAGAAGGATCTATCACTTAATAAAGATTGCATCAAAGCAAAGATCCAAGCTTAAAGGAACAGTAACTGTTATATTATTGATTTAAATTCAAATTCTTCTAAAAATTATTTTCTTAGCAAGTCAGAGGAAGTTGGCTATGGCATAAGAGTTTGGCTCATGTTAACATGAACTAACTTGACAAACTGATTAGAAAAGATTTGTTGGTATTCCTAAACTTAAATTCAAAGATGACAAGATTTATGATGCGTGTCAAAAAGGCAAACAAACTAAATCTTCTTTTAAAACAAAGTACAAGATTTCTACTTCTAATCCTTTACAATTACTTCATATGGATTTGGTAGGTCAGCGAGAGAAAAACGTTTTAGAGGAAATCTATATACCTTATTAATTATCAATAATTTTATAAGATTTACATGACTATATTTATTACTTCAAAAGATGAAACATTTGTTGAATTTATTATGTTTGCTAAGAAGGTACAAAATGAGAAAAGTATTTATATTGTCTCTATCAGGACAGACCATGGAGGAGAATTTGATAATTAACTCTTTGAAGATGTAATGCCCCAAATTTCGATTAAGGTGTAATAGCATTTATTGAGAATGTTTTTGTGAATTAAAGTTGAATTAACACCGAATTAATTATTGAAAATACCTAACTCCTTGTATTTTAGTATAATTATGTGAGAAAGTAATTTTGGACTAAAATAAGAGGGAATGGCGCATGGAGAAAGGAAAAAGAATTAGAATATATTTTATATGGCAATTCTTGTGAATGTACCATAATCAGGGGAAAATTTGGAAGAATGGAAAATTTACCAGTCAAATAGTTAGTGATTAATGAAAAAATTAATTACTAACTAAAAGAAATGAGGTGTGTGACTAAATGGTTAATGGAGCTAGTTAAAGTAACCAAGTAGTTACTTACTTTATGAGAACCAATGAAAATTGGATACTTGGCAAGATGGGATGATGAGAGAGTGTATTGGAAAGTCAAAGTAATCATATTTTATCACTTTCCCTCTCTCTCCCTCTCTCTTATGCGTATGGGCATGGGAATAGGCAGAATTTCTGCTTTCTTCTTCTTCATCTTCATCATCACACATTTTCTCTCTCTCTTGCTCTCTCCATTTTCATTCAACAAGAAGGAAGAAAGAGAAAAGAAAAGCTAAAGATTAAGATAAGATCTTGACCTCAAATGCCAAAACCTCCTTCTATAATCTTGTTCTACTTATTGAGAGGTTTCATCCTATGGTTTTAGATTTTCCATTAGTGGTGTTTTGAGCACTCAAGAAAATCTAGAGGTTGAAGAAGCAAGGAACACCTTTGAGAAATTTGTAAAGGTGAGGAAGATGAACACTTTAATACAAGTTTTGTGCCCATTTGATTAAGTCTTGAAATTCTAGAATTTTACCCTATTTTCAAAAATTAGGGTAATTGAGAGTTTAGTATGATGTGGTCATAGAAATGGTGCTTTGTATTGTATTTTGGAAAGATAGAAGCGAATTGAACCTTGAAAGCAAAGTTTGGCAATTTTGGATTTTTGTGTTGAATATTTGCCAAAAATAGAACATGTTAAAGGAATTAGAATTTGGTTGTTTTGATCTTTCCATTGGATTCCTTGTGGAAAATTGTATGGAAGTAGTGTTTTGGATATGATTTTTGAACCATTGGAAACTTGGTTTAAAAGTTACAAGTTTTGGTTAATGAAAACTCTATGCAGGTAGTCAGTTTACATGGATGTTTTGAATGGTTAAATGGTGACAAAAAATTCTACAAAATTTTTGGTACACATGCCAAGCTTTAATTTGATATATTATGCAGGTTATTTGTGTTAGGATCGGCAGGCACAGCGGAAGAATTTTAAAAATTTTCACCGATTCTAATCGAGGATCTATCAACGGCGTTTAGACCAAGTTGGAAGGATTCATACCTTATATGATTCAGGGTTTTCACAATCTCTAGGAGCCAACACGTCAGGTCCGCTCTCTCTACCGGTATCCACACGAATGCTCTCTAACCGAGACTGCGTGTTAGCGCCTCTAATGTCTACTAGGGTTTCCCTTGCTGTTCTCAACTCTAATATGTATCTCAGTATATCTGCTCTATCAAGTTTATAACCTATGAGGGCTATTTTCAAATTTCAAAATTAATCATCATTAATTTCGAAATTAATTAACTATTAATTATCTTGGTGAGCTAATTAAATAAATTCAGTTTAAATTAAATCTGTCCAACAGTTTTAATTTAACCTATTTATTTAATCCAAATAAAGAGCCATTAGATTTAAGTTATCTTCATAAATTAAATCTGAGATACCATATCTCTATAATGTTAGTTATTAGATTTAATTTATCTTAATAAATTAAATTTGAAACTAACACTATAATAATATCATATAATATATATACATATATATATATATATAATATGTATTTCGAAAATACATATCTATATAATATTATTAACGAATTTTTATATTACATATATATATATATATAAATATAAAATTCATCCACCCTAAGTAAACATTATCTCATGTTGGCCATTCTTATGTGGGACCCTGTAGGCCCATATGAAGTTGGCAATGGGCCAATAACTGTACTAACCCACAAGTCGCAAGCGCCCTCTAGCAAGATATCGCGACTACCCAATTCATATGAGGATCGTTAACACGATGCAACATGTCATACAACCATGTCACATCCCTTTTGTCACACGATATATCGGTCAAAGATGAGGCATAGATAATGTCATCCTCTTATTCCTGACTATTACTTTCTCGATTACTGAGTAGTATGATAATAGAAATGGAAACTCCTTTCCATTGTAGTATGGCCATACATTTCTCAGACTTACTCATCGAGGGGCCCAGTAATATCTCTCTACTAATATGAGGGACAAATTCCATCTTGATCATTCATCTTCCTCTGCGTGAAAAACCACCAAGCCCAATTATAGCCTTTATCATCACCTGGTCAAAGGTGACTTTTGACTAGTTCAAAGCTTAGCAACACTCATGTAGGAATCCATGATGACCTCAGGTCAAAGGGCACTGTGACGTGGTTATACATGAGAAAAGCTTATGACTTGATCTATGTAGCTTTCTCATAGTGGGTCGGTCCAGCACTTTGTACTCTTACAAGTGCCTAAGACTTTGAATCATATCTCCATATCTTATCAAAGTCACACTGATCTTGTTTCATCTCTGCTCCAGCATAGATGACCGACCAGGGACATTTTAGGACAATCTTTATGAATTATCTAAGGTTACAATTATCACAAATAACATGAAAATAATATGATAACAGAATGAAAAAATTTCATTAAATTAATAATGTTCAAAGTACAATGATTGGCCCTTTGGGCACAACTTCCAACAATTTGGGATGTGTGTGCTGGGAGTTATGAATTTCCAAAGTTTGATGTCAAAACTAGGATCAATTCTAGAACAGCAAGGAGAATTGTTGAATTCTGTATTTTTTTATTATAGACAGCAATGATTTAATTTTTCCTATAAAGAGGACTTAAATAGCTTTCAATTGGCTTTACAATCATCCCATTTCGATTTTTCTAGAATTACTTATGATTTTTGGAAGTTCAGCCTAGAAACTAAAAGTTTCTTGGCCACAGCCAAAAAGCTTTTGACTTGCTTTTGGCCATAGCCAGAAGACTCTTTACTATAGCCAAAAACTCTTTGACCTGATTTTGGCCACAGCCAAAAGTCCTTGACCATAGCCCAAAAGTTTCTTACCTATTTTTGGCCGTGGCCAACACCCAAAAATCAGAACCTTTTACTATCTAAGGTAGTCTTTGAGATAATACATCCCAATCTTTTAGGCCTTTATTTGGGCTTCTAGTAGCCACCTAAAGGATTTAAAGGTTAACCAACTCTAAGTGTTTTAGAATCTAGTTTTAGATCAGAGAGTAACTCTTTGTTCTTAATTGTAGTTCTAGGATTTTATATTTGCCCTTGCTAGAGCAAACGTGGAAAGATCAAGGTAGTGACCTTTATCTTGTGTTGTATATGGTACATTGTATGCATGACTTATCATTGTGTTGTCATTGTGAAATATGTTGTACAAAACATTGCTGTTGTGAAATATGTGGATGTGAAATATATAGTTGTGCATTGCAGCGTGAGGAATTCAACATGAACAATCGTAGGGGGTGATGCATGTCACACCTACCCCTGCTATTGTAACTGCCGCTACAATTGCCATTATGGGTTATGGAATTGTGAATTGCCATTATTGAGAAACATACTGGTATGGCTTGAAATATGGCATTGTAAGTTGTAGCGTGAGTAGTCGTAGGGGGTGATACACATCACAGCTACCCCTGTCATTGTAACTACCATTGTAATTGTCGTTGATGTGTTGTGGTATTGTAAATTGCCTACTATTGAGAAACATGTTGGTGGGCTATGTTGTTGTGGAATGTGTCATATGAAATCTTGTTGTGATGAAATACATTGATGTGTGATATGTCGTTGTGCATTGCAGTGTGCATACACCTACCACTGCCCTTGTAAATGACGTTGTTTTACTGTTATATTGTGATTTGCTTACATGCTTTGTGGTTGTACATACTATGAGTGAATTGTTACTACTGGGATTCTTTTGAATCTCACTCTTTTCAATTAACAATTTTAGCCAGGGCAAGTGGGTCAAGGGACAATCAAGTGAAATAGGGCGACTAGGATTGCCAATGTAGTCTTAGCTTTTGGTTTTTGGTTATTATTTTAGACAATTGTATATATTGGATTGATCATAGATTTATAGTTATTGTGTAATCCCTGGTATGGTAAATTGATATGGTCAATAATTCCCTATAAAACCCTTTGATTAATGATATTATCCTGGGTGAATGTCAGGAATTTGGCCTGCACTCTGATATTGTGTTTGTGACAAACTGAACTGGCCAAATGTTTTTATTTCAAAATGAATGGGGATCTTATTTTACAGGTTTTGTAAAAAGTTTTTAGTTATCCTTGATCTCTTATTTATTTATTAAACTTGTTTAAACACGAATTATGGCCTTAATGATGATGGGGGTTACAGAAGACTTTTGCAACAATGAGGGAATAGATCACAACTTCTTTGCACCTAGAATGCCTCAACAAAATGGAGTAGTAGAAAGGAAGAATAAAGTCCTCATAGAAATGGCAAGGGAAATACTTAATGAAAAAGTGATGTCACAAGTGTTCTAGGTGGATCAATGAGTATTGCATGCTATATTTCAAATCAAGCATATATTCACAAGTCACTTGGAAAGACACCATATGAACTCTACAAAGGGAGAAAGCCAAACCTTGCTTATTTACATATCTTTGGATGTAAGTGCTTCACTCACAACAACGGTATAGAAAACTTGGAAATTTCTAAGCTTATACAGGGGGAGTTTGAAATGTCCATGATGGGAGAATTAAACTTCTTTCTTGGACTTCAAATCAAACAACGAAGGAATAGGATATTTATATCTCAAACTAAATATTTAAAGGAGTTATTGAAGAAGTACGGGATGGAAAATGCCAATAGAGCTGATACTCCTATGAGCTCTACAGCTCTACTGGATACTGATGTAAAAAGCCCTGATTTCAACATCACTAAATATAGAAGAATGATTAGTTGATTACTCTATCTAATAGCAAGTAGGCCGGATATACATTAGTATTGGAATATGTGCAAGGTATCAATATACTCCTAAGGTGTCACATGCAGAAACTATAAAATGAATCTTTAAATACCTAGGAGATACTTCAAAACTTGGCCTATGATATCTAAAAGGGGGAAACGAATATTTCATGGCCTATTCAGATTTAAATCACGGAGGATATAAAACTGGTAGAAAAAGTATCAGTGGACAATGTCAATTTCGTGGAGGTTCTCTAGTATCATGGTTCGGCAAGAAGCAGAACACAGTGTCATTATCATCCATTGAAGGTAAATATATAGCTGCAACAAGCTATTATTCTCAAGTACTATGGTTGAAGAAACAACTTCATGACTTAGGAATATACTTGAAAGAGATACCTATCTACTATGACAACACTGGCACTATTAACTTGGCTAAAAATCCTGTACAACATTCAAGAACCAAGTACATAGATATCCGACATCATTTCAAATGAGATCATGTACAGAAGAAAGATGTCAAAGTAGAATTCATTCTTACTCATTTTCAACTCACCGATATATTCACAAAACCAATTTCCAAAGATCAATTTTTATATATATGAAGAGAATGGGAATGGTTAATCCCAATGAGTTGTAAGTGTTTCTTGGTAATTATTGTGCTTAATATGTGTTTTGATGATAACTGTACTAACTTAAGCATCGGAGTAGGTAGAAGTCTATTTTGCAGGATTGTCACTCGAGTGTATGGCACATTATCACTCAAGTTATAGATGAACTCTTGAGTGCAAGTCTAACTTATATGCTCTATTTCAAGCTTGCAAAACAGAGGCTAATAGAGGAGATAGAAGTACTAAGAGCATACTTAAAATTCAAAGGGTATGTTGCATCTCACTCTAGTGTAGGAAGAACACACTAGAAAGTGAGGGAAAAACTCTCGAGTGCCACAAGTACAAACTTATAAATCATCTTCAAAGCATGATTTACTCAAGTGATCTTTGAGGACTTGAGTACAAAGATGAAGATCACAACAAAATACACTCAAACTAGGTACTAATTTACAAGTTTTCTTGAATTTTTCTGTCTCACTCGAGCGCAGTAATAGGTGACTCGAGTGTATAAGTATGAACACTTGAGTGCTTATATGTCTTACTCGACAACTCAAATAGTGCACTCTTTCTTCTCACTTGAAAGTGTCTCTTCAATCATCCGTTAGACCTCTTTACTTCCAATCGTTACCCATCGATAAAACGCCTCAAATCCTTTTGATTTTGGATTCCAACTCTTCAATCATCTCCAAAAGGTCAGATTTTTCTATTTAAACTCCTCATTTGTGCCCTAAACTTCTAAAATCTCACTGAAGATTTCACAATCAATTTTGATCTTCAATCCTTTTTTAATCTCACAAAATGGTTAGAACAAAGGTTCCTTAAGTTTCTCAGAAGTCTCCTACTCCTTTACCTTCTCACTCTGCCGCTAGCGAGTTGGCAATACCGTGGTAGACACAGACTCTAACTCTAACTCTGACACCTTCACCTTCTTTTACACCAAAGCCTCCTCCAAAACTGAAGATTACCAAGAAAAGGACAAAACCATCTAAAAAGAAACATCTAAAGCCGAAGGTAGCTAAAGAGGTTCAACCACCTCTGAAGAAATCAAAGGGAGTCATCTTTAAGGATCCCATTATCACACATTCTTAATCAAAAGAGGTGCAAGGATGAGGAACGGGGGAAGACAAAGAAGTTCCATAACAGTTTTCCTCTGACAATTCCTTCAATATAAAACTCCATGAAGCAATAAAGAAATCAAAGTTGGATGCCTTGGTTGGCAAGATTGCCTCCTAAGCCAGTGCCTCTTCATCTCATCATATGGGGCAGTCTAGTCATGCTGGTACTCAGTCGGGAGCACCATCTACTTCTCAGGCTCCAGAGGAAGACTAAAGAGAAACAATCAGTACTCACGAGTGAGAAGTCTAACTCTCAAATTCTGATGCAAGTACTGATAACAAGAGTATATTACATGAGAATATTCTTCTAACTCGAGCAGGAGTATGTGTGCTCGAGTGAGGGTCCACATCACCTGCGAGTACAAAATCACACTCTTGCTAAAATGGTATGCAAGTGTTGTCTAGAGATGGGTCTCTTAGTGAAATAAACAAGGACACTCGAGCAGAAGGAGTTGTGCTCGAGTGAGGCCCCATATCACTGCGAGTGAGAAAATGATCTCTCTGAAATCCTATGAAA
The DNA here is from genome assembly GCA_963855925.1 of Inga laurina. Lineage (NCBI taxonomy): Eukaryota > Viridiplantae > Streptophyta > Magnoliopsida > Fabales > Fabaceae > Inga > Inga laurina. The sequence continues at coordinate 22,199,933 of OY979710.1, forward strand.
GTGCGAGTATAAAACTGAAGAACAAGGAGAAAATTTATGAGGTTACTCGAGTGAGCCCATCCATGCTCGAGTGATACTCTGCCAGAAGACAAAATGCACCAGTCTTACAGCGTTCAATCCGAATATGGTTTAATGATATTTATTTATCTTATCATCAGTTGTTATTATTATTATTTAACATCATTTTGAATGTACTATAAGTGTGATACAGGAGGATGAACGTTTGAAATAAACAAACGTGAAGGAAGTCAAACAACGGCAGACAACATCATTACAAGCACGTACCTACCACATTCAAAGTTTTAAACATGCACATGTTGTTTCACAGTAACATGCCCCGCTCCACAATGATCATTATTCAAACAAGAAAAACTGAATGTCTATAAATACAGAGTTCCCTAGATCCTCAACAATAATGAAGCACAATAATTCACGAGCAAATTCATAAGTCTCTATTATTCATATTTTCTCTGTATTCATATTGCTCTTCAGTGTTTATCATACTTGCTCTGTAAGAGAGTCTATATACATTTCAAATTCTATTTTCATTTGATCTCAAGGTATTAAGACCTTGAGAGGGTAGATATCCTTATGAGAGAAGCAGTTGAGAGAATTCCTAGTAAAACCTTCCACTCATAAGACTTATAAGGTATAGGCACTAGAGAACGCTGCTGCTCGTAACACTTACAGTGGTGTAAGCGGGAGAGACCATTGCTGCTCATAAGACTTGTATACGTAAGCAAGTGGGAAAGGTCATAGGTTGTTTTTCTACACATAAGACTTGTCGTATGGGGGAGAGAAAATTCTTAGTGTGAGAATATTTTTGCTCGTAGTCTGTTCAAGGACAATTGTTGTTTTATTGCATTCTGAGAGCCCATTGAATCTTGGAAGCATAGTGAAAATCTTAGTAGGTCTTGATCTCTAAGGAGTGGACGTAGGCCTGGTTTTTAGGCCGAACCAGTATAACTTTGTGTCCTAATCTTCTAAACTCTACTCTGTCTACAACTAATTTCATATCACCACATCAAGCGAAAAATTTATCACATCACCCAATTCACCCCCTCTTGGGTGAAGCTTGCCTCTTTCATTTGGTATCAGAGCAAGGTCTTCTCCGAAGAGCCTAACAGCTTGAGAAGGATTCAATAAATGGCAACAATGGGTGAAAACATTCTTCTAGACAGAGCTTCAATTACTAGACCCCCTGGTTTTGCTGGAGAACATTTTTTGTTCTGGAAAGCTAAGTTCAGAGTGTTCGTGATGGCTAATGAGTACGGTTTATGGAATGTAATACAAGATGGTGACTATGTTCCAATGAAGAAAATCGAAGATAGAGTCGTTAAGAAGAGCCCAGAGGAGTTTGATGAAGATGATAAGAGGTTAGTAACATTAAATAGTAAAGCTATTTTAATGATACAGAGTGCTCTCAGTTAAAAGGAATATTTTCGAATATATACTCTAACAACTGCCAAAGATATGTGGGATGCCCTTGAAATCGCTCATGAAGGTACATCCTGAATCAAAGAAAATAGAGTCAATACTCTAATTACAGAGTATAATCTATTTTGTATGAAACCTGAGAACGAATATCAGAATTCAAACTTAGGTACACTCATCTTGTTAAGAAATTATCTGCACTTGGAAAATCTTTTGACCAAAATTCCCAGGTAAGAAAGATTCTTAATATTCTTACGAAAGAATGGGAAGCGAAGGTGATAGCTATCAAAGAAGCTAAAGGAGAGTCAATGAGATCTGTAGCTGCTCTCTTTGGTAGTCTTTCTGAGTATGAAGGAAAGTTGAGATTCAAGAAGGAACTAGAAGAGTTCGATGATAAAAAGAAAAAGGGGGTTGCACTTAAGGTTATCAAGGAAGAAGAAGAGTCTTCCGAAAATGAAGATGTCCCTAATGATGATGAAATGGGAATGATCGTGAGAAAATTCAAGGAATTCTATAGAAGAGGTCAAAAGAACTTTAAAAATTATCAAGGTGGACCAAGCAAGAAAGAAAACAAAGAGCAACGATAGTATGCTATGAGTGTGGGAAACCTGGACACATCAAATCCGAATGCTTCAGAAAAAAAGACAAAAAGAAGCAGAAAAAGAAAGCATACATATCATCTATCTGGGGTGATAGTTCGTCAGATGAAGAAAGCGACAATGACGAAGTAGCAAATCTATGCTTGGTAGCCAAAGAAGAATCAGATTCTGAGGTAAGTGATTATGAACCTACTTATGATGAATTGTTATCTGAATATAATGTATTGCATACAGAATTCATCAAGGTAGCTAAAGAAATAGTTAGTTATAAGAAGAAAGTAAAGGAATTAGAAAATATTGTCATATCATCGTGTGAGGTATGTGAAGAAAAAGATAAGAAAATAAGAGATTTAACAAAAACTGTTGAAAAGTTTACTAAGGGAAGTGAAACTCTTAAAGTTATTCTAAATTCTCAAAAAGTTTCCTTTGATAAATCTGGAATTGGATATAAGTTTGATCATGATAAGAATAAGGGAAATAAGAAGAATAGCAGTAGAACTTATCTTAAATATTTCAGGAATTCTGTGCATACATCAAATCCTTTTGCATCATATAGCTATTGTAATAGAAAAGGACATTATATTTCATCATGTTATTTTAAGAAAGGACAAGTTATTGGCACGTATAAGTGGGTTCCAAAATGGACACATGTATCACATACTAACCACAAAGGACCCAAGAAAGTATAGGTACCTAAAACTTGATCACCTTACTCTAGGTATGTCTCAAAGCATCACGACCAAACAAGTGGTATATTGATAGTGGATGTTTGAGACACATTACTGGTGACAAAAGTAAGTTCACCATGCTAGAAACCAGAGAAGGAGGAAAGGTAACATTTGGAGGTAATCAATCTGGACGTATTGCTGGAATTGGTGAAGTGGGAAAATCTGATGGTGTTCAAATCAATGAAGTATACTACGTTGAAGGATTATGCCACAACCTTTTAAGTGTAAGTCAAATCACTGACAAAGATAACTAGGTGATCTTTGATTCAAAAGAATGCTTGATAGTAAACAAGAAAGATCTGCCGCTAAACAAAGAATCTATCAAGGCAAAGATCCGAGCTCAAAGGGACAGTAACTATTATACTATTGATTTAAATTCAAATTCTTCTGAAAATTGTTTTCTTAGTAGATTAGAGGAATATTGGTTATGGCATAAGCGTATTGCTCATGTTAACATGAATCAACTTGACGAACTGATTAGGAGAGATTTAGTTGTTGGTCTTCCTAAACTAAAATTCAAAGATAATATGATTTGTGAAGCATGTCAAAAAGGCAAACAAACTAAATCTTCATTCAAAACAAAGTATGAGATTTCTACTTCCAAACCTTTACAATTACTTCATATGGATTTGGTAGGTCCAGCAAGAGTAAAAATTTTTGGAGGAAATATATATACTTTAGTGATTGTTGATGATTTTACAAGATTTACATGGACTATATTTATTTCTTCAAAAGATGAAATGTTTGTTGAATTTATTACGTTTGCTAAAAAGGTCCAAAATGAGAAAGGTATTTCTATTGTTTCTATTAGGACAGACCATGGAGGAGAATTTGATAATCAACTCTTTGAAGACTACTGGAACAACGAAGGAATAGATCACAATTTCTCCGCACCTAGAACACCCCAACAAAATGGAGTAGTAGAAAGAAAGAACAGAGTCCTCACAGAAATGGTGAGAGTAATACTTAATGAAAAAGAAATGTCACAAGTGTTTTGGGCAAATGCAGTAAGTACTACATGCTATATTTCAAATCGAGCATATGTTCGCAAATCACTTGGAAAGACGCCATATGAACTCTACAAGGGAAGAAAGCCAAATCTTGCTCATCTACATATCTTCGGATGTAAGTGCTTCATTCACAACAATGGTAAAGAGAACTTAGGTAAATTTGATTCAAAATCTGATAAAGGTTTATTTCTAGGATATTCTAATAGAAGTAAAGCTTATACAGTTTTTAATAAAAGAACATGTACTGTTGAAGAATCTATTCATGTTGTGTTTGATGAACTTGATTCTCAGACAAAACATGTTGATAAGAAGAAATGGATTTGATAAAAAAAACTATTTCAAAATAGAATGATTTTGAACCAAATGATTTTCAAAATATAGAAGATGTCGATGATCATGCTCAACCAAAAGCATGGAGACATATTAAAGATCATCCAATTGATCAAGTAATTGGAGATATTCACGAAGGTGTCAAAACAAGAAATAGAATCCTCAATGAGGTAACTTTCTCTACTTTTATTTCTGAAATTGAACCGTCTAATATGGAAGAAGCCTTATCTGACAATGATTGGGTGATTGCTATGCAAGAAGAATTAAATCAATTTCAAAGAAATCAAGTTTGGAATTTGGTTCCTCGACCTAAAGATCATACGGTTATAGGGACCAAATGGGTTTTCAAAAACAAACTTGATGAACCAGCAATCATTGTGAGAAACAAAGCAAGATTGGTGGCCAAAGGCTATAATCAAGAAGAATATATTGATTATGAGGAAACATATGCTCCAGTGGCAAGATTGGAAGCAATACGAGTACTTTTAGCCTTTGCTTGCATTAAAGGTTTTAAACTTTATCAAATCGATGTGAAAAGTGCTTTTCTAAATAGTTATATTATGGAGGAAGTATATGTAGAACAACCTCCTGGTTTTGAAGATGAAACAAAGCCTGATCATGTTTTCAAACTTAAGAAAGCTTTATATGGTTTAAAACAAGCACCTAGAGCTTGGTATGAAAGACTAAGCAAGTTTCTTCTCGATCAAAATTTTGTCAAAGGAAAAGTAGATACAAATCTTTTCATCAAACATAACAATGATGATATTCTAATTGTTCAAATTTATGTTGATGATATTATTTTCGGTGCTACTAACGAATTCCATGTGTCAAGAATTTTCTAAGATTATGCAGGGAGAGTTTGAAATTTCCATGATGGGAGAGCTAAACTTCTTTCTTGGACTTCAAATCAAGCAAAAGAAGAATGGTATATTTGTGTCTCAAACTAAGTATTTGAAAGAGATTTTGAAGAAGTATAGATTAGATAATGCTAATGGAGCTGATACTCCAATGAGTTCTACAACCTTGTTGGATGCTGATGTAAAAGGTCCTAGCTTCAACATTACTAAGTATAGAGGAATGATTGGTTCATTACTCTATCTTATAGCAAGCAGGCTAGATATTCAGTTGAGCGTTGAAATGTGTTTGAGGTATCAATCCGCTCCTAAAGTATCACATGCAGAGACAGTTAAAAGAATCTTCAAATATCTAGGAGACACTTCAGAACTTGGCTTATGGTATCCAAAAAGAGGAAACGAGTATTTAATGGCATATTCAGATTCAGATCATGGAGGATATAAAATTGACAGAAAAAGTACTAGTAGTCAATGCCAATTCCTTGGAGGCTCTCTGGTATCATGGTTTAGCAAGAAGCAGTACACAGTTTCATTATCCTTGACTGAAGCTGAATATATAGCTGTAGCAAGTTGTTGTTCTCAAGTGTTATGGTTGAAACAACAACTTCAGGATTTGGGGATATACTTAAATGAGATTCCAATTGTTTGTGACAACACTAGCAACATAAGTTTAGCCAAGAATCCTATGCAACATTCAAGGACCAAGCACATAGACATCCGATATTACTTCATTCGAGATCATGTTCAAAAGAAGGATGTCAAAGTAGAATTCATACCAACACACCTTCAACTTGCTGACATATTCACAAAGCCAATAGCTAAAGATCAATTTCTATATATTTGAAGAGAATTGAGAATGGTTAATCCCAATAAATTGTAAGTTTTCTTGTTAAATATTTTAGTTAAATGAATTTTTGATGATAACCATACTAACTTTGGCATCGGAGCATTAGAAATTGTCTTTGCAGGTCTGTCACTCGAGCACAGGAAGTGTCACTCGAGTGACAAGCTCATGCTCACTCGAGTCAGTCAACCCTGCTCGAGCACAAAACTATTGAAAATACTCTATTTCTAAGCATGTAAATCAGGGGTTAATAGAGGAGATAAAAATACCATGAGACTATCTAAAATGGAACAGCTAAAATTGATCTCACTTGGGTAAGAGAGATCCTCACTCGAGCATGGTATGAACATGCTTGAAGTGAAGAAAGAGTACTCGAGCAGAAAGGAATAATTTCTTTCAAGTGCCTTCTCAAAGCATGGTTACTCAAATGATTTTGGAGGATTTAAGTACAAAGATGAAAAATATAGCAAGAAATCTTTAAACCAGGTACGTTTTTACATGTTTTATCAAAACTGTTTGAATGTCACTCTAGCACAGTATGAGCACACTCGAGCACAGTATGAACATTACTCGAGCACTAGGGTTATTGCTCGAGTGTTGCCACTTATATCAGTTACGCGATAGCTCAGACCGTCACACTTCCTGCTCTCACTCGAGGTGTCTTGTCACTCGAAGGTCGCATCTCTTCACCTCCAACCGTTACCCATTGATCAAACGTCTCTTTTTGCCTCAAATCACTGTTACAACTCTTCAATCTTCTTTATAAGGTGAGATTTATTCTCAGAAGTCTCTCATTCGGTGCCCTAACTTTCTGAAAGTCTCTCACACTCATTTTCAGTAAATCTGTGATTCTTGTCATTCTCATTTCATTTCTAAATGGCCAAAACTAAGATTCCTATTAATGCCCAAAGATCTCATTCACCCTCTCCCACTCATTCTGCTGCTAGTACTTCAGGAACTCCGGTTCCAACACCTTCATCTCCTAGAATGTCTTCTTCACCTACACCTCCTCTAAAACCCAAAACCAAACAGAGAACTCTGACAAAGAAACCTCATCCTAAGCCCCAAATAGCCAAGAAGGATCAACCTCTACAAAAGAAACCAAAGGGTGTGGTTTTCAAAGAACCAGTGGTTACCCGGTTTCAATCCAAAGAGGTCAAAGGAAGAGGAAAGAAGATGGACACTGAGCAACCACAACAATCCTCTTCTTCCTCCGATGACATATTCAATATGCAACTCCAGGAAGCAATGGAGAGGTCAAAACTTGACAAGTTGGTTGGGAAAATTGCCTCTCAAGCCAGTGTCTCAAGTTCACACCATGTTGAGCAATCTAGTGTGGCTGCTTTAGGGGTACCTTCTACATTACAAGCTCTAGAGGAAGAATAAGTTACAAGTCCCCCTGAAGGTTTCAATGTTGAGGAACTAAAGGCACTACAACAAAAGGTATTCGATACTGAGTTTGCACATAGGCATTTTTGTCCTATAGTTTATGTGGACTTAGATTACTTAAAGAAGAATTGTCATTTGGATTTATATCCTTATCTTGGATTATATACTCCCTGGCTGATTATTCATATTCCATATTCACCCTTTATTGTGAAAACCTTTTACTGCAACATGAAAACCCATAACATTATGTCTAGGGCTGGAGAATTGATTGAGGAAGCAGTATCTACTACTGTTAGAGGTCAATTCATTATGATATCTACTAAGATTATTAATGACTTACTAGGGTATGTTGCACCACTTTTCAGATCCACCCATTCTCTCAGCCAATGAAGCCTTTCGGCTTTTAAGACCAAATGACCCAGTAGGCCCCCTTAATTTTAAGCCTATTGACATGCCTGATTCTCACAGAGCCCTTTACTACATATATTCTCATAGTATGGTTAACAAGTCCAAAAATTTTACCTATTTTACTGAAAAGGGTTATTTTTTGTTGGCCTCCTTCCTAGCCAGGCAACAAAGAAATGTAGGGGAGATCATTTTCAGTGAGATGAGAAGATTTCGATTTTCTTCATCTAAATCCGCTACTATTCCATATCCCCAACTTGTATCCCTCATTCTTATGAAAAACAAGATATGGTACTTAGAAGGAACTGAGAGGGTGATCATTCTAAGGTTTGGCAAGACTCAACTGACTCATATGAGTATCATTCTTCCAGTGAGTCGAACCAAGGCTACATCTCAGAGGGAAGCCACTTCATCAAGAGGTGATGAGGCTAAGTCATCTACTCAAGGTCAGGTTCCCCCTCCATCTTTCCTGAATGCATCACTCTCCAATCATTTAACTGAACTGATCAATCAAGCTGTGTCTAGCTTGAAAAAGGAATTAATGACTGAGTATGAGAAGTTGGTGGACAAGATGGAGCTACAGGTCTTAAAGTTGATAGACAAGGCTAATACCAATTTTGACTTGATGTTTAAGACTTAGGATGACATGTCATAAAGGATAATTGATATGGAGATTTTCTTATGTTCTCACTTCCCGACTGCATCTTCAGAAGTGCCACCTGAGACCACACCTGCCTCAACTTCACCTCCTCATCCACAGACACATGTTCTCTTCATCGATCCAGATTCTAATGTTGATATAACTTATGATCGGTCACCTTCACCACCACCCTCAGCCTCTGTTCCTCAGCCATCATCTCCACCCTTTTGTGCCGGTGCCAGTTGAACCTTCCACTGCCATGGTGCCCTTTATCTCATTATCCGATATCACTTTTCCTTAGCCCCCTTCTGATGTTGACAAAATGGGGGAGAAGGATGTATGATGGTTTTCTGAGCTATCATAGGATGTATTGGGTGTTTGGGTAGTTTTTTTTGTATTGGGGTAGGGTTATAATGATGTTATGGTTTTATGGTTGTATACGGGTTTTATGGGTAGTTAATGATTTATGCTTAATATTGTACGTTTCTTGATTTATCATTAATGCCTATTTTCAAGTTATTAAGTTTTTCTATTCAGTTTAATTGTTTCTGTGATACTATGCTTTATCTTGGTTGTTAAGTGTCTAGAGGAAGTGTTGTAGGGAACATATGTAGATAAGTATAAAAATCTGAACTTGAATCTAAACTTTGGTGAAAATATACATTTGGAAACATTGATGTTGTATTTTAAAAATTTTTCACTCTAATCAATCTTTTTCTTAAAACTCATCACAAAGGTTTTGTCATAATCAAAAAGGGGGAGAATGTTAGATTCCAAGTTTTGATTATAACAAAAGGTAATTGTATACAAATCATGGTTTTATAAGTTTAAAGAATGTTTACAAAGTTACCAAATGCATATGACAAAGTTTTGAAATGTCTGCTGTCAGATGTAACTGATGCACTCGAGTAACAGAGCTAGCACTCGAGCATTGAGCTCTTTTGCACTCGAGCAGATGCGAGTGTTAGACAGAAAGTGTTTGCCTGAGAGCAAACTACTGTCATTTTTACTGATGCACTCGAGCAATGGAGATAGCACTCGAGCATGAGACTCTTCATCACTCAAGCACATGCAAGTGAGGGACTGCAAGTGTTTGGCCGAGAGCAATTCCTATCATCCTTATTGATGTACTCGAGCATTGTAACCAACACTCGAGCATGAAGCTAGTTTGCACTCGAGCACTAGAGAGTAAGGGACTACAAGTGTTTGGCTGAGAGTCATGAAGGTGAAGGTCAGAGAAGCACAAGTATTGTAACGCCCCAAATTTTCAATTAAGGGCTAATGATAGTATTGAGGATAATCATGGAGTTAAAGTGGATTAATTATGTGTTGTATGGAAATTTTAATTAATATGCCATAATTGTTGGGAAAATTAAAAGAATGACTTTAAATTAGTGATTAATGGAAGAGATTAATTACTAATTAAAAGGGTATGAGATGGGAAATTAATTGGCTAATGGAGGGATTAAATTGGCTAATTGGTGATTTATTGTGTGTGAGCCAATGACCTTATGACATGTGGCAAGAAGAGATGAAGCATGAGAGTTAGAAAAGTCTAATGTAATATTTTAATAGTTTCTCTCTCTCTCTCTCTCTTTCTCTCTTTGTTCAACTGAAATGGAGGGAGTATCATCAATATCTTCACCTCTCTTCCTTCTCTCTCTCACGTTCTTTCTCTTATCTCTCTTGTGCAGCTATTGTTGGCCAAGAAAGAGAAAATGAAAGCTTGCATTTAAGGTGAGTAAATGACCTCTAATGCAAAACTTCCTTCTATAAAGTTGTTCCTTGGAGTGAGAGCTTCAATTTGATGGTTGTAGTTTCTCCATTGGTGATGATTTGAGGAATCATGAAAATGTACAAGTTGGAGAATCATGAAGTGCCTTTGGGAAAGTTGTTGAGGTAAGTGAAAGCTTCAATTTCATATAAATTTTGTGGCCATTGGTTAGGCCTTGAATTTCTGGAATTTAAGCCCTAATTTTCGTGATTTAGGGTCTTGGGGAGTATGGTATGTTGTTGTTATGGAAATGGTGCCTTGTTTGGTGTTTTGAATTGATAGAATTGCATTGAAGCTTAAATGTGAAGTTCGGCACCTTTTGTGTTGGTTTTATGCTTTGGTCAAAACAGGGCATGTTGATAGGTTGTGATTTTGGTCATTTTGAGGTTACCATTGTGTTCCTTGTGAAAATTTATGTGGGAATAGGCTTGATTGTTAATTTTGGAGCCATGGGACACTTTGGTAGAAAATTGGAAAATCTATCCTTTGGAACTCTGTTCTGGGCAGTTTATTTGTGTGGACGTTTAGAATTACCAAATGATTTCATAAAATTGTGAAACTTTTCCGTCTTAAATTTCACATCTCAAGCTTCAAAATGGACATATATTTTGTGTCATTTCGTTTGGTATACTAGGAGTTATGACTGTCCAAAGTTTGATGTTAAATCTGGGATCAATTCTGAAGCAAGGTGGACATTTCTTAAATTCTGTATTTGTGTGGTGATTTCCAGTATTGGTCCATATTTTTCTAGTAAAGAGGACTTAAATAGATTTCAATGGGCTTTGGTATCACCTCATTTCAATTTTTCTAGAATTAGTTATGAATTTCCGAAGTTGCCTTGGCTGCAGCACAAAAGTTTCTTTGTGCGTTTTGGCCACAGCAAGAAATTCTTGGCTGCAGCGAAAAACCTTCTGTGCGTGTTTTGGCTGCAGCCAGAGGATTCTTGGCTACAACCAACCCCCACTTTCAGTATTTTGGGATTTTTAAAGGTGATTTCCAACTTAGTACTTCCCAATCCTTTAGGCTTTCATTGACCTTATTATAGCCACCGAAAGGTCATGAATGATAACCAACTTTAAATGTTATGAAAATGAGAATTTGGAAAAGAGAATGATCCTATGTCCTTCATTTGGTTATAGGGTTGGGTATTTGCCCTGATCATGGTTTGATATCCGCTCAGATCATGAGTAGCCGATGCTGGAGCATACGTGGAAAGAAAAAGAGTAGAGAACTTACCTCTCCTGCATGTATTGATATTTGTGTTTGTGTATTGATGCATGTTATTGCTTTGCTTGATTATGTGAAACATATATGAATGATTGAGGCTTTGTTTCTATTTATGCTATGGCCATGAGTATGTTTTTGAAACATTGAGCATGCGGATATATCATGATGTGAGCACAAGTTATTGTGATGCAAACATGTCATGCATTAAACACTTATCTTGCATAGATATTGGTATCTGTTTCCTACTGGGATTCTCTAGAATCTCACCCTCCCCTACCAACATTTTAGATAGGACAAGTGGCTTGAGGAAGGAGCAAGCAACTAGGGGCGGTGAGAATCCCTTATGGGCATTTGGATTTGGTAGTTGGTTATTGTTATATGCTGGGATAATTGTATATGTTCGGATGATAGATTAGAATGTATAATTGGATATTAGATGTATATGTGCTTGGATGTCTATTGGGTTATTTGGTTATGTATATTGTAGATGGATTTGTGTAATCCCCGTTGAGGAATTATAAAGGGCGTATTGTCCTATAAATCTTTAGTGAATGTATGAATCCGGGTTTGCCGGTATTATTATTGTGCACTCTGATATTTATATAAATGTGATTTATCTTCACGAAGTAATTGTATTCGAAATATGAATGTGAGACCAGGTTAAAGTGTTTGATAAATGTATTTGTGAAAATCCTATCTTAAGGATGGGAATGTAAATGAATTTTGATTATTATTTGTCTCTATTTCATTTTTAATCACGTGTTTCAGATATAATTACGGAGGGGGTTACAAGTATGCCCGAGTGACACATCAGCACTCGCGAGTGAGAAATCTAACTCTCTTAAATTCTGATGCAAGTACTGATAACAAGAGTATATTACATGAGAATATTCTTCTCACTCAAGCAGGATATGTGTGCTCGAGTGAGGGCCCACATCACCTGCGAGTGCAAAATCACACTCTTGCTAAAATGGTGTGCGAGTGTTGTCCAGAGACGGGTCTCTTAGTGAAATAAACAAGGACACTCGAGCAGAAGGAGTTGTGCTTGAGTGAGGCCCCACATCACTCGCGAGTGAGAAAATGATCTCTCTGAAATCCTGTGAAAGTGCGAGTATAAAACTGAAGAACAAGGAGAACATTTATGAGGTCACTCGAGTGAAAATCTCAGTAGGTCTTGATCTCTGAGGACTGGACGTAGGCCTGGTTTTTAGGCCGAACCAGTATAACTCCCTGTGTCCTAATATTCTCAACTGTACTCTGTCTACAACTAATTTCATATCACAACATCAAGGAAAAAATTTATCACATCACCCAATTCACCCCCTCTTGGTTGAAGATTGCCTCTTTCACCACATTCCTAGCTATGTAGCTCCTCCTAGCAATCCACCCTCATTCGTACCTAATAACGACCTACGACCTAGTGGGACCCCTCATTTTCAAACCCATTGATATGTCTAATTCTCATCGTGTCCTTCACTATATTTATACCCAGAGTATGATCAATAAGTCCAAAAACTTTACCCACTTTGCCCAGATAGATTACTACTTGTTGACATCCTTTTTAGCTAGCCAATATAGGGATATTTGAGAGTTAATTTTTAGTGAGACAAGAAGATTTCGATTTTCTTCATCTAGATCCACCACAATACTATACCGCCAACTTGTCTCTCTCATTCTTTAGTACAACAAAGTTTGGTACTTGGAGGGAACCGAAAGGGTAAGGATTCTAATGTTTGGCCATACATAATTGACACACATGGGGATCACTCTTCTGGTTAGTAAGACTAAGGTTACATTCAGAGATAACCCACACCAACGAGAAGTGATGAGGCTCAGTTTTCAGTACAAGGTCCATCTCTACCTTCATCTTTCCTCAGTTCTTCTCTTCAGGGTTATTTGTCTGATGTGATCAACGAAGTAGTTGTTGGTCTAAAACTGGAATTGCTTAATGAATATGAGAAACTGGTAAACAAAATGGAATTTCAAGTCACCAAGTTGGCAGACAAGGCCAATGCTAACTTGTTAGAACTGACTGACACCCAAGAGGGGGTGAATTGGGTGTAAGTTAAAAACTTAAGAACTATAAAAGTCTTTTCGGATCTTAGTGGAAGCCATAAATATGAAAGTAATGAATCATAAATCAACAGTAAGATTAAATAATTTAAACTAGAAATATAAGAGCTTAGGGAAGAGAATATGCAAATTGTGATTTATCCTTGTTCAATTTAATCTGTGATGGCTTACGTCTAGTCCCCAGGCTCCTCCTGAGATTTTCAAATCCACTATTTTCTTGTTTAATCCAGGCATAAGAAAATCCTTTACAAAGTTCTCACCAAGATACTCCCCCTTACAACAAATCTTACGAGCAGAGCAATCCTGGAGATCTTTCCTTCCTTCTTACCCGTGCAAGTCTTACGAGCAACAACGTTCTCTCCTGCTTACACCCCTATAAGTCTTACGAGCAGCAACGTTCTCTACTGCTTGCACCTTATAAGTCTTACAAACAGAAAGTCTTATCGGCGATTCTCTCTACACTTCCCCGTAAGGAAATCAACCCACACAAGGTCCCTCTACCTTGAGATCAATTTAGAAATATAGTTGAAAGTGTTTACAGACTCTCTCACAAAGTAGATATAATGAACATTGAAGTACAATACAAATAATCTCTCTCTTACAAATATACATGATATAGAAAATAGATAAGAACAGAGAGAAGTTGGATTGGAGTAGATGATTCATGATCTTTTCATGTTTCTCATTGGTGTTGTTGAACTTTGAATATTCTTCTATTTATAGTTGAAGAAGATTGATGACTGTTTCAGCATTTCAACATATCCGTTGGAGTGCGGTTGCTTCTTTTGTTCATTTTGAAAAACTAGCCGTTAGAATATTTGACACTTCACTTCCATAAAGTCAACTTTTATCTCTTCTCATCATCTCTTTATTGTATTCCTAGAGAAATGTATTAAACACTAATATAATCAAGTGTTAGAGTGCTTAGAAGCAAGAAGAGTAAGTTACATAAACATTCCCATGATTTGAAGAATCTTTAGATATGTTGTTGGTCGCGTTACTCGAGTGGTCACTCAAGTAAGCCTCTCTTTTCTTTTGGTTACTCGAGTGATCCCTCGAGTAATAGTTCAAATAACTTTATAGATTGCTCGAGTGCTCCCTTAAGTAATTTTGTCCAAATCTTGAATGAGAGTAATTCCAACTTCATTACTCTAGCGATCCCTCGAGTAATTCCTTTCAAAATCTGGCCGAGAGCATTTCTTCTCTGATTACTCGAGGGGCCCCTCGAGTAATGTCTCAAATAACTTTGCAGATTACTCGAGTGATCCCTTTGAGTAATCCTACTCGATTCTTGATAGGGAGCTTACTTGAACAAATTCTCAAACATTACTCAAGTGGTCCCTCGAGTGAGATTTCAAACAACTCTACATATTACTCGAGTGATTCCTTCAAATGAATTCTTGATTTTGATTTAAAACATGGCAAAATACATATCACTGGAAAGCCCTCATCATATACATTCCAATGCAACAAGAATTACCTCCAAAATCATTTTGTGATATGAAAAGCAAAATAATAATGGTTAAGAAAATGATATCATGATGTAAGTCAATTATTCCTTGCATCATATGTGTTGTTACATCTTGAAACCCTAATTGCCATGTTTCGTTGCATCACAATAAAACTTTGTGAAGAATTTATTTAGAATAATAACAATCATTTACTTTTTTTTAATTATTTGACTACTCTACTCCCAAAAGGAGAGACTTTCTTTCTATTGCTTGCTCTCCCAATTCGGGAAGACAAAAATTTCCAATTGGGTTTACCAACCAAGAAAGACATAGGAAAAGAAATATGCACAAAGGCAAGAACTTATTTCTCAAGAGAAATATACCTAAACTGACCTACTAATAGATAGAATTCCATAAAGACCTAGCTAAGAGACTTCTTGAATGACTTGATTGATCTTACTATGCTAGATAGACCATAATCCTTTCATATGCTATTTTTGATCCAATCTTGCACTTGACATGTAAAGAAATAAACAACAATCTATCTTTATAGAGAAACAACGAATAGACTGAGGACAAAAGATGGTATGTATTAGGTTGAGTGTCTTTAAACCTTTTCCTTTTATATTTTAGTGAAATAAGCAGTCTTTATGCTTTGGTTATGGCACTAGTCTGACTGTGCTTTCCTAGCCATAGGTTATTCTTGATCTGAACTTGCTAGGAAAAAGGGCATCCAACAGAAAGATTGATGCTTTTGTTATATCTTTATTATGATAGTCTTTTTTTTCACTTTTTACGAGTTTGTATTAACGATCGAAAAATTAAAGCGAGTATATAAAGTGTTTGGCCATATAAAACTCTAAAAAGAGGTTCATTTCTAACAGTTGAATCAAAAGGAATCTTACCTCAAAGGGAGTGCAGCCAGCCAATCCATCATAACATAATATAGGAAACCTTTTCCCTTTTCAACTCCAAACAAATGCTTAGTTAGCCGAGAATGAGAACTCTTGTTGCCAAGTAGCTGTATGTAAGGTTAGCTTGAAAGTGAGTTCTTACTTTTTGATGTGAGGGGAAGAAAGCTATGATTACCTAGAGTCAGGTTCACCTTCTTTCTATGGTACGACTATTTGTCTTATTAGAGTTAATAGTTGGGGATCTCTTCTTCCACTTATTAGCAATGTGACTGTGACTTTCTTCTTGAAAAGACTGCTTGCGCTTGAAAGAGCTATGGGCATAGCTAAACTTTCTTAAATATGGGATCTAGATTTCCTCTTGATGCAATAGAAGAGATCTTGTAACATGCCAAATTTCCATCACCAAAATTCCTTTACACCATAAGGGTGTTAAAGGGCATAAAATGGTGAATTTGGGCACACTTTGAATGGCCAAATAGTAGCCACATGAAATTGGGCCAACATAAGACATAAGAATTAAATTTTTGTCTTCATAAAAGCCCATTATTGGAGCCAAAATTGGTTAATAGAAGAACACATTTGTTAGGCCCAAAGAAAAGAAAAAGGAGGAAGCCCAATCTAATTACAAAAATGTAAGGACAAAATAGTCATTTGACCAATAAGGCAAAAAGCTTTTATGTTTCCCCTTTTCTTTATGGTATTTTCAGCCAAAAAGAAAATAAAGGGAGGAAAAATATTTATTTGGCTATACATTATGCCATGAGGGAGGAATATTAGCCAAGTGAAAAAAGTGATGACAAAAGTCAGTTTCACATGTTAATTGGCGATTAAATATAGTATTTTGAGGTGATATTATGATAATTCAAGAAGCCTTCTTGCTCCTCCAAAGGCCAAGTTTCATCCAAGCAAGGGAAAGAGAGGGGAATAAAACACTCATGAAAGAGGCAAGCTTCACCCAAGAGGGGGTGAATTTGGTGATGTAATAAAATTTTTGCGCGTTACGGTAATATATAGATAAATGAAGAAAGAGTACAGATGAGAGAATTGGCACATAGAGATTTATACTTGTTCGGCCCAACCTCAGGCATACATCCAGTCCTCAGAGATCAATACCTCTTGAGATTTTCACTAATCCTCTAAGATTCAGTGGGCTCTCAAAATGTCGTAGAACAACAACTTTATCGCAACTACGAGCAGAAATATTCTAATACCTAGAATTTTCTCTCCCCCTTATAGCAAGCCTTATAAGCAAAGTAATCCCCAAAGACCTTTCTTTCCTGCTTAACCATGCAAGTCTTATAAGCAGCAACATTCTCTCTTACTTACACCCTTTAAGTCTTACGAGCAGCAACGTTATCTACTTCTTACACCTTGTAAGCCTTATTAGCAGAAACTTTTACCAGGAATTCTCTCTACTACTTACTATAAGGAAATCTACCCTCTCAACGTTCCTTTAGCTTGAGATCAAATCAAAAGTATAATTGAAATATGTTTACAAAATCTCTCATAGAGTGGATATGATAATCATTGAAGTACACTATGAATACAAAGAGAAATATGAAATTAGAAACTCTTGTAAATATTCAACATATGCTCTCGTTTGGTGTATTCATTGAGCCTGTCTCTAATGCTTTGTATTTATACATAGTCTGAATTATCTATTGTGGAATGTCCCATTATGGAGTGGAGCATTTTGTTAAGGAGTGGGATATATTCTACACTTTTAAGTGACTCTCAAGAGTGTTTGAAAAGTTTTTGGTCAACACTCGAGTTCTTTTACAAAGTTCCAGGTTCCAACTCTCTACACTTGTGAGTGAACTTAAAAGTTTTCAAATATAACTCAAGTTCTCCTTATAAACTCAAGTTTTATGGCTGTTGGCATTTCTTCAACATGCCTCTACTAAGAACTTACAAGAGTGGACTTACATTTTAAGTGTTTTAAGACAAAACTCGAGTTCTATGACCAAACTCGAGTTCTATATGGCATGTCAGATTATTGAAGTATTTGGCTTTGGCTTCAGAATGGAAGCTACAAAAGTGCACTGGAAGTGTGCAGGTATAACTCGAGTTCTTAAATTGAACTCAAGTATAGAAAAGTGTCTCAGCTTTTGGATTAGCCACTAGATAACACTTGCATTGGATCACTTTCTAAATTCTAGTGCACATGAGACCAAAACTCGAGTATTGCATTAGAACTTGAGTTCTCCATATAGCTTCAGTTTTTGACTTAGTCTCTAGATAAAACTTGCATGGTGAGAGGGCCACACTAGAGTACTTTTCACAACAAAACTCGAGTTTTGTCCTAACACTCGTATACATCAATAAACTCTTATTTCAGAGTAGCTTATGTATAACACTTTTGATGGATAACTTGCTGGATTCGAGTTCTCTAGCCCACAGAACTTGAGTTTTCCACCAAGAATCGAGTGCATCAGTAATTTTACAGCAACTTTCTGTAAACTACTAAAATGCATTTCATAACTGCTTTGAATCAATTAAACTTTGTCATTTTATTACAAATCAATTTGTTAACACTTTGTTATCATCAAAATATGGATTCTAATATTCTCCCCCTTTTTTAAGGGTGACAAAATCTTAATGATGGATTTGGAAACTTAAATAATTTGTAAGACTTATTGAAAACACTAAGTTGATTTTCAAATGCATAAACATCAAGGTTTAAAGTTGTTTGTTGCAATTTGGCACTTTTCTTCAACAACTCTACAAAATTTTTAGTGCAAAAACTTGTGACAACATCAAGCCATAATATTTTATGCAAAAATATAACTTTACTTTAGAATTCACGTTTGAACAACAATCATATAACTTCATTGATAACAACTTCAAGTGCAAATTACATTGTTTCAAGTGCCTTAAACTACATGAATTCAAAGCTAGTGCAAATCTTAAACTAAACCATAAACTCCCCCTTAAACTATGACCCCAAAAACAACATATATACAAAAAACAACACTTACTCCTATATACTCCCAAAATGCAATCCAAAAGCTCAAATGCCATTACTTATCCTTCTCCCACATTTTGTCATCAGTAAAGGAGGGAACAACAAAAAAAGTGATATTAGATGCTGGAGGTGGAGTGTACAACACCAAAGCTGTAGAGGGATTAATAGGATCATGTTTAAATGGTGGAGAAGATGCTGTGGAGCAGAAGTCTCTGGCTATAGAGTAGATTGACCTTCCAAAGTGACATCCACATTAGTCGAGGTGATAGGATTAGTATAAGTGAACAATACTATGGTAGTGCCTGGTGCAGTAGAGGATGGTGATATAGAAGTGGTTGGTTGAGGAATTAATGTAGGAGGGACAAAGGTAGGATGAATAAGAAGGTAAGTGTGCAAGAATGTCTCTAACACATGCATCCTCCTTGTGTGATCTTCCTATGTCTTGACCATCAAGTTAAAGTTATAATTGCCTTTATCCACCAATTTGAGTCTTAAGACTCCGCCTTGTTTTTCAATTCTCATACTCCTCAAATAACTCCTTGTTGAGATTGGCCATTGCTTAGTTAATCACCTTTGGTATATAGCCTTGGATGGATACACCAAAAAATAAAGGATATAGAGATCTACCTCTTGCAGAGGATTGAGCCTCATTAGCCCGAGATGGTGTGGTCTCTCTCTATAGTGCAGGTTTAAAATGAAATGATATTCCTATATGATTTAACTAAGTCATACCAAATCTTAGGATCTTAACCGTCTTGTTACCATCCAAGTACCATATCTTATTGTGCTAAAGGATGAGGGATACAATCTGGGGATATGGAATGATGGTTGTTCTAGTGGAAGAAAACTTGAATATTCTCATTTCATTAAAAATCATTTCTCCCACATTCTATTATTTCTCAGCAAGAAATAAAGCCATCAAATAGTAGTCTCTATGAGCAAAGTGTGTGAAGTTCTTGGATTTATTAATGATGTTATGGGTGTATACATAGAAAAGGAAACAATGGGAATTTGACATAATAACAGGCTTGAAATTCAAGGATCCTATTGGTTCACCTAGTTTCAACAATTGAAAAACTTGGGCAAGTGTGAATTCTTGGGTTGGATTAAGGAGCAGAATGATATAGCCAAGTGTGGTATTTATAATTGAAGGGTAATCATCATAGATTGCCCACATACAGTAGTAATAATCCCTTCTTCTACTAATTCTCTAGTTTTAGACATAACATTTTCACCTTCATGTTGAAATAGAAATTTCTAACAACTGTTGCTGAATGTGGTAGGTGCATATTATGCCAAGGGTTGTAAAATCCAAGATATGGTCTAAGGTTCAAACCACAATATGCTACAGGTAGTCTAAATCAACATACATGATAGGGTAAAAACTATAGCAAGAAAAATCGTTATTGTATACCTTCATGTTGAAAGGTGCTAGAGGCTCAATGTTGAAATCTTCTGGGGGAACAGTCTAAGCTTCTTCTTCCTCCAGTCCTTAAAAGGTGGATAGTGTACCCGACTATGACCTGGCTTGACTCTTAGAAGGCTTGGATGCAGAGGCACTAATCTTACCAATCAAGGCATCCAACCTTGATTGTTCTAATGTCACCTAGAGTTGTTTGTCATCTTCACAATCCAAGGAAGAGTCTGGAGGAACTTCTGTAGCCTTTTTCTTTCCTTCTCCTTGTAATTCTTTTGATTTCAATCGAGTTATAATTAGCTCCTTGATAGTCACTACTTTCACATCTTTTTAGGAGGTTGAACATCCTTCACTTTTAGTCTAAGATGTTTCTTCTTCACAGGAGTCACCTTTTTCTTAGTGTTAGTTGGCTTAGGAGGAGGAGGATGAGTAGGTGTTGAAGATGTAGTCAGAGTCACAATTCCCATCAGTGTCATTGTCAGAATTGCAGACTTACTGAATAGTTTGGAGACAAAATATGATGATGATGATGAAGATAAGGGAGAGTTTTGGGTGACTTTAGGTATCTTCGTACGAAGCATTGTGATGAGAAACACAAAATGTTGGATAGTTGAATTTTGGTATAGAAGAGATGAAGAAATAGAGTGATTCTGTTTAGGGTTTGGTGGAGAGGATTTAAAAGTGAGTTAGACATTAGAGGTGGATTGAAAAGTTGTAACTGATGTTTTGAGTGTATAACGGCTAGAATCAAGTGGGTATGGCATTTTAAGTGAAGAGACATTCAAGTGAGAGTGAATGAGTGTGTTATTTGAGCTTTTGGACTGACAGTTATAAATGCTTAACACTCAAGTATGACTTCAGTACATGAGTGTTACAGACAAATTTTAGTAAGCTATAATTGCATACCTAGTTTGAGTATGACTTGTAGACACCTAAATGTACTTCCTTTTTCTTATATCTTTGTACTCAAGTCCTCCAAGGTCACTTTAGTAAACCATACTTTTATATCTAGTGTTTTTGCAGTGTTCTTCCTAAACTCAAGTTTGTCACATAAACTTTCAAGTTGACACTCGAGTGTGAGTATGCAACTCAAGTATGTGACAAAACTGTTGTTTAACTTGAGTGTTCATGAGAGTTCATGTACTCTCTATTTATCCCTATTTTACCAACAGAAAGCAGAACTTGTTAACTTCTGTATAAAATCGAGTGTTCATCTTGAACTCGAGTTTTAAACCAAAAAGTTGAATATGACCTGAGTGCTTATCTGAAACTCAAGTGTCATTAAAATGACTTGAGTTTTCCTTAATGTTCATGCACCCCTGTCTTAAAAATCATATATAGAGCATTCTAAAACTTCTAGAACTTGAGCTTTCTTGTGAAACTCGAGTGTTATATCAAAAGTGCAATTGGACTCAAGTTTATATCAAAAGTTCATATACCTACAAAACAAACTTCTACATACTTTGATGCTTAAGTTAGTATAATAATCATCAAAACATATACATTAACACATACTAAACATAATTAAAATTCTTACAACTCATTGGGATTAACCATTCCTAATTCTCTTATTATATATAAAAATTGATCTTTAGCTATTGCCTTCAAGAATATATTAGCGAGTTGAAGATGTGTTGGAATGAACTCTACTTTGAAATCCTTCTTTTGCATATAATCTCATATAAAGTGATGTCAAATGTCTATGTGCTTGGTTCTTGAATGTTGCAAAGAATTTTTAGCTAAGCTTATGGTGCTTATGTTCTCGCAGTAAATAGGTATCTTCTTCAAGTTGATTGCCAAGTCCTGAAGTTGCTACTTTAGCCATAGTACTTGAGAATAACAGCTTGCTGCAACTATATATTCAGCTTTAGTAGAGGATAATGAAACTGTGTTCTACTTCTTATTGAACTATGAACCAAAGAGCTTCCAAGAAATTCATATTGTCCACTAGTGCACTTTCTGTCAGTTTTATATCCTCCATGATTTAAGTCTAAATAGGCCATCAAATACTCATTTCTTCCTTTTAAATACCTAGGCCAAGCTCTGTAGTATCTCCTAAGTACATGAAGATTCTCTTCACAGTCTCGACATGACATACCTTAAGAGCACATTGATACCTGGCACACATACCTACACTGAATTGAATATTCGGCCTGCTTGCTGTTAGATAGAGTAATAAACCTATCATTCCTCTATATTTGGTAATGTTGAGGTCAAGGACATTCACGTCGGCATCCAATAGTGTGGTTGTGCTCATTGGAGTGTCAACTACTTTAGCATTTTCCATTCTATACTTCTTCAATAGCTCCTTTAAGTATTTGGTTGGGATATAAAGATTCCATTCCTCTATTGCTTGATTTGAAGTCCAAGAAATAAGTTTAACTCACCCATCATGGACATTTCGAATTCTCCCTACATAAGCTTTGAAAATTCTTGAAAGAGATTTGTTAGTAGCACCAAAGATTATATCATGAACATATATCTGTACTACTACTTTTCCTCTGACAAAATTTTGATCAAGAAGAAATTTGCTCAGTCTTTCATACCAAGCTCTAGGTGCTTGTTTCAAACCATATAATCCTTTCTTGAGTTTGAAAACATAATTAGGTTTTCTATCATCTTCAAAACCAGGATGTTGTTCAACATAAACTTCCTCCATATTATATCCATTTAGAAAAGCACTCATGATGTCCATTTGACAAAGTTTAAAACCTTTAATGCATGCAAAGGCTAAGAGTACTCGTATGGCTTCTAGTCTTGCCACTGGTGCATATGTTTCCTCATAATCAATACCTTTTTCTTGATTATAGCCTTTGGCAAACTAACCTTGCCTTGTTTCTCCCAACGATTGCAGATTCATCAAGTTTGTTTTTGAAAACCTATTTGGTTCCTATAATCAAATGTTCTTTAGGTCAACGTACCAAATCCTAAACTTGATTTATTTGAAACTGGTTTAACTCTTCTTGCATAGCAATCACCCAATCATTGTCAGAAAGTGCTTCTTCAATACTTGAAGGTTTGCTTTCAGAAATGAATGTAGAGAATGTAACTTCATTATAAATTCTATTTCTTGTTTTAATAGCTTCATGAACATGCCCAATTACTTGATCAATTGGAAGATATTTCATGTGTCTCTATGCTCTTGGCTGAGCATGATCATCGATGTTTTCTTTATTTTCATAATCACATGTTTGAACATCATTTTGATTTGACTTTAGATAAAGAGGTTGGGTGTTTTTCCTTGACTATATGGAACTAAATCCATACTTTAGTTTCCAAACTAGTCTCTAAAAGTCATTATGGCTCTTGGACATGCTTGGCACTCTTCCCGAACTGGGCTTAGTAGTCTACTTTATTCAGGCTTATTCTCCAGCCTTTAGTTCCAAAATTCGAGATATTACAATAGGCCCACAAGGCATATCTAGATGAGCACTCTAATCATTTCTAGATTGTTTCACAATCTTTTCTAGGATTCTTTTAATCCCTATGTTGCAATTCTTAGCTCGACCATTAGTTTGAGGGTGATAGGGAGTAGCAACCTTATGTTTAACACCATGTTTAGTAAGCAATCCTTCAAGCAACTTATTGCAAAAATGAATACCATTATCACTTATAATGCCTCGAGGCACCCTAAACCATGAGAAAATGTGAGATTTAATTAATCTTTTGATAGTAACTGCATCATTCTTCTTAGTAGCTATAACTTCCACCTGTTAGAATCGGCTAACAACCAAGAGGGGGTGAATTTTGTGTATCTCAAAAACTTTAAAAAAGTGTTTGCATCTTAATGAAAGCAATGAATATGTAAATAATGAACTATAAATGAATATTGAAATATGTCAACTACTAATTCTAGAATTATAAGAGATAAGGAAAGAGAATGTACAAATTATGATTTTTACTGGTTTCTAATGCTTGATGACCTACATCCAGTCCCAAAGCTCCACTTGAGATTTTGAATCCACTATCTTCATATTTAATCCAGGTATAAAAGAAGCCTCAACAATCCTACAAGTTTAGTTGGACACTTGTAAAACCTTTTACAATTCTTGCATCGAGTTACTCTGCCTTACATACCGTAAGGATACAACCTTGATGATGAAGAATTACAATGATTTTCACTCTTAGAATTGAATTAAGATGAACAATGAAGCATAATCTTTCTCTAAGATAAATGATATCGAAGCTAGAAAAATAGAGAGTTTTCATATTGAAGTGGGTGATTCTTGGTTTTAGAATTTTGGCGTAGTTGCTCTCAATATTCAACTTTGAGTGTACTTCTATTTATAGTTGATAGATATATGACTGTTGAGCTTTCTCTTCTTCCTGTTAGGCTTCTTAGAATATGACTGTCAAAAGTCTATTGAAAGTGGCCATTAAAGCTTCTGGCATAAAGTCACTTTTTGCCCTTTGAGCTCTAACCCAAGTTTAATGACCTATAATCCTCCTGCAAACTTGAATAGTGATGATTAGGAATGGTTAGAAACAAGATAATCATGATTTAAATGAGTTTGATGTTGGGATTGGTAGGCACAGTGAAAAATTAAAATTGAAAAGCTTTCCAATCCCTACTATGATCTGTCAATGGCGTTTAAATCGAGTAGTAGAGAAACATACATTTCTTATATGTTAAGTCTTTCTTTTCGATCTCAAGGAGCTAAAAACTCATATTTGCTTTCTTTACCGATATCCACACTAATAGGAATCCAATACGAACAGTGTACTAGCACCACCAATATCCCTCTCTAGAGTTTTCTTTTCTCATGGCTCTATATCTATCTTTCATCACTCGTAGAAACCCAAAGCTCATCCTTTAAATAACTAGTCAGGGCTTTTCAATTTTATGATGGATATTGGAATTTTAAAATTAATCTTAATTAATTTCAAAATACATATCATATAAATTAACATTCAATTGTCTTTTGATAAAAAAAAATTAAATAAATGTGGTTTAATTAAATCTATCCAACAATTTTAATTTAACCTATTTATGTAATCTAAATAAAGAGCTAATGGAAATATATTTAAATTATCTTTATAAATTAAATCTGAGATATTATATCTTTATCATGTTAGTTATTAAATTTAATTTATTAGATAAAACTAAATTTAAAACTAACACAATATAATAATATTATCATATAATATATATATATATATATGTATTTTGAAAATACATATAGGTATATATAATTTATTAATTTTCTTTTCGAATATATATATTCGTCCATCCTAGATTAACCATTATATTAATTAAATCTAGACATATCTTAGATTCAATGATCTAGATATTATAGCTCGTGTTGGGCTATTTTTGTGTGTAAGCCTGTAGACCCATATGAAGTTGGTAGTGGGCCAATGACTATACTAACCCACAAGTCGTAAGCGGCCTCTAGCAAGACATTATGACTACCCAATTCATATGAGGATCGATAAACCAATGCAACTTGCATACAACCATATCATATCCCTTTTGTCACACGATATTTCAGTCAAGGATAAGGCATGGAGAATGTCATCCTCTTAATCCTGACCATTACTTTCTCGATCTTTGAGTAGTCTGACTATAGAAAGGGAAATTCCTTTCCATCATAGTATGGCCATACATTTCTCATACTCACTTATTGAGTGGCCCAATAATATCTCTCTACTAATATGAGGGAAAAATTCCATCTTTACCATTCACATTCTTCTGCATGAAAACCACCAAGCCCAAACGTAGTCTTTACCATCACCCGGTCAAAGGTGACTTTTGACTAGGTCAAAGCTGAGCAACTCTCATGTAGGAATCCATGATTATCTCAAGTTAAAAGTTCATAATGATGTGGTTATACATGTGACAAGTTTATGACTTGATCCATACAGCTTTCTCATAGCGGGTTGGTCCAGCACCTTGTACTTTTACAAGTGCCTAAGACTTTGATTCATATCTCCATACCTTTTCAAAGTCATACTAGTCTTATTTCATCTTTGCTCTTATATAGATGACCGACTACAGACATTTAGGACAATTATTATGATTTATCCAAGGATAGTTATCATAGTGAACATTCAAATAATATGATAACAAAATAGAGAAATTTATTGAATAACAATGTTTAAAGTACAAGATTAGCCCTTAGGGCACAATTTCTAACATTTGAAAGAATATCAAAAAATTTGAGATAGTGATTAAAAGCTATGAACAATATCACTCGAGTGTGACCTTCAATCACTTGAGTGTCCAAGTTATCTTAGTTACGATATACTAATAATCACTAGCGAATGACTTGGTAATTTTGTGTTTTTGAAAAAACTTTTTATCACTACCAAGTGACTTCAAGTAATTCATATCACTCGAGTTAGTACTTTTAGATCACTTGTAAGTGCCTTATAAGTGATCATAGATCACTTGAGTGATTTTGTCAATCACTCGAGTGATCTTCATTAGAAGATCACATCACTTCAGTATCACTTGCAAGTGACTCGCAAGCATTGACATCACTCAAGTGATCTTGTTTTTGTTGCACAGGTAAGGAATTATATCACTCAAGTGCTCAAATCTATCACTCCAGTGATATGTTTCATCATATCACAAACTCTCAAATCACTTGAAAGTGACTTGCAGGAGAATTGCAAGTGATTCCTTTCACTTGAGTGCTTACAATATCTCATTAATGATTTTGTCTCTGGATTGTTTACTTGATCTAATCACCATTAAGTGACTCACTGAATTTTGTAGGTGAAGCTCATCTCTCGAGTGGCACATTCTTCACTCGAGTGCCCTTTTCCTTTACAAAACATAGATAGTTTGGCACAGAGGTCAACTTCCAGTGGTTATAACTCTTTGAATATATAACTCCAAATATGGAAAATGACCTACCCCCATAATGCTCTTGAAGTTTTCTTTCCAATGCGATAAGAACCAATTCTAAAGTACTTGTCTTCTAAACTTTAAGATCAAATCAGTAGCTATTGGTCAGGAATATAGTGTTGTTTTTGGGCACCAACTTTCAAAGTTCATATATCTTTCAACTAAAACTCTTTGAGCATGAAGTAGATGTCCATAAATTACATTTAGAGTCTAGTTTCATATGAAACAGTTTTCACCTCAATAGGATTTATAGTTTGAGAGATATGACCAAATTACCAAACCTCTATCATGATGAACGAAAACAAAGCTGAACAACATGTACAGGAATATGATCATCACAGAAGTAGAGCTTCCCGAACTCGTGTGAAACATGTAGAAATCACTTTTCCTGAACTCGTGTGAAACATGTAGAAATCACTTTTTGAGGTGCAACTCGAGTGATGATAAAGTATAACTTTAGTGAAGTTGATATGACTTCCATATAAGGAACTTTAACTTCTGATTAAGCCATTCTAACTTCCATTTGATCGTAGAGACTTCCAATATCAAATCTAAGAACTTGAATATTGATATTTCCATTATAGTTTGCAAGTTCTTTTTTCTTTAATTTTTTCTCTTTTTATTATTGATTATTCTCCAAAATCCTTTTGATAATTCCTTGCTTTCTTGCCTAATGTCTTCAATCTCTTTCTTCTTCTTCCTCTTGATCATTCTCATCAATCCAACTAAATAACTTCTTTGTTTTCTTGACTTCTTCTCCCCATATTTGATAACTTCTTTGTTTAATAACTTCTTAATCTTCTTCTTGATCATTCTCCATAATTCAGCTCGATATCTTTTAATATTTGCTTAACTAATGTATAAGATATATTTCACATTAAATATAATAGTTAGTCAATAGATATGATAAATACATTATGTAAGCTTTTTGCTCTTAATATTTATCATCTATGTTTGATATCATCAAAACTAACCATATCTAACACCACCTGTTACACCATTATCTTATTTCCACATTTTTAGAGTGCTTGCGCACAGTTTGGTATACAAATAGGAATAGTATAAATATACTGATATATTGATATAAGGTACTTGATTACATTACAGATTTTCCCGACAAGGATTAAAATATATACAAAGTTTGTCCAAAACTAACAAAATAAACTACATAAAAACAACTGCCGCATCTTCTTCATCCAAAATCCTTAATGATCAATATTTACTATTTTTCCTTGGAGCCACTAGCTTCTACTAGAATATTTTTTAAATTTGAAAAAAGGGTAAGATTCAAACGAATCTTAGTAATAACAAGTAATTAGTCATATAAAATGTGATAGATAAATACACCATATAATACAACATAAAATAAACAATACAACATGTGCAAATGAGTCGAGGCTACTTCCCTACGATCCATAAAATCTCTATAAATGTGGCTACTTGTAGAATGCCCTACTCGGCAATACAATGTTCACATTATAGAAGATGGCATACACAAAGCATATAAAGATTCACATACTTAAAGAAAGATAGAGTTACTACCTGAAATCCCTTTTTTTCTTCTTATACTATATGTCTACATCCCTTAATCCAGCTTGGGCAATTGCCCTGCCCGTTTTACAGTAAACTTTAAAAATCCTTAATTAATTTTAGGAAACTCCATATTGATTAATTCCAAATTCCATAAAAATCTATTTAAGTGTAATTTTATAGAAAAATACCCAAGTCTAACCATTACCACCACATTATTCCTAGAATTACGTCAAATATCCCCTGTTCCAGATTCCCTTTTAGAAACAAGGCTCAACTTTGAAAAATCATATCTTTCAATCTACTAGTCCAAATATTATGTTCTACCCATCAAATTTAAGCTCTATATGTCTACTTTTTGTTTGTAAAGTTTCATCTTTTTTGGACCAAGTTTGGTTAACGAAATTCATTTCACAACAAAATTATTTCTAGGAATCAAATCAAACAGCATTCCCTTTATACTTCTATAAATTCTAGATTTGCATACCATCATCCAAAAATGATGAACACATGTATTCCTACACAATTTTCCCTTCTAAATCCAATGTAACCATCAAAATTACAAAATTTCAACTCCTTCCCTTAGTTCTGCTCATGGCCGAAACTTTGAACCCTAAAATGAGAAGTTGTGTTTTCTTGATTCCACTTGATTAACCACTTCATTTTCACTTATAATCATATGATTAATCATTTAAACACTCAATAAACATGATTCATGGAAATTTTGGCAACATAACATTCTAGGGTTTTATCTTGCATTTTCATAAAATCAATCAAATCAAGCAAATATCAACAACAACAATCACAATAACATCATACTACAAAAGAGGATCAAGGTTTTTGAGATTACCTCTTGGTTCTTTAGCTTTCTCTCTCGAGGTGCCACTGCCTTCTCTCTCTCTCTTCCCTCTTGGTTTTGCTTGATAACCATGATTTTAAAGATGTAGAAGAGATTAGAAGAGGTTCTAAGTGAATTTAGAGGGCAAGAACACTTGAAATCATGCATCCTACCATGATTCTTGCTTTATGAACCCTAACTCTTTCTTGTTTCTCTTGTGTTCTTGAGCTCTTCTCTCTTTCTCTTTTCTTTTGCTCAACCAAAATAATAAGGAAGGAATGAGGAAAATATGCCTTGAAATAACTACTCTTGCTTTTTGTTTATTATTGTTTAATGCAAATTAACATGTGCATGTTTTACTTGGCCATTAATTTTTCAATCTTGAATTAATGTGAGCCAAGTAAATTATTTTACTTTCTTGCTCCCTACTTCTGCCAACATTTATCCTAATTAAAGGGAGAAACAAATGACATCTTTCTTTATTGGTCAAATGACCATTTTGCCCTTACATTGTTTTTCCATCTTTGCACTTTACTAGAAATCTGGCAGAATTATCATCAAACTTTGAAAACTTATATCTAATTGTACAGATGTCTAATTGGTATGGTTTTAAAGGATATGTGTAACCCCCTACCTTATAAACCATAATTATAATTCAAAAATGTGTAACTAAGATGAATTAGAGACCACCGGATGTTAAAAGACTTATCCCTAATCCCATCCATAGGGTAGGGTTTTCAAAAAAAAATTCTTTCAAAACATGTTTATTTGGCCTTATACTTAAGCATCACGAGCAAACAAGTGGTACATTAATAGTGGATGCTCAAGACACATGACTAGTGACAGAAATAAGTTCACTATTCTAGTAACTAGAGAAGGAGGAAAGGTAACTTTTGGAGGTAACCAATATGGACGTATTGCTAGAATTGGTGAAGTGGAAAAATTCGATAGTGTTCAAATTAATGATGTATATTATGTTGAAGGATTATGTTACAACCTCCTGAGTGTGAGTTAAAGCACTGACAAACATAACTGGGTGATCTTTGATTTAGAAGAATACTTGATAGTAAACAAGAAGGATCTACTGCTTAACAAATAATCAAGGAAAAGATCCGAGCTCAAAAGGACAGTAACTGTTATACTATTAATTTAAATTCAAATTCTTCTGAAAATTGTTTTCTTAACAAATCAGAGGAAAGTTGGTTATGGCATAAGTATCTGGCTCATGTTAATATGACCAACTTGACAAACTGATTAGAAAAGATTTAGCTGTTGGTCTTCCTAAACTTAAATTCAAAGATGACATGATTTGTAAGGCTAGTCAAAAAAGCAAACAAACTAAATCTTCATTCAAAACAAAGTATGAGTGTCTACTTCCAAGCCTTTACAATTACTTCATATGGATTTGGTAGGTCCAGCAAGACTAAAAAGTTTTGGAGGAAATCTATATACTTTAGTAATTGTCAATGACTTTACAAGATTTACATGGACTATATTTATTACTTCAAAAGATGAAACGTTTGTTGAATTTATTATGTTTGCTAAGAAGGTTCAAAAAGAGAAAGGTATTTCTATTGTCTCTATCAGGACAGACCATGGATGAGAATTTGATAATTAACTTTTTGAATACTTTTGCAACAACAAGGGAATAGATCACAACTTCTTTGCACCTAGAATGCCGCAGCAAAATGGAGTAGTAGAAAGGAAGAACAGAGTTCTCACTAAATTGGCAAGGGCAATACTCAAATGAAAAAGAAATGTCACAAGTGTTCTGGACGGATGCTATGAGTACTGCATGTTATATTTCAAATCGAGCAGATATTAGCAAGTCACTTGGAAGGATATCATATGAACTCTACGAAGGGAGAAACCTAAATCTTGCTCATCTACATATCTTCGAATGCAAGTGCTTCATTCACAACAACAGGAAAGAAAACTTGGGTAAATTTGATTCAAAGTCTGAAGATGGTTTATTTCTAGGATATTCTAATAGAAGTAAAGCATATAAAGTCTTTAATAACAGAACATGTATTATTGAATAATCCATTCTTGTTATATTTGATGAACTTGATTTGCAGATAAAGCATTTTGATGAAGAAGAAATAGATTTGATAAAGAAAATTAAAACTATTTCAAATCAGAATGATTTTGAAAGAAATGATTTTCAAAATAAAGAAGGTATCGATGATCATGCTCAACCAAAAGCATGGAGACATATTAAAGTGTTAGATCCTAAGTTTTGATGATAACAAAAGTCAATTATGTACAAATCATGTTTTTATAAGTTTAAGAAATGTTTACAAAGTTACTAAATGCATATAGCATTGTTCTGTGGTGCCTGCTGTCAAAATGAACTTGTGTACTCGAGCATGAGTCTAGCACTCGAACATGGAACTCTTTTGTGCTCGAGTAGGTGCGAGTGATAGCCAGAAAGTATTTGCCCGAGAAGCATGCTGCTGTAATTTTTACTGATTCACTCGAGCACTGGAGATAGCACTCGAGCAGAAGAGCCTTTCTCACTCGAGCACATGCGAGTGAGAAACTGCGAGTGCTTGGCCGAGAGCAAGTTTTGTCATTCTTCCTTGATGCACTCGAGCAGAGAAATCAATGCTCGAGCATAAGTGTCCTGTACTCGAGCACTAGCGAGTGAAGGACTGTGAGTGCTTGGTCGAGAGTCATGAAGATCAGTGAAGCACAAGTATGCTCAAGCATAGCTTTATATGCTCGAGTGACACATCAGCACTCGTGAGTGAAAAATCTATCTCTCTCAAATTTTGATGCGAGTGTTGGTATTAAGGGTATATTACTTGAGAATATTCTTCTTACTCGAGAAGGAGTATGTGTGCTCGAGTGAGGGCCCACATCACCTGCGAGTATAAAATCTCACTCTTGCTAAAATAGTATGCGAGTGCTGTCTAGAGAAGAGTCTCCCAGTGTAAAATGCAAGGCCACTCGAGCAGAAGGAGTTGTGCTCGAGTGAGGCCCCACATCACTCGCGAGTGAGAATTTTGTCTCTCTGAAATCCTATGCGAGTGCAAGCTCAAAACTGAAGGACAAGGAGAAATTTAGCAAGATCACTCGAGTGAGCCCATCCATGCTCGAGTGATACTCTGCCAGATCACCAAATACATTAAGTTTCACAATGTTCAATCCAAATATGTTTTAATGTTATTTATTTATCTTATCATCACTTATTATTATTATTTAATATCATTTTGAATGTTTTATAAGTATGATATAAGAGGATAAGCGTTGAAATAAACAGACATGAAGCAAGTCAAACAACGGCAGACAACATCACGACAAGCACACACCTACTACATCCAAAGTTTTCAAACATGCGCATGCCGTTCCATAGTAACATACCCCACTCCACAATGATCGTTATTCAAACGGGCAAAAACTAAACATCTATAAATACAGAGTTCCAAAGAGATCGAAAAAAAAATAGCGAAGCACACGAATTCACAAGCATATATACGAGTCTCTATTATTCATATCTTCTCTGTATCCATATTGATCTTCAGTGTTCATCTATTTGCTCTGTAAGAGAGTCTTTATACAATTCAAATTCTATTTGATCTCAAGGTATTGGGACCTTGAGAGGGTAGATATCCTTATGAGAGAAGTAGTTGAGAGAATTCCTAGTTAAACCTTCCATTCATAAGTCTTATAAGATACAAGCAGTAGAGAATGTTGCTGCTCGTAAGACTTACAGTGGTGTAAGCAGGAGAGAATGTTGCTACTCATAAGCCTTGTATACATAAGCGAATGGGAAAGGTCATAGGTTGTTTTTCTGAACATAAGACTTGTCGTAAGGGGGAGAGAAATTTCTTAGTAAGAGAATATTTCTGCTCATAGTCCTTTCAAGGACAATTATTGTTTTGTGGCGTTCTGAGAGCCCATTGAATCTTGGAAGAATAGTGAAAATCTTAGTAGGTCTTGATCTCTGAGGACTGGACGTAGGCCTGGTTGTTAGGCCGAACCAGTATAACTCTCTGTGTTCTAATCTTCTCAACTCTACTCTATCTACTCTATTTTCATATCACCACATCCAGCGAAAAATTTATAACGTCACCCAATTCACCCCCTCTTGGGTGAAGCTTGCCTCTTTCATAAATATCATCCAATCGATCAAGTAATTGGAGATAGTCATGAAGGTGTCAAAACCACAAATAGAATTCTTAATGAAGAAGCTTTATCTAACAATGATTGGGTGATTGCTATGCAAGAAGAATTAAATCAATTCCAAAGAAATCAAGTTTGGGATTTGGTACCTCGATCTAAAGATCACTCAGTTATAGGAACCAAATGGGTTTTCAAAAACAAAGTTGATAAATCAGCAATCATTGTGAGAAACTGATGAACCCATGTCATGCAAGTTCACAAAATTAAACTAGGTTTGAAAATGTAGCATAGTGGCTAAACCTAGGTCGTTCTTGTGAGGAGATTAATTTCCAAGTTTCTAAGTAGTAAAGTAATAAAAAACCTTATAGTTGTAAGAAATCATTTTGAGAATTTCATTTTTAAACTAATAAAGTAAACTAAGCTAAAACAATATTTTTGTATTTTTTTTTTGGTTTTCAAGACAAAGAAGCAAATGTAATTGAAATTAATAATAGAAACAAGATAAATTCAATTAACTAATATAATGATGAAATGTGATTCCCTTGAGTTGAGGTTTTAAACTTCCTTGCTTGCTAATGACTTGAATTCCATAATGAGCTAAGAGGATGGAACTAAGCTACCACTAGCTCCATACTTGCAATAATCATTTAATTCATTCAACCGAAGCAATTAAATGAATACTACCAATTAATAGTGACTCAAGGAGATGAATAACTAACTTCCAATTCTAAATTGTAATTACCATTACAACAATTAAAAATATTCAGTTTAATCATTTAAATCCACTTAACCAAGTTGGAATAAACAATTCAACCTACTCCTAATTGCTCTAGCTTCCTTTGGTCCAACTTGCTTCTTTTCTTTAATTCCCATTTTCAACTCGGTCCTACTCTTCTCCAATTGCTCCAGCTTGCTTTCCTTTCTTTAATGCATTGATCCAGCAGCCTCTTAATTCAGTCAACACCCCTTTTTCATGCTTTATTCAATTCAGTAATCATCCACACATGCTCCAGCTTGCTTCTCCAATTGTGTTTAGGTTAAAATGTGAGTTGTGCCTTGTTTGGATAAGAGGCAAGAATCTATTTTGGCATTAGGCATATAATTGCAACTACCAAATAAGGCCCTTACTCATTTAACCTCCTATTAGAAAAAATATGAAAATAAATTCTGCCCGTGTGATGCTCCACTCTTGTCCTTCATTAAGCTCTAAAATAACATCTTTGACCTTAAACACTTGACAAAAGTTGTGTCACATCATCACCTATAAAATTATATTCACAAAGGTAATATCTTTTGCTCACAATTAAAGAGTAATGGGAATAACAAATATTAATTACAAATATAACAATTTAACCACTTTAATTCCCAAATTATTCTTTCACTAAAATCTCACATTAACACTTGATTATGCCCAAAATATTCAATTAAGTCCCACAAAAGCCTAAGATTTATTAATAAAAAGATATAAATCTTGAGTTCTATCATAAACAAAGCAAGATTGGTTGCCAAAGGCTATCATCAAGAAGAAGGTATTGATTATGAGGAAACATATGCTCTAGTGGCAAGATTGGAAACATTACGAGTACTCTTAGCCTTTGCTTGCATTAAAGGTTTTAAACTTTATCAAATGGATGTGAAAAGTACTTTTCTAAATGGTTATATTATAGAGGAAGTATATGTAGAACAACCTCCTAGTTTTGAAGATGAAACAAGACCTGATCATGTTTTCAAACTTAAGAAAGCTTTGTATGGTTTAAAGCAAGCACCCAGAGCTTTGTATGAAAGACTAAGCAAGTTTCTTCTTGATCAAAACTTTGTCAAAGGAAAAGTAAATACAACTCTTTTCATCAAACATAACATAAATGGTCTTCTAATTTTTCAAATTTATGTTGATGATATTATTTTCGGTGTTACTAACAAATATCTTTGTCAAGAATATGTAGGGAGAATTTGAAATGTCCATGATGGGTGAATTACCTCAAATCAAGCAAAAGAAGAGTGAGATATTTGTATCTCAAACAAAATATTTGAAAGAATTATTGAAGAAGTACGGAATAGACAATACTAATGGAGTTAATACCCCTAATGAGTTCTATAATATCGTTAGATGCTGACGTAAATGGTCCTGACTTCAACATCACCAAATATAGAGCAATGATTGATTCATTACTCTATCTAACAGCAAGCAGGCTGGATCTACAATTTAGTGTTGGAATGTATGCAAGGTCTCAATTTACTCCTAAGATATCACATGCAGAGACTGTAAAAAGAATTTTCAAATACCTAGGAGACACTGCAGAACTTGGCCTATGGTATCCAAAAAGAGGAAATGAATATTTGATAGCCTATTCAGATTTAGATCATGGAGGATATAAAACTGATAGGAAAAGTACTAGTGGTTAATGTCAATTCCTTGGAAGATCTCTGGTATCATGGTTCAACAAGAAGCATAACACAGTTTCATTATCTTCCACTGAAGCCAAATATATAGCTGTAGCAAGTTGTTATTCTCAAGTACTATGGTTGAAGTAACAACTTTAGGATTTAGGGATATACTTAAAGGAGATTCTAATTTACTGTGACAACACTAGCACCATTAGTTTGGCCAAGAATTATGTACAACATTCAAGAACCAAGCACATAGATATCCGACATCACTTCATTTGAGATCATGTATAAAGAAAGGATGTTAAAGTAGAATTCATACCGACACACCTTCAACTCACTGACATATTCACAAAGCTGATAGCTAAAGATCAATTCTTATATATACAAAGAGAATTGGGAATGGTTAATCCCAATAA
The DNA here is from genome assembly GCA_963855925.1 of Inga laurina. Taxonomy (NCBI): domain Eukaryota; kingdom Viridiplantae; phylum Streptophyta; class Magnoliopsida; order Fabales; family Fabaceae; genus Inga; species Inga laurina. Next base: position 22,236,140 of record OY979710.1, read on the forward strand.
GTTGTAAGTTTTTCTTGTCAATTACTATGTTTAATGTAAGTTTTGATGATATTCATACTAACTTAGGCATCGGAGTATATAGAAATTATATTTGCAAGTTTATCCCTTGAGTGTTGGATGGCTCACTCGAGTGCAAGGCATCTTATCACTTGAGTCAAAGATGAATTCTCGAGTGTGGAACTATATCATATACTCTGTTTCTAGCTATGTAAAATAGGGATTAACAGAGTATGTAAGAACTCTTGGAACTCACTCAAGCATACCAAAAGTGTAAGACCTTACTCAGGTGAGGGAAGTGTTAGTGCAAGCGTTTCACCCAAGAGGGGGATGAATTGGGTGATACCAGAAATTTCGTTACGTATAAGAAAATTGACAAAATATTTAAAGCAGTTGAGAGTAAAAAGAAATATCACCAAAGTGAACACCGAGAGTTATACTGGTTCGGCCATAACCAGTTTGACCTATGTCCAGTCCTCAGAGCATCTCTGAGAGTTTCACTATATTCTTCAAGATTCAATTGGTTCTTGGCACCTCATTACACAACAAGTTCCTTCACCTGGATACTCGCTCCGCTTACACGTTGTAATCAAATCCCCAACTCAAGGTTCCACAACCTTAAGTTGGTGTCTTCTTGAATATCTTCAATCTTCTTCAATCTTTGCTTGATATTCCCATTAGTTCTTGCAATGCCTTCTTTCTTCAATCTCTTATCTCTTGATTTTCTTCTTGATGATCATTCTCCACATATAAGGCATTATAACATCAACCCACCATCAGGTTTATGACTAACCTACAAGATATACAACATTAAATATAGTAGTTAGTCAATAGAGAGAATAAGTATATCATACAAACTTTTTGCTCTTAATACTTGACATCTATATTTGACATCATCAAAACTATTCATATCTAACAGCTATCACTCGAATGATAAGCACTTTTGCATTCAAGCACAATGTGTGTGGAACTAAAAGTGTTTGACAGAAGCAAAATTTAGCTGAAAATACCAAGACAACTCGAGTGACGGACTCAGCACTCAAGTGATGATGTGATTTGCATTCAAGCAAAAAGACACACTCATGCAAGTGTTTGACAAAGAGCAATGTCAGAGACAAGAAATGATGATTGCACTCCAGCATGGACTCAATACTTGAGTCATAGCCTCATGTTTACTCAAGTCCTGCAAAGTGTGATATAGGAAGTGTTCAGCCGAGAGCAAGGAAAACTTAAAGGGAAAAGTGCACTCGAGTCAAAGTGAGTGAAGTATAGAAAGTTCTTGCTTGAGAGTCAACTAAAATATGGAAGAGCAAGTGCACCCGAGTGAAGAGCAATTGCACTTGAGTGATAGCTCAGCACCCACGAGTGAGAAATCTAACTCTCTCTATTCCTGATGTAAGTGCTGAAGTGAAAGAGTACTTAATACAAGAATATACTAATGCACTTGAGTGAGGATCAGTGAACTCGAGTAAGGGTCCACATCACTGGATATGCCTGAGGAGCCTCAATCAAAAAGATAGAGAGTGGAGTCCAATCAACTCTTACTGGTAGATATTTAGAGTTAATCAACTCTTACTAGCAGATATTCAGAGTCAAGTCCAAGTAGTAGTTGGTGGGGTCAATGAGAATTTCAAGTCCTTATACAATCTTTAAGCCAATTACCTCTAACAAATCCATGAAATCAGGCACAGACTTGACTTTTAGAAACATGCATCACTTATTCTCCTCTCACTACGGCCCCTATACTTGCAATTCCATAATATACTAATCTGCCTACTGCACCTCTAGCTCAGCCATAAGCAACCACCTCTTCTGTAGCCCCTGAACCTTCAAATGTCATTTTTACCATCCAAGAAACTACCTCCTTTATTCCTGTTCAAATCACCATGGAGCCAGTGATCCAACCTGCCACCTCTCCTCAAACAACTCCACAGTCTCTCTAGCTCTTCTGGACAAACTCAGGAAGTGCCTAATCCTGAAAATTTTACTCCACCTGTATCCTCAAAGCAACCTAGCCTCCTCACCCCTCAACCTATTTCTAAAATTAGCCCTACAGATACCATTCCTTCCTCTCCTTCGATTATCATTACTCCTCCTTCTGATCAATTCCATACTCCCTATGATCCCCCTCTGGCCTTCACTTCAACTCCTCCTCTTGCTCCTATCTGAGAAGCTCATCCTTCTAATTTCTTTCTTCATCTTCCTCCCAACCTTTCTGATAATGACAAAAAGGGGGAGAGCCATCGTCAACCACCCTCACCATAATTTTTTAGAGCACTGAGTTCTTTGGTTTCAAAAATAGTTAGATTATTTATCTTATCATATGTTGTCTTAATGTCTTATGACAGTTTATCTTATCATATATTGCTTTTAACTTATTATGACAGTTTACTGAACCAAGGAATTGACCAGGGAAGTTTACCTTGATCTGTATTTCTTTTCATTAATATTTTCCAATAATCAATTAAATATTACTAAATTTTGTCATCATCAAAAAAGGGGAGAATGTTAGATTCAAGGTTTTGACGATAACAAATATAAGTCTCTCCTAATTCATATCTAAACTTCTATGAACAAGATTTTTACTGAAGATTATTCGAATAGTATGTTTAGTATTCGAATAGTAATATTCTCTTTCAACAAGCAATTATTTTGATAGCTCTCAAACTAATAGAATAGAAAGAAGAATATCATGATAGTGCATGAGCTATTTGAATAAAGATACTCGGGTACATCTCTATATTATTTGAATAGTCCTTGACTATTCGATTAGTATGACTATTAGAATTGTTTTTGAAAAACAAAAGTATTCGAATAGCCTAAGCATTATCCGAATGGTGATTGTGTTCTCAAAGTGAATTTCTAAACTCATTATCCAGATAATAGGATAACTATTTTAATAGTAAGGTCACTATTCAAATAATATAACTAATATCCGAATAGCTTTTCAAAACCAACATCTAAACTATTAGAATAATATGTGAAATTATTCGAATAGCAAGAAGAATATTCGAATAGTATTGATGCTTGAAGATGAATCTTTACTAATCAAACTCCAAGCAAGTAATCGAATAGCCAACTACTATATTAGGATAATTTCATTCCTTTTAAAGAAAGCTCTATTCAAATAAGGGTCCAAACTATTCGAATAGTCTCAGTATGAAATTTTATATACTATCCGAGCAGTAAAGAAAGTATTCAAATAGTATGTAACACAAAATGATTAATTTATCCTGATAGTCATAAGAGTATTGGAATACTATCTATATCAAGAAAATAGAGCATTAAATCAAAGTCTATGAATTCAAAGAATTATTTTCTATTATCAATAAACTTGTTTAGTAATACTTTCCTTCTTGATTAACATTTGCTCAAGCAAGTTTTAGTAAATTTACTCTTTAGATATTTGAATTCTAAGAAAAGCAGATATTGTGTTAGACTCATTAAATGCTAAATTAAACCTTTACCAACACCAACGCTTTCTCTTCGCTGCAACGGCTATATCCAAATAAGATAAAGAATGTTTAGAGAAGCGTTCAGTGAGTAACGGATAAATAGAATGTCTCCAACGGTCATTAATGATCACTCCAACTATAAATATTAAGTGCATTCAAAGTAGAGGGAAGAGATGCTGAACTTCAAAACTAACAAATATTCATTTTGAGCTCTAGCCTTCTTTCTGTATTAATACACTTCAGTGATCATATTAATTACTCTATGAGAGACAGTCTTTATTAACTCAATACATCTGATTGAGAGATAACTTAAGGTTGTGGGTATCTTTTTACATTGAGTAAGGGGGAGCAAGTATCAGGAGTTAGGAAGAACTCATTGTGTACTAAGGTGCCAAGAACCCATTGAATCTTAGAAGAGATAGTAAAAGCTTAGATTCTATCTGAGGACTGGATGTAGGGCATCGTGAATTAGACCAAACCAGTATAATTCCTTGTGTACTCTTCGGTGAAATTTTTCTAACTTCTGATCTTCCTTTTTTTGTCAATTTGGTTTTCAATATTATTTTCCAAATATTTGTTATCACCTAATTCACCCCCCTCTTGGGTGAAACACTTGTACTAACAATATCCAATTAACTTATAATTACTGAAAACAAATTATACCAATAATGATGTCTTTCAAAGATCAATGACAGTTTGTAAAAACATTTTATTTTGAAAATATGTCATTGATGAGATTTTTATGCAATCTATGTAAGTTGGATCAAAGAGCGTAGAAGATCTATCCATAATGACCAACTTTTATGAAATGATAAATCATGATTGAAACCAAATTTTAAAGAATGAAATATGCAAATTTAAATCTCAAATGTTATTTCAAACTATAACAATGCATTGTGAAATTGAGATTTGAATACATGCAAAACTCATTTTTGAAACATGCTTATAATCAATGCTCACGCTAAAAATGGTGAAAGTCAATAGTTAAAAAAATATATATATCAGAAGGCTTTACTTTAAAGTTCAAATAAGATAACATGTTAATCATCAGAGTTAACAACTTGGAGAATTTTCCAAGGAGCAAGAGTCATATGGATAACCAAAAGGATTAGCTTGATAGTCTTATATGACCATTATGACTTTTCTATTGATCTATAGACTATCTTAACTCTTAGAATTGTGTCGTGAAAGATATGAATATTCAACTCAAGGATTCAGATACATGACACTAGTTACTCAAAAATAGATCAATCAATAGTTAATTTGTTTGAGCAAGAAATAATGACGCATATACTCATTTGTCCAAATGGTTAGAGTACTAGAATATCATCCCAGTAAGTTATTCCACTATAATGGTTAATGCATTAATACTTAATGCATTAATTAACATTCATAATGCTTGAAATAACTCAGACAATAAAGATTTATACATTAGACATAAGTCTTTCACAAATTGAATTCTTTTCTGGGAAATTGACTTGAAACTCATAAGGATAATTAACTTGTTAGACATAAGGCCTAACTTGTTCGAAAATAAAGGTTGAGGAGTTCAGGAAATAACAAGTTTAAGATCAAGAAATAATACGTGAATGATGGGGGAAAACTCTAGTGAATGGATTTGAAGCATTTCTGATTTTCAATTCACAAGATATTAACCTCCAGTTTTTCGAATCGATTTGAATGTATTCAAAACATGAATATTTTTCAAAACATATGTAAACACTTTTATAAACAAGATGGTTTAGAATGCAAGCAAATTTTTTCAAATGTGCATTTTGATCAAAACTCAAATAAATAGGAAGATTATGCACAATATCACCTTGAATTTATTTAGCAATCTGAAAAGCATTTTGAAAACCATAAATGATTGATTGCTAATGGTATGCAATAATGAATAGCTTTTCATTACCTAAATAAATAATTCATGTAAGCATAATATCGGGTAAGGATAAAGAAGACAATACCATACTTAAGTAATCTTGTAATTACTCATGAAATTATCCTTTGAAGTTCATTTGTGCCTTATTCCTTGACTTTTGCCTCCCAATCTTCCAGTTGATCTTATCACTAAAATATTCACTCCCAGTTGTCCGTAGTGATGATGATCACTAATTCGTTACTTGAGTAATACTTCACTGTACATCTTTTCTTCCTTCATTGCTAGCTAGGCACTCACAGTGATGTCTGGAGTAATGCTTCCATTTGTTTACACATTTAAAATGTAGCTTCAAAGTCCAACTTTACCAAGATTTGAGTAAAATCCTATGAACTCATAATCTTGAGATGAAGCCCTTTCTTTCTTCTTCTTATAAAACCATCTAGATCTTTTTCTTCCTTTGGTATCCAGTTTTACTTGGATCTACTCATGGTTAGCTTATAGGAATCATAATTGACATGCTCTAAGAATATAGTTAATTCAAGATAATTGAGCATAATGAATTAAACATGACTTTATGGGAAAAAATTCTTTTGAAATATGCATATATGCATAAAGAGTTAAACTATTGACCATTGTAATCTCTTTATAAATGAATTTTCTAATGGATGTGAAAAACATATTTTCAAAAATAATTTGCAATGCTCATTCCTAAGGTTTCAAAATATAAAACCTTAATAAATATTACAGACAATAGCATAGGAGGTTTTATCATTGTGTACCTTTGCCTTAGATACTTGGAGGATTGCTTTTACTTACCTACTGCATCTTTCTTTGATGTTGATACTTTGAATTCCTTGCTTTGGGTGTAACCCCCTCCGTAATTATATCCAAAATACGCGATTAAAATGAAATAGAGATCAATAATAATCAAATAACATTTACTAACCCATCACATGACGGGGTTTTCACGAATACTTTTTGAAATCATTTACAAACTTTGTCTCATATTCACATTTCGAATCAATTACTACGCGAAGATAAATCACATTCATATAAATATCAGAGTGCACAACTTAATCATCCCAGCAATCCCGGGTACATACCTTCACTAAAGATACACAGGGTACAATTGCCCATTACAATTCTTCAAATGAGGATTACATAATCTCATCTCGAAGGAGTCCTAGCTGCTCCCTCCACGAGCCACTTGCCCTATCTAAATTGTTGGTAGGGGAGAGTGAGATTCGAGAGAATCTCAGTAGGAAACAGATACCATAATCCATACATGATAGATGCTATGTGTATGACATGTTAGCTTATCTAGATGCATTCCCCATAATGATATTTCTGCATGCTCAATGTTTCATACTACAAGACTATGGCCACAGCGAAAACAGAAACAGAGCTTCATTTATTCAAATATGCTCTACACAATCAAGTAAAGCAATCACATACATCACTACACAAGCAAAGATATCGAATACATGCAAGTAAGGTAAGTCCCCTACCTCCAGTCTTTTCTCCTCGATTTGCGTGCCAGCAACTCGGGGCTTCACATTCGATCCTACAATGTCAAATGTACTATTTAGACACTTCCATAGTATTTCTGGGGGTTATATGAGGCTATATTGAAAAATTACTAAAATACCCCCAGGACCCGGCCCGGCCCTGCCGTACTCGATCCGGCTGTACTTTTCTTAAAATTTTGACATGGGCTATTCTGACATATTTTCACCCAAGGAATCCATTTCCGGACTTGGAATTATCAAATTCAATGTCAATTACAAAATTACCCTTGACAGCCCCACTTTAAGGGTTTCAGGGGCATTTTCGTAATTATGCTTTTTCGGCCTTTTCTGAAAAAGTGCCCAACTGTAAGCCCACCTAATTTTTGCTCCTGAACTCAATGGAATCATCAAATCATTGAAAATCCAACTCTAAGACCCATTTATAGCCTTGGCCGAAATATACATGTACTCCGGGAAAAATTGGGGTTTTTCGGTTTCGGCTCCGTAAACGCATTCCTTTCTACTCCTAACCACTTTATTGACTATTCCATTAGGTTACAACTATCATTTAGTACAAATTTGGGCAGCATAACAGCCCCACACATCCATTTTCCATTTTTGAAACCAATGACAATCCGGTGAAATTTCACCGATTAAATTGTCTACAGCAGCCAGAATAGTCAATACACAAGAGTTTGGAAGTTACCTCAAGTTCCCACTAGCTTTTCCTTGTCTTGGCTGAAACCCTAGCTGTTTTAACACCAAAGGAAGAGCTTCCAAACCTTAAAGAACATAAAGGAGTAGCTTAGAATCGGAGTTATACACGTTAGGAGCTAGATCGTCGGAGAAATCAGCTTACCTTAAGAGATTTCTTCCTCTTTCTCTCTCTAAAGATCCCATATGCTCTCTCTCTATTTCAGCTGAAACCCACGACAGAAAATGAGAGCTGAAGAAGATGAGAAGATATTTAATTCCATGATGATGTCATCTTTTATTGAGATGATGTCATAATTCCCAATTTCGGATTTTCTGGCAGATTTTCTGCCCAAACTTTGAAAAATCATAACTAATTCTAGAAAACTCAAAATGCTGTGATTCCAAAGCCAAATGAAAGATATTTAAGTCCTCTTAATAGGAAAAATATTGGCCATTACTAAAAATCACCACACAATTCCAGAATTACATAAAACTCATCACTGCCCCAAAATAGAGTTCAGTTTCCATCCCAAACTTTGGACAGTCATATCTCCCAGTTCACAAAACGAAATGGCACAAATATATGTCCATTTTGAAGCTTGAGATGTGAACTTTAAGACTGGAAAGTTTCATTATTTTCTGACATCACTTTCCTAGTCAAAACATCCACACGATAAGACTGCCCAGAATAGAGTTTCACTGGACAGAATTTCAGAATTTGCATCTTTGCTTCCAATGGTTCCATTTTCATACCAAACATCATTCCCACATAAATTTTCACAAGGAATCCATTGGAACACCAAATCAATCAAATTCACATCTCATTGACATATTTTCACAACAATCTCAACATGTCAACACAATTCACATTCAATTCTTTCCTCTATTCTAAGTCAATTTGGATGTTAATCCACAATTGAACTCAAATACAGGGTTTCGGCGCTGCTCACAACACACACGAATCACATTCGAGTGCCAAATCACATCATATTCTCCAAAAGGGTTATTTATCACTAACCACATCCACTTTTGTAGTCATTAACCCTTAATCACAATTTGGGATCTTGCTAAAATGGGGCTTAGCAGTTCACTTCTCTCAGGCTTATTCTCTAACCTCGAGTCTCAAAATTCGGGGTATTACTTTGGGTGATGGCAACATTCTCTTAAAGTATATAGACTCCAGAAGTCTTTTACTTGATGCTTGAGAGATCCTCCTTTTCTTATTCTCCTCAAAATAGTTGAATGATACTCTATGGTGGTCTATTCTAGAGGTGGAACATACTCCTTTTCTCCATTGCCTCTTGCTTCCCCTAACACATCATAAGGATACAATTAAATTACTCCCCCTTACACACTATAAGGATACAAACTTGATGATGAAAGATTACAATCAATCTTCTCTCACTCAGAAGTTAATAAGATGAACAATAAAGTACAATACAATAATCTCTCTCGCAAAGGTAAATGATATAGAAGCTAGAGAAATAGAGAGTATGTGTAATGAGCATTGATTCAGGATGTTGGCATTTAGATGATGTATGCACTGGGCCTCTCTTCTATTTTGGATGATCTTCTATTTATAGTTGATGAGGATTGATGACCGTTTGAGCATTTCAACTTGTTTGTTGGAGTGTGGTTGCTTCTTTTGTCCATTTGCTTGAATTTGAAAACTAGCCATTATGAATGTTGACAATCTGCTTCCGTAAAGTCAACTTTTGTCTCTTTACATCATCTCTTCATTGTATACATAGAGAAATATACTAAACACTAATACAATAAAGTGTTAGAGTAAATGGAAAAAAGAAGAGTGAATTTCATTAATCATTCCTATAATTTTTAAAAGCTTCAGAACTTTGTCTGTCACATAACTCGAGTGGTCCCTCGAGTGATTCTAGGTCATCACTTAAGTGATCACCGAGTGAGCCCCTTCAAAATATGGCAAATAGCTTCAGAATCATTTTTCTACGTCATCACCCGAGTGCTCAATTGAGTGATCATAGGTCATCACTCTATTGATCACTTAAGTGATCTTTTCATTTTGATTCAAAACGAGGCAAATGATATATCATCAGAAAGCTCTTGTCATTTATATTCCAATGCAATAAGAATCAACTCCAAACTCATTGTATTCAGAAAGTTATGATCCAAAGAGTATCTTCTGCACTATACAATATCTGAAATCATGAGCACCAATTTCCAGAAGGCATAACTCTTAATACATAACTCTAAATTTGAGAAATTACCTATCTATGAAAATATCTTTAAGTTTAATTTCATATGTCACTAGTTTCGTGGCACTCCGATTTATAGTTTGGGAGTTATGTCCAAAATACCAAAGTTGCCTTGTATTGTGACAATGATTTCAGTGTCAATTTTTGAATCTGATATCTCTCACATCTGAATTTTTTGACTGTGATATTTGGTGAGAATGACGCATTAGGAGTCTAGTTTCATATGCCACTAGTTTCAACTCAATTTTCTGTGTGATTTGAGAGATATGGCCAAAATACTGAAGCTCTGTCATGCTGTGTGAAAATAGAGCACATCAGAATGCTCATCACTCGAGTGATCACTTGAGTGATCATGTCCATCACTCGAGTGATGTCCTGTAAAACATGGCAGAGAGCCAAAGCTTAAGGGAACACATTGGGGAAGTTCCATAACTTCCATATAAGTTGTTTTATCTTCGTATTGACCCATTCTAACCTCCAGTATCACTTCTAAGAGATTGAATCTTGATATTCTCATTTGATCTTACAAGTTCATTTTTCTTCTTATTTTCCTCTTGAAGATCCTTTTTCATAACCCAACTTGATATCTTCTTAAACATCTTAAATCTTCTTTCTTTGCTTGTCTAATCTTGAATCTTGATATTCCTATTAGATCTTACAATTTCTTCTTTCTTCAATCCCATGTCTCTTGATTTTATTCTTGATGATCATTCTCCATTTATGATGTATTATAAGCAAAATAACATCAACCCAACATCGGGTTTATGACTAATATACAAGATATACAACATTAAATATAGTAGTTAGTCAATATAGAATATAAGTATATGATACAAACTTTTTGCTCTTAAAATTTAACATCTATATCTGACATCATCGAAACTAAGCATATCTAACAATAATATCCCACTCAAGTGTAGGAAGAACACACCTAAAAGTGCAGTATGAATACTTGAGTGACAAAGGTAAAAATGCTTAAATTAGCTTCAATGCATGGTTTACTCAAGTGACTTGGAGGACTTGAGTAAAAAGTGTAATACCCTGAATTTTAAGACTTGAGGCTAGAGAATAAGCCTGAGATTAGTGGACTGCTAAGCCCTGGTTTAGCAAAATCCCAAATTGCGATTAATGGATAATGACTCCAAAAGAGGATGTGGTTAGTGATAAATAAACCATTTTAGAGAATATGATGTGATTTGGCACTGGAATGTGATTCGTGTGTGTTGTGAGCAGCGCCGAAACCCTGTATTTGAGTTGAATTGTGGATTAACATCCAAATTGACTTAGAATAGAGGGAAGAATTGAATGGGGTATTGTGTTAGAAATGGTGTCATAGTGTGTTTTGATGTCATTGAAATTGGTTTGGAACTTTGGAATGGAAATGTTGCAATGTTAGGTTTTGAAATGTGAATTGTGTTGACATGTTGAGATTGTTGTGAAAACATGTCAATGAGATGTGAATTTTATTGATTTGGTGTTTCCAATGGATTCCTTGTGAAAATTTATGTGGGAATGATGTTTGGTATGAAAATGGAACCATTGGAACCAAAGATGCAAAATCTGAAATTCTGTCCAGTGAAACTCTATTCTGGGCAGTCTTCTCGTGTGGATGTTTTGACTAGGCAAATGATGTTACAAAATTATGAAAATTTCCAGTCTTAAAGTTCACATCCCAAGCTTCAAAATGGACATATAATTTGTGCCATTTCATTTTTTGAACTAGGAGATATGACTGTCCAAAATTTGGAATGGAAACTGAACTCTGTTTTGGGGCAGTGATGAGTTTTATGTAATTCTGGAATTGTGTGGTGATTTTTAGTAGTGGCCAATATTTTTCCTATGAATAGGACTTAAATACCTTTCATTTGGCTTAGGAATCACCTCATTTCAATTTTTCTAAAATTAGTTATGATTTTTCAAAGTTTGAGCAGAAAATCTGCCAGAAAATACGAAAATGGGAATTATGACATCATCAAAATAAAAGATGACATCAGCATGGAATTAAAAGCAATTCCTCCATCTTCATCAGCCATTTCCTGATGCCATTTCAGAAACAAAAACGTGAGAGAGACAGCTTGGAGAAAATAGGGAGAAGGAAGGAGAAAACTCACGAGGTAGGTCGATTTCTTCGGTGAATTCGTATCTAACGCGTATAATCCTTCTCCTAAGCTTCTCTTCTACATGGATTAAGGTACTTGAAGCTTAATTTTTCTGTTTAAAAGGGGCTAGGTTCAGCCATAATGAGTAAAAGCCAGAGGGAGCTTGAGGTAACTTCCGAAACTTCAATCTTTGATTGTTCTGGCTGTTGTGGTTGATTTAATCGGTGAAATTTCACCGGATTGTCTTTGTTTGTAAATTTGGAAAATGGGTTGGCCTAGGTGTTATGCTGACCAAATTGATACTAAATGGTAGTTCTAACCCAATGTAATGGTTAACAAAGTGGTTAGGAGTAGAAAAAATACGTTTACAGAGCCGAAACCGAAAAACCCCAATTTTCCCCGGAGTACTTGTCTATTTCGGTTATAGCTATAAATGGGTCTTAGAGTTAGATTTTCAATGATTTTATGGTTCCATTGAGTTCAGGAGCAAAAATTAGGTGGGGTTACAGTTGGTCACTTTTTCGGAAAAGGCCGAAAAAGCATAATTACAAAAACGCCCCTAAAACCCTTAAAGTGGGGCTGCCAAGGGTAAATTTGTAAATTGACATTGAATTTGATAATTCCAAGTTCGGAAATGGATTCCTTGGGCGAAAATATGTCAGAACAGCCCATGTCAAAATTTCAAGAGAAGTATAGCTGGACCGGGTACGGCGGGGCCGGGCCGGGTCCCAGGGGTATTTTAGTAAATTTTTAATATAGCCTCATATAACCCCCAGAAACACTATGGAAGTGTCTAAATAGTACATTTGACATTGTAGGATCGAATGTGAAGTCCTGAGTTGTTGGCACGCAAATCGAGGAGAAAAGACTGGAGGTAGGGGACTTACCTTACTTGCATGTATTTGATATCTTTGCTTGTGTAGTGATATATGTGATTGCTTTACTTGATTGTGTAGAGCATATTTGAATAAATCAAGCTCTGTTTCTGTTTTACTGTGGCTATAGTTTTGTTACATGAAATATTGAGCATGCAGAAATATCATTATGGGGCATGCATCTAGATAAAGCTAACATGTCATACACATAGCATCTATCATGCATGCATTATGGTATCTGTTTCCTACTGAGATTCTCTCGAATCTCACTCTCTCCTACCAACAATTTAGACAGGGCAAGTGGCTCGTGGAGGGAGCGGCTAGGACTCCTTCGAAATGAGATTGTGTAATCCCCATTTGAAGAATTGTAATGGGCAATTATACCCTGTGTATCTTTAGCAAAGGTATGTACCCGGGATTATCGGGATGATTAAGTTGTGCACTCTGATATTTATATGAATGTGATTTATCTTCGCGTAGTAATTATATTCGAAATGTGAATATGAGACCATGTTTATAAATGATTTCAAAAAGTATTCGTGAAAACCCCATCATGTGATGGGTTAGTAAATGTTATTTGATTATTATTGGTCTTTATTTCATTTTAATCACGTATTTCGGATATAATTACAGAGGGGGTTACAAAAAGAGAGGATTAAAACAAGACATAATCAAACCAGGTACTTATCTAGTAATTGTTCTAAATTTCGCTATAGAACTCAATTGCAAAAATATCTCACTTGAGTACATAAGTATGAATACTAGAGGGCATAGGGTTTCCACTCTAGTATTAGGGCTTGTATCGGTTATGAAATAGCTAAAATGACACACTTGCTCCTCTCACTTCCAAAGTATCTCTTCACTCTCCCACACACCACTTCACATTTGATTGTTAACCACCGATTAAATGTCTTCAAACTCTTCAATCACTTGTTGTCAATCTACAAGAGTCTCAAAAAGGTCAGATTTGTCCTATAAGTCTATCTTTTCTTGCCCTAACCGAAAAATCCACCAAAAATCATTCCTCAAGCTTTCATAGCATTTTTGATTCCTAAATCCTTTCAAAATCACTCAAAATACTTAGAACAAAGATTCCCTAGACTTCCTAAAAGTCCCATACTCCTTTACCTTCTCAATCAGCCTCAAGTGAATCGGTAAGACTGTCAGCAACTCTGACTCCAACTCCTACTTCAACACCTACACCTTCCCCTACTCCGTCACCTTCTCTAAAACCTAAGGAACTAAGAAGAAGGCAAACTGTGGCTAAGAATAAGTATCCTAAGCCAAAGGTAGCAAAGGATCTTCAACCTCCTCTGAAGAAAACAAAGGGGGTAGCTTTCGAGCAACCAATCATGACATAGTCAAAGTCACAAGAAGTGAAAGGAAGAGGGAAGAAGACAACCACAGAAAAACCTCAACAATCTTCCTCTGATGATTCCTTTAAAAAGCAACTCTGGGAAGTAATAGAAAAATCAAAACTAGATGCCTTGGTTGGCAAGATTGCCCCTTAGATTGGTGCCTTTGCCTTTCATCATGTTGCCCAGTCTAGTCAAGCTAGTTTTCACTTAGGAGCACTATCCACTTCTCAAGCACCGGAGCAAGAAGATAATACATGGTCCCTCCAAAAAGGTTTCAATACCCAGGAATTGAAGCCATTCAATCAAAAGGTATATAAACTAAATTTGCTCATCACAATTTCTGTCCTGTGGTCTATATAGATTTGGATTATTTGAAAACAAACTATGGCCTAAACTTTCGACCTTTTCTGGATTTTTATAAACCTTGGCTGAGTGTGTACTTTCATTTTGATAAACTATTGTGAGAATCTTTTACTACAATATGAAAATGCACAATATTGTTTCTAAAACCAGAGAGTTACTAGAGGAAGGAATATCCATAACCATTAGAGGCCAACACATTATTATTTCCCCCTCTATTATCAATACCATTATAGGCTATATACTACCACTAACCAATCCACCCTCACTCTCAGCTAATGAAGCCTTCCAAAAATTAAGACCTGACAACCCTGTTGGATCCCTCAACTTTAAACCCATTGATATGACTGACTTAATATGTTCCCTTCACTCTATCTACACCCGGGGTATGATCAACAAGTCCAAAAACTATACTCACTTTGGCTAGAGAGACTATTATTTGTTGGCATCCTTCCTAGCCGGCCACCAGTGGAAAAATGACTTTTTAGACCGGTTAAAAATGACTTTTTAGACCGGTTTTGGATCCGGTCTTGATACAGCCAGTCTAAAAAGTCTGTTATTTTTTAGACCGGTCAAGCAAGCGGTCTTAAAAATCACTTTTTTAGACCGGTTGTTTAAAGATCAGGTCTAAAAAGTCCAGACTTTTTAAAAACCGGTATAAAATTTTTTTTTTCAAGACTTTTAAGACCGGTTATTAGAATAACCGGTCTTAAAAGTCATACTTTTTAGACCAGTTCTTATAATAACCGGTCTAAAAAGTACTTTTAAGACCGGTTATTCTAATAACCGGTCTAAAAAGTGATTATTATTTTTAAAAAAAATAAATGTGGATTTTTTTTTTGTAGTGCTCTACCTGTATCACCCTTTTCACTTTAGACTCTGAACAAAGGGCAATGAGAAACAGAACAAAACAAAGAAAAAAAAAAGAAAGAATCATCATTTTATCATATTCACTCAACGTTTCTATCAATCCATATCTCTGAGATAAGAGCAACTTATCTTAGATTTATTCAATGTAATGAGTTCAAAATTTATTAGATGCTCATCACTTATTCAGCTAATTTCACTTGACATCAAGAGTATAATACACATACAGTCATTGAGTTCATTTTATCGCACAACAATAAATAATACAACTTCTTACCATCTAAATCTTCAGCAGCATCTCCACCCTCATTAGTAAAGTTACGAGTTTCAACCTGCAATCAAAAAACAAGCATCATATTGCCCCCATATAATTATATATTCCAATGGCTTTGGCAGAGATTGTGTGCAAAAATATTCTACATAAATACTGAATGACTTACTGTCTTCTTCTTCTTCTTCTTCTTTTTTAAACCAGCAAATGGAGTCTCAGCTCCATCCGAAACTGTAAAAATGAGAATGAACCATGCATATGCACAGTTAGAGATACCTCAAATGATAACATCGGCAACAATAATAAAAATATCTTTTGGTTTAAATTAGATACCAGACAAGTTTTTTGTCTTCTCAGCCAAGTTGTCAACTAAATCATCAGCATGATCTATAATTGCAACTTTCTTCTTCTTCTTAGTAGGATCAAATGGGGTTGCCAGAGAGTAGAAACATGAATCTAATAACTTATAGATCATAACAAAAAAAAAAAATCCTTGCATAGCTAATCAAACGAAACAAAAAACAAAAGAACGTTCTAAAATCATAAATAATTAAAGAGGGAAAGAAGAATACTAACTTCAGGAACCTCCTCCTTCTTATCATCACTTACAGTATACTAAAACTAAAAAGACGAAAAGATGCTTCCTTCGTAACAACGCAAGGTTGATGTTCTCTTC
Source organism: Inga laurina (assembly GCA_963855925.1). NCBI lineage: Eukaryota > Viridiplantae > Streptophyta > Magnoliopsida > Fabales > Fabaceae > Inga > Inga laurina. Next base: position 22,252,412 of record OY979710.1, read on the forward strand.
TTCAACCTTTTCTAAAATGCTGAGTCTGCACCAAGAAAAGAGGTTTCAGATTGTCTCTCCTTCTTATCATCATATTGTCTCGACCCTAAATTTTTGAATCTCCTCTTTGTCGCGCCTAATCGCACCAAGAAGAGAGGTTTCAAATTAAGAGAGCGAAAATTAGGTGCGACAAAGAGGAGATTCAAAAATTTAGGGTCGATATTTTAGACCGGTTATAAATAAAACCAGTATTAAAAGGTTGAAAAAAAAATTTTTTAAAAATTTTCATATTTAAAAAAAAAATCCATTTTTTTTTTAAAATATCACTTTTTAGACCGGTTCTTATAATAACCGGTCTAAAAAGTACTTTTAAGACCGGTTATTCTAAGAACCGGTCTAAAAAGTACTTTTAAGACCGGTTATTCTAATAACAGGTCTAAAAAGTATGACTTTTAAGACCGGTTATTCTAAGAACCGGTCTTAAAAGTCTTGAAAAAAAAAATTTATACTGGTTTTTAAAAAGTCTGGACTTTTATTGTTTGATATTTTAGACCGGTTATAAATAAAACCGGTCTTAAAAGGGTGAAAAAAGTTTTTAAAAAAATTTCATATTTAAAAAAAAATCCATTTTTTTTAAAAATATCACTTTTTAGACCGGTTATTAGAATAACCGGTCTTAAAAGTACTTTTTAGACCGGTTATTATAAGAACCGGTCTAAAAAGTATGACTTTTAAGACCGGTTATTCTAATAACCGGTCTTAAAAGTCTTGAAAAAAAATTTTTATACCGGTTTTTAAAAAGTTTGGACTTTTAATGTTTGATATTTTAGACCGGTTATTTATAATAATCGGTCTTAAAAGTTTAAAATTTTTAATTTTTTAAATATTTTGATATTTTAAGACCGGTTTTATTTATAACCGGTCTAAATAATTTTTTTAAGACCGGTTTTTTTGAGAACCGGTCTTAGAAGTTCTATATAATTACAAAACTGCCACCGGTCAAATTTTTTAGACCTTATCCGCTATAACCGGTCTAAAAAGGGAATTTTGTACTAGTGGGCCAACAAAAAAATGTTGGTGAACTTATTTTTGGTGAGATTTGAAGATTCTAATTTTCTTCATCTTGAAACATGACTATACCATATCCCCAACTTGTCTCTCTCATTCTTTTTGCATACCAAGGTATGGTATTTGGAGGGAAACGAGAAGGTAAGAATCCCAAGATTTGGCAGAACATAGTTGACACATATAGGGATTACTCTCTTGGTTAGTAAGATCAAGGCTATATCTTAGAGAGAAACCACACTATCAAGAGGTGATGAGGCTTAGTCCTCTATACAAGGTCCATATCTACCTCCATCATTCCAGAATACCTCACTTCAAGGTTATTTGAGCAATAATCAACCAAACAATGGCTAGCTTGAAACGGGAATTGTTTAGTGAATATGATAAACTAGTCAACAAGATGGAATCTGAAGTCACAAAGATAGTTAACAAAGCAAACACCAACTTTGACTTGATGTTCAAGGCTTAAAAAGATCAGTGAAGGAGAATTACTAAAATGGAGACTTACTTGTATATACACCTTCCAACTACTCAGACTGGTGTGTTTCCAGTTTTTGTCACAACCACATCCACCACCATTATTTCACCATCTCAGACACGGACCTATGTATCTTCACTTACACCGATCTTAAGATTGCTATTCTGATCGATGTGAATTTTGATTAGCCTTCAACATCTCAGCCTGTAACCTCTGTTCCTCATCCATTATCTCTACTATTTAAGCCTGATCCTATTGATCCATCCATGGCCATGGTGTTGTACACTCCACCTCAACTCTCGGACATCACTTTTCCCAACCCCCTTTTGATGCTGACAAAATGGGTAAGAAAAGTGTGTGATGTGTTTGAATTGTCTGCTGAGCTGATATGGGCTAGTTTAAGGGGGAGATTGAGCATTTTGTTCTATTTTGTATATTAGGTTGATTTCTAATGTTTTTGGGTAGATTTGGGTGTAATTTAGTTTCATATAGGTACTTTTCAATTTCAACTTGACAATGTAATTTACTAATAAATCTATGATATTTTCAAGCTATTTTCATGTTCTTTAAGTTTTCAATAGGTTTATTATTCAATCCTTATGGTATTATAATGTTTTTTTGTTCTGAGTGCACATTGGAAGCCTTGCAGGAAGATTTAGAAACAAAGTGCAAAATTGTATCAAATAACTCAAAACTTTAGTGAATATTCATTTGTAGATCTTAAAAGTGTTTTTCAAAAGTTTTCAATTCAATCAAGTCTTCAAATCCATCACAAAGTTTGAGTCATCTCAAAAGGAGGAAAATGTTAGAATCCAAGTTTTGATGATAACAAAAGGTGGTTATATCTTTTGGTAAGAAAATCATGCTTTGGAAAGATAAACATTGATTCAAACAGTTATCAAATGCATTTCACAAAGTTAAGAGAAAGTTGCTATGATTTTAACTGATGCACTCAAGTGATGAAGCACCCACTTGAGTGAGAAGCAATTTTGCACTTGAGTTTAGGAAGTGTTGGTTTGAAAGTGTCTTACAGAGAGCTACTTCAGAGATTTTTCAGCAACAGTTGAGCAGTAGTGCAATACTTGAGTGAAGACATAATTTGCACTCGAGTAAGAAGGCACACTCTTGCAAGTATTTAAAAGTAAGCAAGGTTAGAGACAGAGAATGGGTGTTACACTCGAGCACTACCTTAACACTCGAGTGAGGGCCTTAAGCTTACTTGAGTCCTATGAGAGTAACATAAGAAGTATCTATCCGAGAGTAAGGAATAGCCTGTAAATGAGAAGTACACTTGAGTAATGTCTTTAGTACTCAACAATCATGAGTGAGAAAACTCACTTCCTCACATATTGCTACGAGTGCTAAGCAAAAAGGTTATCCAGATGCGAGAATATGTTGATGCATTTAAGTGAGCGCCCATAGCACTTCAAGTGCAAAATCTCACTCTTGAAAAATATATACTATTGCACTCGAATGATACATTAGCACTCGAGTGAATATTCCTCACACTCACAAGTGCAAAACTACACTATTGATAAAAATAATGCAAGTGTTATATAGAGGCTCAAATTCATAGTACAAAATACATAAGCAATCGAGTGAGATATGGTACACTCAAGTAAAAGGTCAAAACATTCGCAAGTGAGGCAATGTACTCTTACAAATTTACAAGGAAGTGCTACACAAAAGTAAAGGGAGAAGTTATGAATAAATGTTGCACTCGAGTGAGACTACTGTGCACTTGAATGAGACTCTGTCAGTAGCAAAACTGCAACAGACTTATAGTGATCAATCCAAACATGGTTAAATGTTATTTATTCATAATTTTTTCACTTATTATTATTATTAAAATCATTTAACATATACTGCAAGTATGAAACAGGAGATTGAAAGTCTAGATCAAAGACGCGTATGGAAAGTAAAAAATAGCGGACATAATCATTTCTTCCAAAGTCGACCAGTAACGAACACACATCACAGACCTACCATGATATCTTGTTCGAAGATCTCAAATGTGCGCATGCCACTCTATAATGTTACACTCCGCTCCAAAACGGCTACCCTCAGCCAACAAAATCAATTCATTATAAATACACAACTTCAGAGACTATTCAAAATAGAGAACATCCAACAAGAAATATACACCAGCAATACATGAGTGCCTATTTTTTATATTTTTCTCTATATTCTTATTATACTTTAGTGTTTATCATATCCACTCTGTGAGAGAGTCTGTATACACTTCAAACTATATTTTCATTTGGTCTCAAGTTAGAGGGATCCTTAGAGGGTAGATATCTTTACGTGAAAAGCAGTTAACAAAACTCTTAGTAAGACTTTCTTCTCATAAGACTTACAAGGTATAAATAGAAGAGAACATTACTGCACATAAGAGTTATAGGGGTATAAGTAGTAGAGAATGTTGTTGCTCGTAAGACTTACATCAATAAGTAGGAGGAAAAGCTATAAGGGTTGTTCTGCACATAAGACTTGTTGTGAGGGGGAGGGAAAATTCTAGGTATTATAATATTTCTACTCATAGTCCTTTCCAGGATGATTGTTGTCTTATGGCATTCTGAGAGCCAACTGAATCTTGGAAGTATAGTAAAAATCTCAGTAGATCTTGATCCATAAAGACTGGACGTAGGCCTGGATTTTTGGTAGAACCAGTATAACTCTCTATATGCAAATTCTCTCAACTTTACTCTCTCTACAATCATTTCCAATTAAACGTTAACATTTTTTTAACATTACCCAATTCACCCCCTCTTAGTAAAGCTCGCCTCTTTCAATTACAGCCACACATTTTCTAGAAATTCATCAAGCACAGACTGCCAAAAATTTCATTCTAGAATCAAGGTCAGATTTTCAAAAATCATAACTTTTAATCTATTAGTCCAAATGGCTCATACTCCTATCAAATTAAATCCCTGGATGTCTACTTTAATCTTATAAAATTTCATAGCATTTGGACTAAGTTTGACGGATCAAAAACACATTGCAAGTTCTCTACCTCTAGAAAACGAATTCACGCAAACTTGTACACAAACTTCCAAAATCATCATAAATCATCATTTAACCATAAACACGTGGTTAAACTATGGTTAAACCTTAAAAATACCCCTGGATAAAATTTGAACAGTACCCCAACCTCATGAAAACTCATCCAAACAACAAATTAATTAGTTCAAAATGAAGCATATGCTTACCACTACACGTTTCCACAAGTAGTTCAAAAACTTGCCAGTACTTTGGCTAGTGATATGGCACCAAACCCCTCCAAATGAAAATCCAAAACTGTAGAAATGAAGCTTTGGGATAAGTAGAATATGGGTTGTGAAGGGTATTTTGTAGTAAAACATCAATTTGGTAGTGTTTTGGCTGATTGAAGTTCTGAAATTTTACTATTTATGCAACTCTCTTTTCTAATTTTTTTTTTATTTTCTTGATTTAAATCTAATTTTTCCTCATTTTCCCAGTGCTTGATGAAATTCAATGCCCCCTTGGAAGTCTTGATATTTGTCCACCACATGCGAAACCTTATGGTGCTACTTGTCTAGTGATCTAGTGATTCGATGACAAGTGTCACTTACTTTAATAAAGTGGGTACTACATCTTTTCTCTAGCCTTTAACAGTCTAATTTGTCAGGGATAGTGAGGGTTTGATGGTTTTCCCTCAGCTCCCTGGTTCGATGTTCGACAAAGTTAGTTGAGTGACCAAACCAGAGAAAGGTGGATTTCCCCAGCTTGAAGTGAGGCGTTACCCCCTGGTGATGACAAATCAAAAGGCATAAAAGTGATGGTAATGATAAGGGACACTTGTCACCTCCTTGCTCTTCCAACACAAAAAGTGTCATTGTCATTTGTAATGATTAACGAACACTTTTCATCCTCTTACTTAGCCAACATAAAAGCTAGTGATGATTGCTTACTTTATTAAAGTTACTTCAATAAAGTTAATTTATTGGTGCTCATTCGGGACTTTACTCAGGTTTTGCTCAAAAATACAACATGTATATCGAAGCCTACCAAATGATGTTAGGTCAGAGTATGTGTGTGGTCCCCACATGGCAATACATACCAGTGTCTACTTCATAAAATGTAAGGTACACATGTCTGCCCTGAAAATGCCTTGTGCACACCTATATTGGCATATTATGCTTGACCAATTAGTCGCATACCTCATGACATAGCTGGTGGCATCTTATACTAACCCAACGACACTGTGTTTGTGTTCTGTGCACATTTGTACTAACACTTTAATCCTACTACCTACGTATACTAGACCCTCTACCCAGTAGGGTTGGATTCAATAGTCCCCTAGAGTCTTTATATCTCTCAGCATTCTTGGGGCTCTTCCCGAACTAGGCTTAGTAGTTTCCCTAATATAAGCTTATCCTCAAACTTCTAAGCCCAAAATTTGGGATATGACATAGGAGAGAAAGAACAAGAGAGCATAAGAGATTAAGTTCAAGTTCAAGGTGTAGATGAAATTTCATGTGATCTTACTTACTAATTCATGGAAAATCCTCTCTAATCTCTATTACATCTTGAAATACATGTGTAGCAAGCAAAAATTCAAGAGGAAAAGGAGAGTGTGCCATGGTTTTAGAGAGAGAAAATACAGGGAAACAAGGTGAGCATGAATACTTGTTGTCTCTTGTTGATTATGATGTTGTGGTTGTTGATTAGCTTGATTTGTGGTTGTTTTGTTAGGTTTTCTGATTTTGGGATGATGAAACCTTGAGGGTTTATACTACCCAAATTTCTACAACTCATGATTCAAAAGTGTTTAAATGGTTAAACATGTGATTAAGAGTAAAAAAGAATGTGATTAAAAAGCTAAATTAAGAAAATCATATTTTCCCTTTTTATTTTAAAGTTTCAACTAGACCTAATTTTGAGGAAAGGAGCTGGAATTTCATCAATTTGATAGCTCCATTGTGTTAAGAAGAGCAAATTGTGTAGGTTATATGTTAAGTGTGAAGTGTGAAAAGCATTAGAATGTGAAAATGACAAGATTATCCATACAAGCCTAAGTTAAGGGCAGCCAAGGGCATTTTCATCTTTTAGCAGTGAATTTGGTAAACTGAGGTCAAAAATGGATTCTACACTCGAAATTGTATATGATTAACCTGGGTCATAATTTTTGGAAAAGCACAGCTGGACGGGGTATAAAGGGAGTTGAGTTAGGTTGTTAGGGATATTTTGGTCATTTTGTATTCTTAAACAAAGATAACAAACAAACGGAGTTTGGAAAAGTACATGAATGAGTAATAACTCAATTCATTTAAATTTGGAATTTTAGGACCAGACAGTTGTGCCTGAGTCGGGACAGGGTTCAAAACAATTTGTAAACCGGAAAGGGATTTAGGGTAATAACTCTATCATATACTATGTGAACTCATATAAGTTTTGTGTGTGCTATCTTTTGTGATATGTATAATGCACACATGATATCTAACTAGTGTGGGAAAAGTACAAGTACCGTCCAGGGGGAAAAGCCCAAGTACCCCAACGGCCCAAAGGGGCTCTAGTTATGATACACAATGCCAAAAAGGTACATTGCATGTTTATAGTCTTGAGCCTAGTTGAGGTACGGATAAGTACAAATAAGTAAAGGTTCTAACAATGGTTAGCCCCATATATGTGCACATATCGATTGTGATAATTACAGTGGTATTATTCTGTTGCATTATATGATGCTTGACATATTTATTTGTCACACTTTATATGAATGATTGTATGTTACTACTGACATTCGTTTAAATCTCAGCCTTTTCAATATTTAAAAATATTTCAGTTGAAGCTAGCAGCTCCAAGGACAAAATGGTAAATATTGGCGTTTGAGGATTCCGGATCAAGAAAGTATAGCTTTAGTTATTGTTAGTTTATTTGTTAGTTTTGGAGGATTGTATATATTTTTCAAACCCTATGGGAATTTCCTGTATTATAAACAAATACTTATTTTCAGTATATTTATGCTATTTTTGTATGCATGTAGAACTATGCTTTTATTACTCTGGCAAATATTGAAATGTTAAGGGGTTTGACAAATGCCATTTGAGTGGTCAATTTAGTGACCTTAGTCAACCATCACTTGTGTGTTCACTCAAGTAAAGCAACTCAGAGAATTTGAATTATGCAAGAATACAATACTTCACTCAAGTAATGTCATAATTACTCGAGTCATAATCCTCTGAAGTCTACTAAGGCATCGATGGCTGCTCACTATCTGATGATGTGATGAAGACTGAAGGATTCTTTATTAGGAAAGGCTCCAGTGTATTTGAATAGTTTTGTGCCCTATTTCCTCATGTATTTGAATAGTTGATAGTGTATTAAAATGATCTTCTTTGATTTAACGGTGTTGTTGTTCGAATACAAGTTCCTGTATTCGAATAGTGTTTTTTAGTTTGCCTGTACAGCTACTTTTTCTATTTGAATAATGATACCATTGTTCAAATAGTGTCTTGTCTTTGGCTCTCCATGCTATTTGAATAGCTTGTATTGTATTCAAATAGACTTCCTCTCATATATATATAAGTTGTAATGCCCCAACTTGTGATTAAGGGTTAATTATGATCTTAATGATGTAACTATTGTTAATATTGTTGTAAATATGTTGTAAGCAATGTTTAAGCTTATATTGGAGTCTAATGATGATTTGGCAAAGGTTATGATAATCAGGGGCGAAATTGGAAATTTACTTACCAATCGGTCGGTTATCGAAGAGGAAACGCATTGGTAACTTGAAGATCAATGGTTGAGATTAAAAGTTAAAGGAATCAATGGCTAGGATTTAACCATAAGGTGGAATCCTATGTAAATGAAATCATGTAAAATCAAGGGAAAGGAATAAGATGGTGCCAAGTGTTATTATGAGGACCCTTAGATTAAAGTCAATGTTTCAAACTCATTTTATCTTCCCTCTTTCCTCCAAGTCGGTTAAGTGTGTATGGGTAAGAGAAAATCTGAGTTTTTCTTCTCTCTCCATTCTCCATTTTCGCTGAACCAAGAAAGAGAAAGATAAAAGCTTAATTTTGGGTAAGTGATTGCTTTCATATGCTCAAATTTCCTTCATTAATGTTGTTTATGAGGTTGGGAGCTTTCTTTCTATGGTTGTAGAATTATGAAAGGTGGTGAATTAGTGCTTGAGCACATTTGAAAGTTGGAGAAATAGATATTTGGTTGTGGCAAGTGAAAGAGGTAATGATTTGATGCATTTTGATGGTTATGTTTTGAATGTTGGCTATGTTTAAGAAATTCTAGAATTTTGCCTTGAATTTAGTGTTAAATGAAAGTAGGAATTGGAGATAGTGTCACTGTTGAATTGGTAGCTTATGGTATTTTGAGTTGATTGGGATTGATTTAGAAGTGGGAAATGAAAGTGTTGATGATTGAGTTGTTGAGTGGAATGTGGAGATCTAAGGACAAATTGGATTTGGGGTGTGATTTTGGGTATTTTGAGGTTATCAATAGGTTCCTTATAGAATTCTAGGTGAGAATAAGCTTTGGTACAAGTTTAGGACCTATTGGGATCAATTTTGGTCACTTTGGAAAACCTTATCAATTGTTGCGATTCTGGCCTCTGATGCGCATCACTCGAGTGAGGATGAGCTCACCGAGTGCTGTAATAAATTTCTATTTTCTGTGGATTTCTCAGTGGTATTTTCAGGTGGAAATGCAAGAGTGCACTTCCTGACTTGCGAGTGAGATATGATCTCACTCGAGTGAGCATGAGTATGCTCGAGTGAGGTTTTCCCTTGGAAGTAGTCTTTGCTCTCGGGAAAACACTCTTGGTGTTGCACTTCCTGGTGCTCGAGTGCAATGAGCACTTCTTAGTCAAAGATGTTGCTCTCGGCCAAACACTTGTGAGTGAGGACGCTTCTCACTCGAGCACGAGTGCTCCATCACTCGAGTGAGGCCATCTTTACTTGAGTGAAGCGACCAAGATTCAGCATTTTTCTTTTCAAAAGAGAGAACTTTAGGGTAGTGTCACCCAACCTTTTAAGTATATGTTAGGTTTCTAGTAAGCACCTAAAGAAGTTTAAATGATAACCAACATCAAGTAAGATAAAATTAAGAACTTGGAAAAGGAATTAATTCAATGTCCTTACTCTTGGTTTTAGGCTTTGATATTGGCTGTACCTATGAGCTGGCTGTGCCAGAGGACGTCAGGAAAGTACAAGGTAGTGACTTTTTCTTTATACCATATGTGATGCATTGTATATGTGTTATATCATTGATTTGTGATAGAATTCGTATGCTGCAACGTTTGTAGATATGTGTAAGCACCGTCATACCAATAGTCCCTAAGTAGCTAACAACGGATCGGGTAATGGTTGTGTGCCTTCTCGGCGGAGAAAGGGGATGAGGATGAGGTGTGACTTTGTGATTAGGTGAAAGCCTAATTGTGAAGGTCGACAGGCCAATTGCGAAAGCCGGGTAGCCATGTGAGCTATAAGGCTATGTGTATGCACTGCCACGCCAATAGTCCCTGAGTAGCTAACAACAGTTCGGGTAGGGCGGTGTGCCTTCCCGATGGAGAAAGGGGATGAGGGTGGAGTGTGATTTGTGTTGCTAATGTATGATGATTTGCTTACATGCTATGTATTTATGTGTGGTATGAATGATTTGTTACTATTGGGATTCTTTTGAATCTCACTCTTTCCTATGACTAACCTTTCAGACAGGGCAAGAGGCTCCAGAGAGAAGCGGATAACCAAGAGTGGATAGGACATCTTAGACATATTTGATCAAGACTGTTGGTTATCTATTTTTGGAGCAAGATTACTGTATATATATTTAGGGTCGTAAATATTGTTTTGATTTTGTAATCCCCTTTTTTGTGAAATGTTACACCCTATATATATATATATATATATATATATATATATATATATATATGTAACCAGGAAGTTGTCGGGCTTTTAATTTCTGCACCCTGATAAGTATGAATGTGATTGAATTGCCCAGGTAATTATATTCGGTTGTGACTGAGAGACTAGGTTACCTGTGTTTTAAACTATTTCTGTAAACACCCTATCTCCAAGATAAGTGATTCTAAATGATAATCGGTAATTATTGGTCTCTATTTTACTTTAATTTCATATTTCGGATGTAATTACAGTGAGGGGGTTACATAAGTGAAGTATCAAAATATTATAATCTATTCGAATACAACCTTTGTAACTTTTTCTTTGGAAAAATATTTATTCGAATAGTTTATTGATTATTCGAATAGACTTCTTGAAATGTTAATTGAGTTTATTCAAATATCGGTTTCTATATTTGAATACATCCCTTGAGACAACTATTATTTGAATAGTTCTTAATGTATTCGAATAGTTTATCTCATAAAAGCATTATTTCTATTCGGATAATTTTCAATGTATTTGAATGGCATTTTCAAGAAAGAAATTTTGAAACCTTGTTAGAAGCTTTTGTTATTCTAATAGTTGAATGTTATTCGAATAGGTTTATTAAAAGAAATTCATATTCGAATAGTTTGTCTACTATTCAAATACTTTCCTTTGTAAAACTCATTTCTCTATTTGAATAGTGTCTTGGTTATTTGAATAGGTTTCTTAAAAAAAATTTATATTCGAATAGTTTATTTGCTATTTGAATACTTTCCTTTGTAAAACGTATTTCTCTATTTGAATATTTTGTGAAACCATTATGTTATTTGAATAGGCTTGTTTATTCGAATAGTGTTCTTGCATAAACTATCTTTTGTATTCGAATATTGAATAAGTTATTCAAATAGTTTTCTAAACACTTTCTACTATTCGAATATTTTTGCTGTTTATTTGAATAAAATCCTTTTAGAAACTTCTCTAGGTATTCGAATACAGTAGTTAGAATTCAAATAAGACTTCTTTTCTCAGAGCATTCTTTTTATGGGCAATAATGCAAAAGTATAAATATATGTTCTTTAGTACCCAACTTCTCTTGGATCCACTCAATATTAGATATAACAACTCTTTTGCTATTATATAATTAAACCATATGATATTTAAGCAAAGGGTGTAATAAAATATGAAAGATAATTTTGGCCAATTAATTATAGTTATTTATCATAAAGCGTAACAAACAAATGATACTAGAATGATGTATTTCAATGATTAATGACAATATATAAATACACTTTATATGGAAAATTTGTCATCGAAAATATTTTCATGCAATCCATGTAAGTTGGATCAAAGAGAGTAGAGAATCCATCCATAATAACCAACTTGTATGAAATGATAAATCATGGAATGAATCAAGTTTGTAAATTATTTCAAACTCAAATGTTATTTCAAATTATTACAATGCATTGTAAAATTGAGAGTTTGAATATATGCAAAACTCATTTTGAAACATGTTTAAAATTGATATTCATACTAAACATGGTGGAAGTCAATAGGTTAATATATATATATATATATATTAGAGTGCTTCAGCTATGGAGAACATGTTGAACAATAAAGTTAACATGTTGAAGAGTTTTTCTAAGAGCAAAAGTCATAAGGGTGAAGCGTTATCTAAATAGGTTTAGCATAATAGAACACAATGACTTCACTATTGACCAAGAGATAATCTTAACTCTTAGAGTTGTTTCTTTGAAGAATAGGAGCATTCAAGACAAGGATTCAAGTACAAGATTCTAGTTACTCAGAGATAGATGATATCAATTGTCATTGTATTTGAGCAACAAACCAAATACAAAGGATGTAATATGCCGAATTTTGGGACTAGAGGCTTGAGAATAAGCTCAGATTGAGTAGACTGTTGAGCCCTAGTTTAGCAAGTGTCCTAGGAATGCATAAGAAGCAGAACAGCTTATAGAAATTGCACTCGTAATAGAATAAGAATTTCAGTACGAATTAGTCAAAAGAAAATACCCAATTCGATTTGGATATGTCAGTATGACATAAAACCTAATCCGAATCCAAAGGAAAAGGGAAGTAATGTTTGGAAAGAATTAAGAAAGAGAATTGAAAGAATTAATATTGTCATAATCAAGGGAAAAAGAGACAATTGCCACTTGATCTTGAGGTCAAAATTGGAATGTAAATTAAAGGGCTAGGATTGGCTCTTCAAAAGTAAGAAGTAATTATGAGAATAGAAAATTAAATTTATTCTCCCTTAAGGCCACAAAAATGTCCAAATAAACAGGCAAATAAAGAAAAGAAGAGTTTAGTCAAAAAGTCAAATTTTACAACTTAGAAAATTATGGACCACTGGCAAGGCAAATTGAGGCAATTAGTCAACAATTTCTCTTCCATTTGACAGCCTAATTTCATCCAAAAAGAGGAGAGAATAGGAAAAGTCAACACAATTAAAGAAGAATTTACCACACATGGTATGGTAAATTCATTTGGCTCGTACAAGAAGAGTAAATGATAGCCACATGTTATTTCCTTTTCCCTTATTTCTTTAAGCCATTTTCGACCAAGCCTTTAAGTGGCCAAGGAAGAGAAAAATCAGATTATTTCTCACTCTTCCTCATACATACAAGTCGGCCAAGTAAGGCCAAAATAAAGAAAAGAGAATACAAGAATAAAAGTAAGGTGTTTTACTTCTTTTTTCACCTTCCAATCACCTCTCTTGCTCTTAAAGGGAGGTGTTTTGAGTCATTTTACAAAAGCCAAAGTTTGATAATTAGAGAAAGAGCTTGGGAAAGGCAAAGAGGTTAGCTTTAGCTTCATTTTGAGCTATGTATTGTGTGATTTGGTTGAGTTTTGTGGTTGGTTGTTACTTCCGCATTTTGTCAGTTGAAAAGGGTATTTTTAAGGTTCTTAATGATTTGTCTTGTAAATGATTTTACTTGGTGCCAAATGATTATTTAAAGGAAGATAAGTAATCAAAACATGAAACTTGTGATTTTTGGTCATAAGAGACCATTTTTGTCCAGAAGGCAGAATTGAAGTTAGATGTTTGATTTTGGTATTTTTGAGGGTTCTAGTGGATTCTGCATGAGAAGTCGTGTGGGAATAGCCTTTGGTCTAGAATTTAGAAGGCCCGGATTAAAAACCTTAAAACTAGAACTTTAAGACACCAAGATCAACACTGCCAAATTTGAAGTAGTAAGGTTGTGATGTATTTTTTACTGACCAAATGAAGTCCAATGCTCATGAGAATTTCCAAATTCAAAGTAGACATCCCAAGATTTAATTTGATATAAAGAATGCAAAATTTGGATAAGTAGGAAGTGAGTTATGATTTTTGAAAGTTGGGCATTGAATTTGGAAATTGTCATGTAGCAGTCAATAGTTTGACATTTTTGTAAAGGACCAAACTTTATCCAATGGCCATGATATTTTCCATAATTAAATTATATACATTGAGCTTTAATTTGATAGGTAATTTGTGGCAATTGAACAAGTACACAAAAATTTATGATTTGATGAAGTTAAGCATTAATTCTAGAAAGACATTTATGGTAGTGATGGTTAATCGAGAAGTATAGGTTTTTTTCGTGACACTAGCAGAGGTAGATATTTTTTCTTTAAAGTAGACTTAATAAGGGTCACGCGTGACTTTGAACCACCTTATTTGAATGTTCTAGAATTATTTACAAGTTTTCAAATTTAGTTAGTAAAATTGGCAGATTGGGTCAAACCTATGAAATTATGGCATATAAAGTAATATGGGCCAATATGGCCCAAATATAAGAGCCATGTCGTAAAGGCTTATGTAGCCACATTGGACATTCATGTATCATGGTTCTATTGTATGGTTATGTACCTAGGGCCATGGATGACGAGGAAGAAGAACGGGAGAATTTCCAAACAACTTTAATGGTTAGAAGAAAAGGTACAAGAAGGGAACTTGAAGATATAAGGTAGGGAACTTTCCTAACTTATATAACTTGATATGTGTGCTTGTGTGTTGATGTGTTAGTTGCTTTGATGAATTGTATGAAGGATATATTAACGTGTGAAGCTCTATTTTACTTATACTATGGCCATTAGTGTAATGTGTTAAACATTAAGCATGCCTATATGTGATTATGTGGGCATAAATTTATGTAAGCAAGCATGTCTTGCACAAAGCATTTCTTGTATGCATTTGTTAACACTGTTTGCTACTGGGATTCTCATGAATCTCACTCTCCCTCATCAACCATATAGGTAGGTAAGCTCATAAGAGAAATATAGGAAGATGTGTAAGAAGAAAATGCGATGGCGAATTGAAGATTAGTATGTGATAATTAGTCATGTGTAAAGTATCCCTGTATGAGAATACTTGTATGAATATGCCTAGTTGAATAGTATTGAGGGAGATGTAAATGAATGATTTAAGAATCAGCAGAAAAATGAGTAGCAATACTCTGATTGAATTAAATGAAGATAAGAATAGACAAGTAATAATGAAGTTGGGAACTGCTAAAAGATGCTTCTGAAAGATTTGAAATTTTCAGAAAAATCTACTCAATTATAGGTCTGAATCTTGTCTTGAGGTTGGGAATGAAAGAGTTATGAAAAAAAATATCATTTAGTTGTTCAAATTCGTTTCGTAAAACTCATCTGATCGATTTCGAAAATAAGGTGTTACATTTATGGTACTAGAGTATTGATTATGTCAATAGAAATGTTTGCTTAGACGTAAAGGTATAGTTAGAACAAGGGGTTCTGACTATAGGTTATATTGTCTGCTAATGTGAACATTATGGTGATCCTCTATTAGTGCTACTACATCTAGGAGTTACAGATAGAAGAGGAAACTAAAGAGTTAGACTACCCTTGTTTATAAATCAGTTTATAGAGGAAGAAGAAGGGCTGTGATGATGAATATCCTAAGAGAAAAGAGGTATGAGCTCTATTAACGATAAGCTTAATGGCAAAAGAATCCACCACCAGTAGGATTGAGGCTCCAGAGATAGATAAGGTAGCATAGGATTCGGATTCTGTTGCTAACTCAAGAGCCCCTGATTAGGATAGAATGTGATTTAGATCCCCACCCTATGTTGTAGGAATAGATATAGGAGTTGTACCAAGAAGTTGGTACTGTTTATATTTCCCCGTAGGGACTGTACCTAGCATATCTAGGGAGGCTAACATGTCATACTAGGATTGAGGTATGTATGGGCTACTAATTCCTTGTAACAAATGGCATTGTTCTAGCAATGATGCCCCATATATGATGCAAATCTTGGTTAATCATACTCATGCGAGAGAAATCCCAGGATGGGTAGCCCCTTGGGAAGCACCTTGGAAATTTGAAACTTTTGATTAAAGGTTTAGAATTTTGATCAGAAGATCTTAGATGACATAAAGAATGATTAGAGGCATGGAGATGATGAGGTAAGTATTGATCTTTAATCCAAACCATTTCTGTTGTAGTAAGTACTGCCAAGAAAAGTTCATTTGATAGGGTTATGGAAACTCGAGGCATAGTGATTGCTACTCATTTGATGACTGAGTGAAGCATCGAGTGTAGTACCATAGCATGGAGACACAGTGACATAGAACCATAGTATGCAACCACTGTGACATCGAACCATAGAGTGAAGCTGCCATGACGTTGAATCGTAGAATAGAACTATAGGAACATTGACTCTCAATGGTGGTGCATTATAATGAGTCCTATATCGAATAGGTAAGGTTTGTGTGACCCAGTTAATCACTATAGGGTTCTCTAGTGCCTTATGTAAAAAGAAAGGTAAGAAAGTAAATTAATGAATAATAGGCTCAACAGTTTAAAGGAAAGCAAATCTTGTTTACGTATCTTATATAATGATTCTACATATATGTTTCTACTATCGGATATATTCTTATTATGAATATATGGTGGATAGTAAGACCTAATAAGTACTTAGAATATGCAGGGTGGTTGCTAGGGACCTATTTCATTTATAGATGCTCAGCTATGGAAAATTCTTGTTATGTATGAGTGGAATCTCGGGCCTATTGCACGGGTGAACACTTGGGGCCATGGAAATTTCTTTTATGTACAGGTGGAAGCCTCAGGCCTATTGCACAGGTAGAAGCTTGGGGCCATAGAAACTCCTTATACACTAGGGACACTCAGGACCCATATGGGTTGTCTTACATCGGAGACGATCGGAGGCCATATGACTTGTCTTAAGCCTGGTGGACACTTGGGGGCCATATGACTTGTGGGACCAATAGTTCAGTGGTTGTCGTTATGCTATATGCTAACATGCCAAATGCTCTTACGATGCTTTTTGTGATAATAGTTTATTTAGCATGCTTTGGAAATGTTACATAAGTATATGAATGGCTTGGGTAGCAAGAGTTAAAACCCAAGAGGTATTCTGAATACCTAATAGACTATGTGTCCTGAGGTAGTTAGTCTTGATGGGTATTCAGCAAAGATGATAGACTAAATGTCCTGAGACCATAAGACCTGATGAACTAATAAGTCCTTAGGGGGGCAAATGTTTGTGTTTAAGAATTGTGACGAGTGGAGGCTCAAGGCAGTAAGACCCAGTATGCAAGTTTGCATAGGGTGGTGTCCCTAGGCTATAAGACATGTGTACCTAACATTGTGGTTATTGCTTAGCATTGTGGTATTGGACTAGTGAGTCCAGAAAATGTGCTAGGATGGTTTTTGAATGTGCATCAAATGATTTGTTTTGTTTCTATGAAAAGGGCTACCTGTAGGCAGTAATGGATAGGAAACTCATAGGGTTAAGCCACCGGTATTTTATGTTGCTTCTACGTAAAGGGCTACTAGCAAGTGGTATTGGATAAGAAACCAAAAGTCTGGAGCTACCAGTATTTTGTGGCTGTTCTACAGAAAGGGCTACCTATGGGCTATATTGGATAGAAAACCCGTAGTGTGGAGCCGCTGGTATTATGTGTTTCTTCTATGAAAAGGGCTACCTGCAGGCGATACCCGTACTATGAAGCCATCGGTATTTTGTGTTGCTTTTATAGAAAGGGCTACCTGCGAGAGGTCTGAATAGGAAACCCGTAGCATGGAGCCGCCAAAGAACTTGATAGGATGGATATCAGAGCTCGTTTGCCAGAAAGTCATACTGTAATTGCCCGAGGGACTGTATGTCCTGTGGTTGTCGAATGCTGACTAATTGATTGTTTATGGATGATTTGTGTTGTATGCTCTAGGAGCATTGCATATGAAAGAGATAGATTAAAAATGACTTGTGTGGCATTCTTATTGAGTTGTCTATAAGATGGATAGACATAATGTCTAGAATGATTCTTCGACGTATAAATGTTCAAAATTTCGAGGATGAAATTTATTGAACTGGGGGATAATTGTAATATCTTAAATTTTGGGACTAGAGACTTGAGAATAAGCCTGAATTGAGTGGATTGCTAGGCTCTAGTTTAGCAAGTGTCCTAAAAATGCATAAGAAGCAGGTTGGCTTATAGAAATCGCTCTCAGAATAGAGTAAGAATTTTGGTGCGAATTAGTTGAAAAAAAATACCCAGTTTCTCAAGTCTCCATGACCTTACCAACTTATCTTCCCAGAGGGTCACCCATTCCGAGATTTCCCTGAGCTAAGCATGCTTAACTTTTGTGTGCCCATGCAAAAATGTAGATACAGGCTATAGCTACTACTGACCATCGGTACCCTGAGACTACTCTTGTCTCAAATATCGTGCCTACTGTCACCGGGCATCAAAATATAGAACATAGTCTATACATTGGCTTTGGTCGTACCCACTTCCTCGAGTTTCACAATTTCCTTAGACTTTCCTTAGTTCAGTACTACACTACTTGCAACCCTTCAGATATTCGCTGATCTCTCAGGTCTAGTTCAAAGATTGAGAGGATTCACTCCATTGGTACCCCTGTCCATGCATATGTCCTATCACTATATAATCAGGACCATATCAGTATACTATCCTGTTGCTAGTACTGCTTGCACTAATACCAAAAATGTCAGACGGTGGCTCCACACAGGCACTAACCTGGTAGCCCTTTCTGGTGGCCATCTAAGGCAACCTCAGCAGCTAGTTCAATGCCCTGCCTCTTGACCAAGGACTGGCGCTTCACACAGGTGCCCCTATACCTAGTCAGTCCCTCTAGCCAAGGCAATAATAGGGTGGTTGTCCCCTATTGCTTCGCCACATATCACACTGTAAGAACCCCCAATCACTGTGGTCAATCAAGCTATCTTAATAAATAGCTCTGATACTAAAAATGTAATACCCCGCCTTACAAGCCACTTATCATCGATGTTAATCAGAGTAGCAACTTTGCAGTTCGGTAAGCACACAGGAATAATATACATATTCTGATATAATGATACAAGGTACTTGATTACATTACAGGTTTTCCTCATAGGGTCTTATACATAATACTTATAGACCTTAAAATAATTAAAAGGGTCCTCGATAACCAATAGTCTTGCTTGATCCACACCTAAACCAAGAGTTGCCGATAAGTATGCCTTTACCACTTGAGCTACTATTTGCTACTGAAAACTTTATATATTTATGGAAAGGGTGAGATTCAAAAGAGTCCCAATAGTGACATGCAATTAGTCATATAAAATGTGACAGATAAATATGTCATACATCATGTAATGCAACATAACAATATTCATATAGTGTATGAAAGAAAGAGTTACTACCTGAATTGCCCCTTCCTGCTCTACTTGTCTGTTCAAAATCTTGGTTCCAGCTTGAGCTATTGCAAATTCCTATAAATTAAAGTTACAAATAACTAGTTTTTACTTGAACTATTACTACTTTTTATCACAATTTGTTGGTTATCTATCATAGTTTTAGCAATTTCTACACAGCACAATTCTGTATAGAACAGTTTCACAGTTTTCCAGAAAACTGGAAGATTTATAGTCCACTTTGGAAAATCATAATTAATTCTAGAAAAATCTAATTTCACTGATTCCAAAGCCTATGTATATCTTTATAAGTTTATTTTCAGGGAAAAATACCCATGGCTAGTCACTATTATCACATTTATCCCATAAATTTGTCAAACTTCCCCTGTTCCAGATTGCACTCCAAAAACAGGGCACAACTTTGAAAAATCACATCTTTTAGTATACTAGTCAAAAAATTATGATCCACCTATCAAATTTAAACTATGCAGCTCTACTTTAATCTTGCCAAATTTCATAATATTTGGATTAGGTTTGTCTAACAAAATTCATTGTACAATAACACTACCTCCAGTGAAACAATCAAACAATATTTACTTTCAACTTCAATAAATTCCAGATTTGCATACAAATTTCCAAAAATTATGAACACATGTATTCCTACACAATTTTCCCTTTTAAATCCAAGGGAATCATCAAATTCATAAAATTCCAACTCTGACCCCTGTGAACAGTAGATGGACGAATTTTAGGAAAATCATGTTATTGTATCAAATCCACTTAACACCTTATTTTCACCTCTAATCCCACATGTTAAATGAAAATTTGGGCAATAACTCTCCTTAAGGTTTCATCTTCCCAAATTTACAAAACAAAGCAAATAAAGCCAAACTCAACAACAACCACCAAGAATCAACAAGAGAAGCAAGGTTTGTTGGATTACCTCTTGATTCTCCTCTTTCCCTCTCTAAACCATCCCACTTCCTCTCTCTCTCTTCCTCTTGATTTTGATCTTGCTAAACATGTATTTCAAGAAGGCATAGAGGTTAGGGAGAGTTTTCCATGAATTAGAAGGCTTAAACACATGAATTTCCAACTAACTTACCTTGGTCTTGCTCTTTGTCTCACTTGAGCTCTCTTCTTTGTTCTTGTGTTTTCTCCAACTCTTTCTCTCTCCTTTGCTCTTAACTTAACCAAAAATGAGGTCTTAGAAGAGGATTATGATCACTTAAAATATCCTCTTACACTTTCAATAGCACAAAAATGGTGTTTAAGATTGGCACATTTAGTCTGGTTATAGCGGATAAGGTCTAAAAAATATGACCGCTGGCATTTTTGTAATTATGATCAACTTCTAAGACCGATTTCATTAAAATAAGGTCTTAAATATATTATTTAGATCAGTTTTTTATAAAACTTGTCTTAAAACATAAATAATTAAAAAAATATAAATATATGTAATATATTTTCTAGATTGGTAAAAAACCGGTCTTAAAACTTAAATAATTAAAAAAATATAAATATATGTAATATATTTTCTAGACAGGTTCTAAATATAACAGGTCTAATATATTTTTTGAATTAAAGGCAATTAAAAATATGATATGTTTATTATTTTTTAGACTGAATGTAAAGGACAACAGGTCTCAAATATTAAAATTTTAAGATCAGTTGTTATTAGGAATATGTCAAAAAAGAGAGCAAAAAAATTCATTATTTTTAAGACCAGTTATTTTGAATAACCGGTCTCAAAGAGTACTTTAAAGACCGGTTTTACAAAATACCCGATCTTGAAAGTGCCCTAAATATTTTAGAGCTACTTCAGCTTGTATCTAATTTTAACTTTGAAATATGATACTCAAGCTTCTTGTAAACCCCTCCATCGGTTCGTGACAGCTCCTCCTTCCCACATCGCTCCTCCATCATTAACCTTCACTATCATTGACATAGAGGTATGGTTGAATACATTATTGTAAGACTCAGCGTTTGTTCCCCCTAATTGGTTTCTTCCTCAAGATCGGTTTCTTGCCTCCCCTGGGTTTCTTCCACAAGTTCCTTCTTCCCACGTCTCTCCTTTGTTCTTTACCAACTTCACCAGTGGACTCAAGGGTACATTGGATTGTTTCCTACTTTGCCATTGCTTGCCTTCCCTGGGTTTCTTCCTGAAGCTCAAACTCTAAGTCATTATGAGATACATTTGGCCTTTTCTATTGCTTGCTTTGAGTCACTGTTCTCCCTTTTGAATTATTTTAACTTGTGAGCATTAATGTAGAATATTATATGTGGATACAAAACCTCTCTTTCCTTTCTCAGAGCTGTTTCTATGTGTCTCAGCCTTGATTATGTAACTCTGTATTATTGATTATGTGTTATTTATCCCTTTATGCACTTGACTTCTCTTTGTTCTTTGTTTTATTTTAGCTAGACAGTTAGTTTTTGTCATTTGAGGTGCTTTATTTTAGCTAGACAAAGTCAGATTTTATTCTATTTTCTGGCTCCAATGAATTTAGTAGGTGGAATTGTATAGAGAGGGCATGAGGAAGAAATTTCCAAGTAAGTTAAAATGAAAGTTTCAAGAGCAAAGTTAGAGACAATTAAATTATATGTAGTTGCTGGAAAATTCCAGATTTTAAATAGGAATTGTTTGGAGTGATTGAGTGAATTATAAAAAGTTGGAAAAGTGCCAACAAGGATATAGCAAAGTCTAGAATGTTAATATAGAGCTTGAATTTTAAGTGAGGATAATTAGGCATCCTGGTGAGGATACTTTGGAGCCAACTAGTGTTAATGAGAGTAAGCCTAGCAATGCTCTAATCTAGAATCAAAGTAAGTTCCATAACCAGTCCATACAAAGGGGTAGAAGAGGAACCTGATTGAGAGACATTCCCCTTAATCAGAATACCGGGGAAAAGATTCTGATTGAGTTTGATAGATATTGGAAACCAATCGAGCTAAATGCAAGCTGGTATAGGAGTTTTGTCAGCTTCTTAGATGCAACAAGCCTAACATCTTGATAAAGGAGTGGAAAAATGTGGCTGAATGTGTGAAGGAACATATTGAGGAAACTATGCAAGTATAAAATGATTGCCCTAACTAACTATCAGATTTGTATGGTTGAATTATCAAATTTGTCACTAACATCCAATGCATGCATTACAGCTTACTTACGATGTTTCTCAAAGTGACATCTTATATAAGAAGACATTGACGTATTGTGATGAACACTTGAGGTGTTTAAGACAAGTCTAGTCAACAATTACATGCATATCATAGTGAAAGATGGTGTGCCTCATCCTAATCCATGCGACAAGTATTCTTATATTGATGAACACACTTGACAAGAATTTAGATGGCTTCAAAATACTCCAGAAGCTTTGGTAAATTGACTTATTTTGCTTTTTATTTATTTATGAATTGTCTTTATTGATTGTAACCTTATTTTTCATTTCTTATTCACAAGCAAAAGGGCAAAAGGCATAAGAGAGTGGTAGAAAGAATGATTGCCCCCATATAATGTCTCATAGGGGTTATGTAAAGAATGAAAAAGACTTGTTGGTGGCTAAATGGAAGAGATTAGAAGAAGCAGCTCAATCCTATCCTTCTATTCTTCTTTCTCCACCATCTCTTATATGTCGTAAAGAAATGGGGAAGTTCACTCACCAAAAGAGGAGTGGGTCTTAACGAGTGAACAATCTCATATAGTTTGTGAAAATATTGTAAGTATTGTTGTTGTTATTAATTATTTAGTAAAAAAATTTCATTACTTATATTTGTCATATGTGTCTTACAGTAGGAGCTTAAAAAAACAAGTCGAGGGATCGTTTAGGTCGGATAGGAGGAATGATATCCTAATTGTTGCTACAGGAAAACATGAAGATCCCAACCGTGTTAGGGGAAATTGAGGAGGGGTAGGCATAAGGGATTACTTTGAAATGCCCTCACGCCATCCCTCACGTATGCTTCTACTGTGAGGGTGGAAGCAAAGGGCCGAGGCAAAAGCAATATTTAATACACGACTAGTAGAAAGGTTAAGCAAGATGAAAGGGGAAATGATTATCATTGTATGCGCAAGACAAGATACCAGTGCTTCACAGACACATTCACCTGCACCTAAGAAGTGCACTAAAGGGAGTTGCTACAATATTGGTTAGTCATCATAGGGTCCTGGAAAAGAAATTGGTCAGCCTTATGATCGATTTGTGAAGGATCCTCTAAGATGATTAGTTGTATAAGGGAGTGTGCACAACTTAAGATACCAACAAATAAAAAATTATCAAGTCAGAGTGGCAGTTGAAGAGGTGATCATTATAGATGTATCTCTCCCTATCCCTGCTAATAACTTCAAGAGTTTGAGTGATGTTCTCAATTCTTGTATCTTGTGGCCAAAGAACCTTGTTTCTGATCAAGCTAAGGAAACCTCAATCACAACCCTAACTTCACCTCATTCCACTCAAGAAGTTTCACACCCTCTATTGAATGTCATACAACAAGTGATTTTGATGGCATATGATTCATCCTTTCAGAAAAGAGACTTGCCTATGGATTCAGCTGTTGGCAAGTTAAGGGTGTAATGCTATCTTAAGAGGGATGATTTAATGTCTCTAGTAGTCCTAAACAACAACTTACAGTTTTAATTGTCCAACTATTTTTAATGTAAGTATCTTCTTCAATTGGAAGTAAATATCTTACAAATTACCCAGCTAAATTGTAATTTGTGTGCTTGTATTATTGTTGGTGTATGAATCATAGGTTGGTTTCCTCTGGAAAAAGTGAAAAGTTTGTATATTCCTATGCCTAGTTCAAATCCATGACAAAGAGACCACTACTGCTATCAGACATAAATACTTATTAGAGAGACCTAGTGAAACCGCAACTGAGTGTTTATTAGCTCTATATGTGCATGGATAAGAAACATATATATTTCATAATATATAAAATTCTTTATATTTGCTTAATATATAGTCATACTTTTTTTCAGGGATCGTTGGCAATTAGTTCTTCTATGCAAGAAGAGTTATATTGTCATCCTCTTGTACTCCCTCTACTACAAACTAGTGAGTGAATTGAAGAAGACCATGATATCATAAGTTTTCTTGCATTACTTATTGTTGGCAATTCATGGAATATGTGCGAAATACGTAACCTTTGTGATGTTGATGATAGGGCTATGAGGACATTCCAACATACTGCTTGTGGTAAGCATGTTTATGAGTTCAAAGACCCTAAATGGATCATCCCAAAGGTTAGTACATATTTGTTTGCTATAACAATGTGTTCAATAAACTATGGTTAGCTTCATAAATGTTTTAATGATGCCATGTTCTTTTTCAGAGCCGTTGTCAACCACCGAGGTCCAACTTATGTGGGTTATATATTTTGCGACACATTTATAATATTATCACCCTAGGCATGACAAAATTTACTCAAGAGGTAAATGTATATTTCAAAAATTTTGTTTTACCTTCACTAGTGAAAAAATGGATTTTTAGACTAGTTAAAATTGACTTTTTAGACAGATTTTGGATCTGGTCTTGATACAGCCGGTCTTAAAAGTATGTCACTTTTAAGACCGGTTGTACTGATAACCGGTCTTAAAGTAAATAATTTTAAGACCGGTTGTCATGAGCACCGGTCTTAAAAGACCACTTTTGTAAGGCAATTACAGAATATTTTTAAGATCGGTTATAACCGGTCTTACAAGTTATTTTAAGACCAGTTTCATATATAACCAATCTTAAAAATTTTAATTTTAAACCGATTGTACATAAAACCAGTCTTAAAATTTGAATTTTAAGACCAGTTATATGCGAAACCGATAATAACCAATCTTAAAAATATTATAATTTTTTTATCTTGTGTGTGATTAGGTTAGTTACCAGAACGTATCATAGAATTGCTACTTCCAATGCCATACTTATTAAGTGCCATAAAGTTAATAATTGTAATCTGTTGTTTAAAACCATCATATATATATATATATGCATAATTGTTTAAAACACATGCAGGCCAATAACATGGCTCAAACAGATTTACATGTATAAATGCATGGTTGCACATAATAAAAAAAACAACAAACATGTTAAATCATACAACCAACCAACACATCTATATATACAAAAAATTACTCAGTTTTACAAGAACTCACTGTTGTAAAAGTTCATAAATGAATTCAGCACAACAATTGCGAATGTGATCAATATCTTCTTCTGGAACGGGGTTAACAAGTTCAAACATCTGAAACACCAAAGCCAGGCAAAACATTAACTTCACTTAAAAAATATAAAAGTAATACAAAATTTTTGCAATATATATACATCTACCTCTTCAGTAAATTATGTCGTGCTGAGGGTAATAATATTATAAATGTGCCTCAGAACATACAACCCACACAAGTTAAACCCCGGTGGTTTCCTATGGGTCTGAAAAATAATATGATATCAATAAAACAAGTATAAAATTAAAGCATGACTTATTATTGAATACATTCTTAAAACAAACCAATATATAACTAATTAACCTTTGCCATGATCCATATAGGCTCTTTTGTTTCACAAATAGGCCTACCACAAGCAGTGTGTTGGAATGTCCACATAGCCCTATATAATCAAAATCACAAAGGTTACTTATTTTTACACAAATTCCATAAATTTTGCACATTAAAGGTAATTAATAATGCAAGAAAACTTATGAGTTCAAGCTCTTCTTCAATTCACTAATTGTCTTACTGAGGTGGAGGGAGCATAAAAGGATGACATAATAACTCTTCTTGCACAAAATAGCCTAGTGTCAATTATCACTGAAAAAAGAGAAGACCTTTAAGCAAATATAAAACATTATGTATATTATGAAATATAAATTTGTTTCTTACCCATGTAAATATGAAGCCAAGAAATACTCAATTGGAGTTTCACAAAGCCTGTGCAATAAGTATGTGTGTCTGATAGCAACAGTGGTCCCTTTGTCATAGAGTTGATATGGGCATAAGAGTCCAAATTTATTGATTTTGCCAGAGTCAACCAACCTACGATTCATGTACCTATAATAATACAAGCACACAAATCAAGGTTTAATGGTATAATTTGTAAAATATTAACTTTCAATTTGAGAAGATACTTACATTAAAAAGAGTTGGATAATTGAAATCATAAGCTGTTGTACAGGAGCTACCAGGGACATTAAATCATCCCTCCCAAGATAGCATTACGCCCCTAACTTGCCAACAACTGACTCAGTAGGCCAATCTCTTATTCAAAAGGACGTATCATATGCCATCAGAATCACTTGCTGCATGACATTCAATCGAGGCCGTGAAACATCTTGAGTGGAGGGAGGTAGACGTGGAGGTGTTGGTGTTGGTGGAGGTGGAGGTGGCGAGGATTCCTCAGCTCGATCAGAAACAAGGTTCTTTAGCCATAAGATGAAAGAGTTGAGCAAATCACCTACAACCTTGAAGTCATCAATAGGGATAGGGAGAGGTGCATCTGCAATGATCACCTCTTTAACTGCCACTTTGACTTGATCATCCTTTATTTCTTGGTGGTGGATAATTGATCCCAGTTGTGCATGCTCCCCCATGCAACTAATTATCTCAGAAGATCCTCCACAAACAAGTCACAAGGATCACCAATTTCTTTTCTAGGACCCTCTAATGACTGACAAATACAACTCCCTTTAGTTCTTTGTTTAGGGTTTAGGGAATGAGCCTGGGGAGCACTAGTATCTGCTTGTCTTGTGCTAATCATGATCATCCATTCCTCCTTCATCTTGCTTAACCTTTCTTCAAATCATGCATCAAATGATGCTTCTACCTCAGCCCTAGCTTTCGCCCTTAAAGTGGCCAATATATGCTCCATCTCCTCCCTAATCACCATACTACTTGAGGAATAGTGTGGGGGGTGCTCCAAAGTAATCCCTTATGCTTACCCCTCCTCCAACCCCCCTGACACGGCCAGGATGCTCATGTTTTCCTGTAGCTACGGTCAGGATGTCATTCCTCCCATCCGACCTAAATGATCCCTCAGCTTGTTTTTTTTAAAGCTCTTCCTATAAGACTCAGATGACAAACGTTACTAATAAAATTTGTTTACTAAATAATTAATAACAATAAGTCAACAACAATACTTACAATTTTCTCACCAACTATACGAGATTGTTCACTCGTATAAGACCCGCTCCTCTTTTGGTGAGCGAACAACCACTTCTCTTCGCGACGTATCGGAGATGGTGGAGAAAGAAGAACAGAAGGATCGGATTGAGCTGCTTCTTCCAATCTCTTTCATTTGGTCACCAAGTCTTTTTCAGCCTTCACATAACCCCAACGAGATATTGTGTGGGGGCAATCATTCTTTCTACCACTCTCTTATGCCTTTTTTCCTTTTTTTCCCCACAAATAAGAAATCAAAATTAAGTCATTGTAAATCAATAAAGACAATTCATAATTCATAAGTAAATCAAATGCAAAATAAGTCAACCAACCAATGCTTCTGGAGTATTCTGAAGCCGTCTGAATTCTTGCCAAGTCTGTTCACCAATAAAAGAATACTGGTCGCATGGATTAGGACAAGGCTAACCTTCTTCCACCTCAATATACACGTAATTATTGGCTAGACTTGTCTTAAACTTCCTCCAGCATTCATTATAATACATCATTATCATGTCATACAGGGCTTCATTCTTAGGAATGTTGTAAGTGAGCTAGATAGTTTCCTAAATATGTCGCTAAACATTTTTATCCATATTTCTCCACTGCTGTATCAAGATGCTAGGCTTGTTGCGTGCTAGGATGCCGGAAAAACTCCTATACCATTGGGCATTAGGCCCGATTGGTTTCTAATATCTATCAAACTCAATAGAAATATTTTCCCCAGTATTCTGATTGAGAGGAATGTCTCTTAATCAAGTGGCTCTTCTACCCCTTCGTCTAGGCCAATTACGTGGCTCACTGTGTTCCTGGCTTGAAGCATTGCTAAGCTCACTTTGATTAACATTAGTTGGATCCGAAGTACCCTCGCTAGGACAACTCATTATCCTCACTTTAAGGACACTATTTAAGGATCGCTAGTGATGGTTTAAGGAAATTTTGCTACATAATGCTTATTGCTATAACACGGCACTATCTACAAAGGCATCGTTCAAATGAAATTCCCAAGTTATGCAAATATGAACAAATAATTAATTGCAATGCACAAGTTGATAACCAATATCAGCACTATGAATCCAGAGTTTTACTATATTGAACATACATGCAAAAATACAGAATTAGAATTGAAGCCAAGCCATCCAGTTAGGCAACATGAACACAAGCAAGTTTTCATTCATCAAAATGTTCCTGCAAGAGTTTATATAGTATGAAGCATCATGAACACGTAGACAGTCCTAAATGTATTAGGAGGTAGACTCAGAAGCAACACCAAAGTCCAAGGAACTATGACCTACAATAATGAACGCTTCTCATACACAACCAAAATAAACCCAGGTCCACAGAAGTATAAGGACATTAAACTCAAACACATGCATATAGTAAAACTCTTCAGAATAATTAATGGTACCTTCAACTTTGCTTGAGGATCCTCTTCTTCCTCTGGATTGAATAGTCTTTGGCCACTTTACGAATCAAGTAAGGTCTATCTTGGGAGGCAATGGACGTTTCTGAAAAGTGAGTTGACGACTTGCTGCAAGAATCGAACAAAGAAAATAGAGGCCAAGTCATCTCACAATTTTAATGAAATACCCAAAAACAAAACCTGACAATAAAAATGAGGTTGAGAATGAAACCAATTAGAGGGAACAAACAACAATAGCCTTACGGCAATGTATTCGACCATAGATCTGCGTAGACGACGGCAAAGGTTAAGGATAGAGGAGAGAAGGGGGAAGAAGGAGCTGCCTCGAACCGATGGAGGGGTTTTGCTGATGAGCTTGAGTATTAGATTTCAGAGTTAAAATTAGGCGCAATTTGAAATTTAGGTCAGTTTTAAGACTGGTTGTAATTAAAAACCGGTCTTAAAAGTAATATTTAAGACCGGTTATTAATAATAACCGGTCTTAAAGTTTTAATATTTAAGACCGGTTTTTATTTACAACCGATCTTAAAAATAATAAAAATTTTATTTTTTTTAATTGTCTTTAATTCGGATATAATATTTTCTAGACAGGTTATATTTAGAACCGGTCTAGAAAATATATTACATATATTTGTTTTTTAATTTTATATATTTTAAGATCGGTTTTTATTATAACCGATCTTAAAAGTAGTTTTAAGATCGGTTTTAAAGATAACCAGTCTTAAAATTTGATCATAATTACAAAAATACCACCGGTCATATTTTTAAGACCTTATCTTATATAACCAGTCTAAAAACCCTTTTCTATACTAGTGCTTTATTCTTTTTTAATTTAGCAAGTTAATATTTTGTCTGGCTTTGGTGTTACAGATGTTTGATCTTGTTGACCCCTTTCCAGAAGAATATATTGATTTCATCCACAATTGTTGTGCTAAATTCATTTATAAGCTTTTACAACAATATTGAATTTTTGTAACATTGAGGAATTTTTTGTATATACTGAGGAATTTTTCTTCCCTCTGCTTTTCTATAAAATTTGTTGGCTGCATGAATTGACATGTTTGTTGTTTTTGTGATTAGGCTAAATCATGCATTTATACATGTGAACATGTTTGAGACATGTCATTGGCCTATGTGTTTTACAGTTAATGCATGTTAGTTTTAAACAACACATTACATGATCAAGGTGCATGTTATGTTACACATTCCCAGTAAGAAATATAAAGAAAAAGGAAATGGTAAGTAGGAGGAAAATGAACATTTATTTTGTTATAAGTTAGTTGTTGATAGCATAACAAATTCCATATATGACTTGTATAAATTGAATATGTGGACTTGGCATGTATATTTGGATATATAAGTATTAGTGATAAGTAATTATAAGTATGGTAAACTTGTCACTTAAATCTCAACTTTACACTTAATAAGTATGGCCTTGGAAGCAGCTTCTAGGATGTGTTCTGGAATACTAACATAATCAAAAACAAGCAAAAAATAATAATAATAACACTTTTAAGATCGGTTGTATAGATAACTGGTTTTAAAACACTTTTTAAGACCCGTTGTCTGGACAACCGGTCTTAGACAACTGGCCTTAAAAGACACACTTTTAAGACTAGTTTTATGGACAACCGGTCTTAAAAGTGATTTTGTAGTGCCCTAAAAAGAGGTCTTTTAAGACTAGTGGTCATGGCAACTGGTCTTAAAAGAGTGTATTTTAATATTGGTTACCAATACAACCGGTCTTAAAACTTTGTCTTTAAGATTGTACTACTACAAAAAACGCTTTTAATGTCCCTTTTTAAGCCCCTTTAACGTCTGAAAATACAGGGGCGTCCATGCGAGCGACATAGTAAATATTGACAATAACGTCCGTAAATAAAGGGACGCTTAAAGTATGCACTTTAGACTTCCCTATTTTAAAAAGGGACATCTAAAGCATCTACACTGACACTTCAGACATCTCTTTTTTGAAAAAGGGAAGTCTACAGTCTGCACTTTAGACATCTCTTTTTAAAAAGGGGATGTCTAAAGTTCCGTTTTTGTAAAAAGCATTTATATTACAGATATGGACTAAACACTACTTGAAACCAGAAATTACAAATTAGTCAATAAAATTACAAATCTAATATCTGAACACCAAATCCAAAATCTATATAATAACTCTAAAACCAAAATCTAACAGGCAGAAGATGATAACAATAAGAGGAATTAGTTGCAAAAAACTCATCTGCTTCTATTATTAAAATTCATTTTCTCATAATAACAAATAGAGAGGAGTAACAGGGAGAGATGAACCTCATCTTCTAGGTAGAAACATGGGCCAAGACGTATGTTTTAGAATCTCAATCTGCAAGACATAAAAATATGAGTTAGAAGATTAAATAAAAGGGAAACCCAAAAAAAATAAAGAGAAGATAAAATAAAAAAATTAGTAAGAAAGCAGAATAGATCTGGAGGTGAAAAAAAAGAGAGAAGAGGAAGAAGCAAGAGTTAAAAAAGTAGGAAGAAGTAAGAAGTCTCGGATTATTGTTAAAAGAGAGAGAATTGGTAGTGCTGAGGGACGTGGTGGTGGTTCTTCTTGTGGTGGCGGTGATGGGAGGGGTCTTCCATTTAAATCAAGAAGAAGAAGAATATGAGTGAGTGTGAAACTGACAAATAAACACTCAATTTTAAATTTGAACTGTTTTTGACATCCCAAATTTAATTTATTAGGCATGCGAAAGGGCATCCCTTATATATTAGGGAAGTCAAAGGTATCAAGGATGCCATTTGGCATCCCTAAGCATTCCTGAGGCATCCCTAATATATTAGGCATGCGAAAGGGCATCCCTAAAGTACCTTTGGCGTCCCTAATATAGGTCCACTTTTTACATCCTAAATTTAAATTAGAGATGCCAAAAGTCTATTTTTTTTTACTTTAGGCATCCCAGATTGAAAAAGGGACATCTAAAGTGTGACTTTATATGCCCCTTTTTGAATCTGGGATGTCTACAGTAAAAAAATTGTTAAATGATATCTAGTTAGGACCATAAGAAGGAAGACAACACAAATCCGGAAATGATTGTGAAATTAATATTGTAATATAAAATTTTAATATTAAATGTTCATATTGAACTAACGATCAGTATTGATGTTGGTGGATAAGTGATTTTAATTAATATCAATGATATCAATATCAGATTTAATTTCATCATTTTTAATTTAATTTAATTTTAATTAATAACGTTTCTCTTGGATAAAAATTAAAACAAAAATTGTATAACATGGCACTATAGTTGTCCACATGCCTTTTGTTGACAATAGTAGCGGCGCTAGTCCACGAAACCCAAATTTTTTTTTTTACTTTAGACATCCCAAACTTAAAAAGGGACATCTAAAATCGCACTTTAGACATCCTTTTTCGAATTTTTGATTCCTAAAGTAAATTTGTTTTTCACTTTAGGTGTCCCAAATTCAAAAAGGGATGTCAAAGGGTGCTTTTAGGCGTCCCAACTTCAAATGGGGACCCCTAAAGCTACCTAGTTCCCACCAAGAATTACAAAAATACCATCGCCTTTGTTTTTTACTTTATTTTTTAAAAAACATACATCCTTAAGGGTAGTAAAATCTATATTCTGTAGTAGTGCCAGTTGCTTAACAGATTTAAAAAGTGTCAAACTTTGTAGACCGGCTATCTCAAGACCTCATCCAGAACTGGTTTAAAAAGTCATTTTTAACCTGTCTAAAAAGTCATTTTTCCACCAATGCTTGTTATACTAATATTTTAATGAGATTTGCACATGCCAATTTAATTCCCATCATCAGCTTTTTTTTCCTTGGTTATAATGTTTTCTCTTTCTTTATTTCACTTGGCCGAAATTAGTGGCCCTTAGAGAGTGGTATATTGAATTATCACCAATTTAACTCCTTCAATATATTATTTAATTGTAATTTCACATATGCTAACTTGACTATTCCTTCTTCATTTTACAAGGCAAAAAATTCTTCACCTTTGCTTTAATTTATGGTAAAATGCTGATTTCCTCTTTCCTTCCTCTTTTCATATGAAAATACATCACCAAATGGAAGGACAAATGTTGACAAATGTTCTCTTCTTGCTTCCTTTATGTTTAGCCACTATTGTTGACTTTTCAACCTCTATTTACTTGGTGTAAAATGCTTCAAATTTTTGCATGAGTATTTCAATTATCCATTTCCCTTCTTGCTTCTCTTTTGGACGTCCAAGAGCACATGAGAAAGGGAAAATTATAGGCTTTGGACTAAATCTAGCCAAATGACTATGTTGCCCATATATTTTTTCCATTACCTTTTCAATTTCGCACATAGACTAAAAGCTGGCAAAATTTTCATCAAACTTTGAAAATTTATAACTATTTGTACAAATGTCTAATTGGTGTTATTCTAAAGGCTATGTGACCCATATTAAGTCAATTGTTAAGGGAAAATATAGCCTTTAGCCAACTAAAAACTCAAAATTCTCAGAATTATTGTTTTTGGATGCTACCACAAAAACTCTCCAGTTTACTAGGCTAACTTCAAAAATACATAACTTTTTTTTGTACAGCTCCAAATAACTTCTATGACAAGTTAATTAAAGCTTGATAAGTCTACTTTTATTCTGAAAAATTTCACAATCATTGGACATTATTTGATTATCCAAAACCATCAACAACTAGACTGTCATGCAGGAAAACAAACTAGAAGCAAATTCCAACTTTTACAATCTATGTTCCAAACTTAATCAAGTTGTGTATGACCACTAATTGTACTGTTTGGCCATTCCATATGCTTCATAATTCTCTATTTATTCCTTTTAATGCCACAAGGTGCAAGAAGTTTTAGTGAATAAAATTTGGGATGTTACAAACCATGGTATTTGAGAACCACTACAATCTCACAAGTTTGATCCAGGCACTTGTCAAGCCTTTATAATTCTCATACTGAGATAAGTACTCCCCCTTGCACACTGTAAGGATACAATCTGTTTCCCACTCAAGATTCCCTAATTTTGAGTAACTCTCACATATATAGAATGATTACAATGAAAGATAACTTCTCTCTATATAAAGTTGATAATGATTAACATTGAAGTATATGGTGGGAGTATGATTATAGAGCTTTGGTGGGGTAAGATTCAGAGTAATAGCATATCAACATTATATGCATTGTCTCTCGTGTTGGTTCATCTTGAATGCACTTCTATTCATAATTGATAAAGATTGATGACCGTTGAGCTTTTCTTCTTCCCATTATGGCTTACAAAATATGACTGTTGTAGTAGCCAAAATAGCAATTGGATGTTTCTGACGAAAAAGTCCTTTTGCCAATTTATGTCTTAAACCTTGTTTGATCACCTGAAAAATGCTTAATCATAATATAATGAAGTGTTAGAGTGACTAGAAACAAGAAAAATGAGTTACACAATCATTCTAATGATTTATAAAAGTTACGAAGTGATGGTCTGTTTTCTAGAAAATCAGTTATTCAGATAACCTCTATTGTAATAGGTGAACACAGTTTCTGTTGAACTATATTCAAATAACATTCTTTGTATTCGAATTGCCTGTCCTTTATTCGAATAATCTTTTCTTTATTTGAATAGCAATATGTGAAAATAACTTAGCCATATTCTAACAAGCTTTTCCTTATTCGAATAGCTCCCTTTGTAAAACATTGATTTTTGTTTGAATAGAACAACTTGAATTCGAATAGCATTCTTTAATAATGAGTAATCTTTATTCAAATACTTCATCTTCTGTTAGAATAAACTTTTAGAACTTGAAGTGTATCAGAATAATTAGTCCCTTATTCAAATAGCTAGGCTTCTTTAGAGAACACATAATGTTATTCAAATAATATCCTTTGCATTCGAATAGCTTCTTAAGAAAAGAAATTGATCTTGTTCGAATACATCAATTGTTATTCGAATGACAGTCTTTGATAATGAATATTCTGCCCCGTATTTTATCTTTGATTATGTATTAGATAAATATTGTGAAAAGGACTTCCTGGCTCTGCCCCGTATGCTCCTGGTCCAGGCTTTGAAAAACTATAATTTTCTTACTCTAAGCCTAAAAGGGCCGGCCCTTTTAGGCCCTAGCCTGTCAAGGGCAGGCCTTGCACGGCTGGGCCAGCCCTGATTCCCAGCTTTAATTATTACCATCTTCTTCCTCCCTAAGATCCAATAAAGCACCATGAAAGAATTTTGGAAAGACATCAATCATGTTTCTCTCCTCACTACCCACTTTGTTCCTTGTTTCTCTTTTGCATATTCTTCTCCTCCTCCTTTTGAGCCTGCAATTTCCATGAACTTCTTCATGCAACCCTCTCGCATTATTGACTTGTCTTCAACCTCTAATGCTAATCCCAACTTAGTTACTTCGTCTACTTTTATCTTCCCTTCAGCCTCCTACCAAAAGAGACTCTTTATGTATGATGGTGACCACCATGACAAGCTGAAAGAAAATCTTTGAGTTTGATAGAGTTCGCCAAAGCAAGATTATGATAAGAATTGCGAATCAGCTACTTGATTTAGAGCTTGAAAGCAAGAAAGAATTGCTTCTTTCTATACTCTTCTTTCTTATTCGAAGCCGATTTTTGTCATTGCTATAGAAAGGATATTTCCTACTCCTAGGAGAGTTTAGTTTAGAAGAGGAAAAAGTGAGGATGTAAAGGATGAAGAAAGTGAACAGCTAGACAAAGGGGGGGAGGAGCCATATTTCTGCTGATGTCGCACTTACAATAATGTCGAATAAGCAACAGTTTGCACCACATAGGACAAGTTACCATAGACTTGGAATATTTATTAAACATTATGAAGCTTCAAAAGAATAAATGGCAACTAGTCAAACTATAAAACACTAGTGGAAAAAGAGTTTTTTAGACAAGTTAAAATTGACTTTTTAGATCGGTTCTAGATCTGGCCTTGATACAGCCGGTCTTAAAAGTATGTCACTTTTAAGACTGGTTTGGTAACCAGTCTTAAAAGTTTCACTTTTAAGACCAGTTTTATTTATCACCGGTCTAAAATCAATAATTTTAAGACTGGTTTTCATGAGCACAGGTCTTAAAAGAACTCTTTTGTAAGGCGATTTATGTAACATTTTTAAGACCCGTTATGATTATAACTTGTCTTAAAAGTTATTTTAAGACCAATTTTACATACAACCGGTCTTAAATATTTTAATTTTAAGACCAGTTATAAATATAACTGGTCCTTGAATAACTTTTAAGACAGGTTATCATTATAACCAATCTTAAAAGTGTTATATATATATATATATATATTAATTGTTTTTGATTAGGTTAGTTACCAGAACACATCCTTGAATTGCTACCTCTAATGCCATACTTATTAAGTGCCATATGGTGTTCAGTTTGCTCCAACTTACCATTTCCTTTTACTTTAACCTTCTCATTGAATTGGGAACTTGTAACATGTCATATATCCCCATGTATATGTTTTGTTTAAAACTATCATATATATATATATATATATATATATATATATATATATGCATAAATGGATTCAACCATGACATATCATACAACCAATAAGTTAATTCATCAAAATATACAAAAAGCATGTTAAAACCAATAAACATGTCAAATCATGCAACTAACAATATAAATGAATTCAACCAACCAACATGTCAATTCATAAATGAATATATACAAAAAAAAAAATTCCTCAGCTTTACAAAAACACACTGTTGTAAAAGTTCATAAATGAATTTGGCACAACAATTACGAATGTGCTCAAAATTGTCTTCTGGAAAGGGATCAGCAAGTTCAAACATCTGAAACATCAAAGCCAGGCAAAACATTAAATTCGCTTAAAAAAATAAAAGTAATACAACATTTTTGAAATATATATACATTTACCTCTATTTACCTCTTTAGTAAGTTCTATCGTGCCTAGGGTAATAATATTATATATGTGCCTAAAAATATACAACCCATACAAGTTGGACCCCAGTGGTTGCTTACGGGTCTGAAAAATAACATGATATCGTTAAAACAAGTATAAAATTAAAGCATGACTTATTATTGAATACATTCTTAAAACAAACCAATATGTAACTAACATTTGGCAAGATCCATGTAGGGTCTTTTACCTCACGCATAGGCCTACCATAAGCAGTGTGTTGGAATGTCTGCATAGCCCTATATCATCAAAATCACAAAGGTTACTTATTTTACATAAATTCCATAAATTTTGCTCATGAAAGGTAATTAATAATGCAAGAAAACTTAAGAGTTCAATCTCTTCTTCAATTCACTAGTTAGCTTGCTGAGGTGGAGGGAGCATAAGAGGATGACAGAATAACTCTTCTTGCACAAAATAGTCAATTGCCAATGATCATTGAAAAAAGGGAAAACTGCAAATATAAAATATTATGTATAGTATGAAATATAAATTTGTGTCTTACCCATGCAAATATAGAGCCAAGAAACACTTAATTGAGGTTTCACTAAGCCTATGCGATAAGTACGTGTGTCTGATAGTAGCAGTGGTCCCTTTGTCATAGAGTTGAACTGGGCATAGGAGTCCAAATTTATCGGTTTTGCCAGAGTCAACCAACCTATGATACATGCACCTACAATAATTCAAGCAGGGACATTTAATCAAAGTTTAACGATGTAATTTGTAAATTATTAACTTCCAATTTAAGAAAATACTTACATCAAAAAGAGCTGGACAATCAAAATCGTAAGCTGTTGTAGAGGAGCTACCAGGGACATTAAATCATCCCTCTCAAGATAGCATTGTGCCCCAGACTTGCCAACAGCTGACTCAGTAGGCCAATCTCTAGTTCGAAAGGACGTATCATATGCCATCAGAACACTTGCTCCATGACATTCAATGGAAGCCATGAAACATCTTGAGTGGAGGGAGGTGGAGGTGGAGGTGGCGGGGATTCCTCAGCTCGATCAGAAACAAGGTTCTTTGGCTACAAGATGAAAGAGTTGATGACATTGCCCACAACCTTGAAGTCATCAACAGGGATAAGGAGAGGTGCATCTACAACGATCACCTCTTCAACTGCCACTCTAACTTGATCATCCTTTATTTCTTGGTGGTGGACAGTTGATCCTAAGTTGTGCACCCTTCCCCGTGCAACCAATCATCTCAGAGGATCCTCCACAAACAAGCCACAAGGCTCACTAATTTCTTTTCCAGGACCCTCTGATGACTGACCAATGCAACTCCCTTTAATGCTCTGTTTAGGGTTTAAGGAATGAGTTTGAGGAGCACTGGCATCTGCTTGTCTTGTGCTCGTCATGATCATCCATTCCTCCTTCATCTTGCTAAACCTTTCTTCAAATCGTGCATCAAATGATGCTTCTGCCTTGGCCCTAGAGTTCACCCTCACAGTGGCCAATATACACTCCATTTCCTCCCTAGTCACCATACTACTTGAGGAACGGCGTGGAGGTGCTCCAAAGTAATCCCTTATGCCTACCCCTCCTCCAATCCCCCTGACATGGTCGGGATGCTTAGGTTTTCCTGTAGCTACGGTCAGGATGTCATTCCTCCCATCCGACCTAAACGATCCCTTGGCTTATTTGTTTTGAAGCTCCTTCTATAAAACACAGATGACAAATGTTAGTAATAAAATTTGTTTACTAAATAATTAATAACAACAAGTCAACAACAATACTTACAATTTTCTCACTGACTATATGAGATTGTTCACTAGTATAAGACCCACTCCTCTTTTGATGAGTGAACAACCACTTCTGTTCACGACGTATCAGAGATGGTGGAGAAAGAAGAAAAGAAGGATCAGATTGAGCTGCTTCTTCTAATCTCTTTGGTTTGGCCGCCAACAAGTCTTTTTCAGCCTTCGCATACCCCCCACGAGACATTGTATGGGGGCAATCATTCTTTCTACCACTCTTTGGGCCTTTTTCCTTTTTTCCTGCGAATAAGAAATCAAAATTAAGTCATTGTAAATCAATAAAGACAATTCATAATTCATAAGCAAATCAATTGCAAAATAAGTCAACTCACCAATCTTCTGGAGTAGTCCGAAGCCGTCTAAATTCTTGCCAAGTCTATTCGTCAATAAAAGAAATTGATTGCACGGATTAGGAAGAGGCTGACCTTCTTCCACGTCGATATGCATGTAATTGTTGGCTAGATTTGTCTTAAACTTCCTCCAACGTTCATCACAATACGCCATTGTCTTGTCATACAAGACTTCACTCTCAGGAATGTTGTAAGTGAGCTGGATAGTTTCCTAAATATGTCGCTTCACACCTTTATTGACATTTCTCCACTACTCTATCAAGATGCTAGGTTTGTTGCGTGCTAGGAGGC
Source organism: Inga laurina (assembly GCA_963855925.1). Lineage (NCBI taxonomy): Eukaryota > Viridiplantae > Streptophyta > Magnoliopsida > Fabales > Fabaceae > Inga > Inga laurina. The sequence goes on from OY979710.1 coordinate 22,291,384, forward strand.
CGACAAAACTCTTATAACATTGGGCATTAGGCCCGATTGGTTTTCAATAACTATCAAACTCAATCGAAATCTTTTCCCCGGTATTCCAATTGAGAGGAATGTCTCTCAATCGGGTGGCTCTCCTACCCCTTCATCTAGGCCAGTTACTTGGCTCACTGTGTTCCTGGCTAGGAGCATTGCTAGGCTTTCTTTGATTTGGATTAGTTGGTTCGGGAGTACTCTCACTAGGACGACTCATTGTCTAAAAACACTTTAAGGACACTATTTAAGGATAGCTAGTGATGGTTTAATGAACTTTTGCTACACGGCACTATCTACAAATTAAGGCATCATTCAAAAGAAATTCCCAAGTTATGCAAATATGAACAAATAATTAATTGCAATGCACCCTCCATTGTATCAGTTTTGACCTGAGTTGTTCATTGAGTGATTCTAAAAGAACCTTTCTCTTATCTACTCTCCTCTATTTCCCTCACTTTTTGTTCTTCTCTCTTTCTCTCTTTCTGATTTCTTATCAAGTCAAAACTGATACAATTATAAGTTTGCACTTAAGTCCTTATTTAGACTAATCTAGTTTATTCACTTAGGTCCCTATCAAGCTACCCTTATACATTCCATAACAATGTTAGCACAAGTTGAACAAAGTTGAACATAAATGCATTAGAAGGCAGACTCAGAACCAACACCAAAGTTCATATCAAGCAATATCAGCACTACCTTATACAAAGTTTTACTATATTGAACATGCAACAATACATAACCAAAATTGAACCCTTCTCATACACAACCAAAAAAACCCAGGTCCACAGAAGCATAAGGACATTAACCTCAAACATACATGCATTATATAAAACTCTTCAGAATAATTAATGATACCTTCAACCTTTGCTTGAGGATCCTCTTCTTTCTCTGGATTTGAACGGTCTTTGGCCACTTTACGAATCGAGTAAGGTCTCTTTTAGGAGGCAATGGACGCTTCTGAAAAGTGGGTTGACAACTTGCTGCAAGAATCAAACAAAGAAAATGGAGATTTCAATGAAATACCCAAAAACGAAACCATTTATTTAATTGAATTTTTGGCAACTGAAATACAAACCTGACAATAAAAACAAGTTTGAGAACAAAACCAATCGAAGGGAACAAACGACGATAGCCTTACGGCAATGTATTCAACCGTAAATCTCGGTTGACGGCGGCTAAGTTAAGGACGGAGGAGAGAAGGGGAAAGGAGGAGCTACCGCGAACAGGCGTAGGGGTTTCCCTGATGTGCTTGAGTCTTGAAATGAAATTTCAGAGCTACAATTAGGCACGTTTTGAAATTCAGGTCAGTTTTAAGATCTGTTGTAATTAACAACCGGTCTTAAAATCAATATTTAAGACCGGTTATTAATAGATAACCGATCTTAAAAATAGAAATTTCTTAAGACCGTTTATTAAATAATAACGGATCTTAAATTTTTAATATTTAAGACCGGTTTTTATATATACCCGGTCTTAAAAATAATAACGATTTCATTTTTTTAATTGTCTTTAATTCAGATAACATTTTCTAGACCGGTGATATTTAGAACCAGTCTAGAAAATATATTACATGTATTTATTTTTTTAATTGTATATATTTTAAGATTGATTTTTACTACAACCAGTCTTAAAATTATTTTTAAGACCTCTTTTAAATATAACCGGTCTTAAAGGTATTTTTAAGACCGGTTATAAATATAACCGGTTTTAATATTTCATCATAATTATAAAAATGCCACCGGTCATATTTTTAATACCTTATTTGATATAACTGGTCTAAATATTCCAATCTAAAAACCTTTTTCTGTACTAGTGAAAACCGGGTTGTATACATAGTCAAGCTATTAAGACTAAATAATTAGTTTTACCATTAAAATATTTTAAACTGCGAAATAATTTATCTATTATAATGATTACCCCGTAAAACTTTTTTTTTTTTTTTGTGGCCAATTTTACCCCGTAAAACTTATTAAATTTGAGATAACGTCTTCTTAATATTATTTAAATCTAACGAATAAAATTGGATGTTACACCCCCGCAATAATCCTCTCTCTCTCTAAATCCTAATATCATGTGGTCATCTGGTACTGAATTGGCATTCACGTTTTTGAATTTTTAGGGTTATTTGTTTGGAATTTCCCTAACGGGCCCGAATTAAAACCCCTCTTCCGACATCGGCCTAGTTTCATCTGCCAACATTTGGAGGCAAGGTAATCCAGAGAGGCAGTAGAGGTATTTTAGTCGAACACAGCCTGTACTCGGTGAGTTTCTGAGATGAGCTCTTTCGGGTCTTAGAAAGAAAGCAATGGAGACGCAATCAGATGGCAACGAAGACACCATATCCAACATTAGAAACGTCCGCCAACAGCTCGAAGCACGCATAGAGTCCCAGCACAAGACCCACCTTGAATTGCTTGCTTCTATACAAGCTATTATCCCTAATATTGTGACCTCCCTCGATCTTTCTCTCAAGGTCGTCTCTTCTTTTAACGATCGCCCTTTTGCTCCCACACCATCTTTGCCTCTTCCACTTCCTGACCCTAAGTCCAAAAAGTCTCACCATGTCCATGCGAAGTCACAAAATGATCGTTCTGTCTCGGCGAACCAGACAAATTCTGAGACCCAAAACGCCCAAGCATATCCGGACTCCAACCCAGCTCGCCATTCAGAAGCTGAAAGCGGAAGTCCGTTAGCTGTGGTGCGATCAATGGTTGCCATTTGCCTTTTGGGACGAGTGCCATTTTCGCCTATTGATTCTTCCACAGTGCTGAGGAAGTTGGAAAATGATCGGACTGTGACCCCTGTAGAGAAGGCTGCCCTCCTCGATCTTGGAGGAGATTCAGGGCCGACACTTGCTGTGGAGTTGGCTTTGAAGTCAATGGCAGAGGACAATGGCGGCATTGAATTGGAGGAGTTTGTTGTAAGTGGCAAGTCTAGAATTATGGTTTTGAATATAGACAGAACTCGTCTTGTCAGAGAATTGCCAGAGAGCGCGCAATATCAGCAGCTAGAGTCGAGTTCCGGAGATGGGAATGTAAATCAAAATCAAGGCCAACAAATTGCCACCACTGGCTCTGATATGAACAATGGAATGTTTGGAATGGCAGGGCAAGTTCCAAGGCCAATGTCGGATATGTGGATGCCTCCTGGGGAGCCCCATATGGGGTTGCCTCCTATATTTCCTGGGGGTGGAGGGCCTGCTTCAATGATGGGACCAAGGGGGGCACCTAGAGTAATGGGAATAATGGGTATGCCTAGAGGGATAGGTATTTCTCCCATGCTTAGGCCCCCAATTGGACCGAATTCACCTGCCAGTGGTCCTAATGTAATGTCACATAAGCCAAGAACTGAAGAGGATGATATGAAGGATCTTGAGGCTTTGTTGAATAAGAAATCATTTAGAGAGATGCAGAAATCTAAAACAGGTGAGGAACTTTTGGACCTTATTCACCGGCCAACTGCTAAGGAAACTGCTGTAGCTGCTAAGGTTGGTAAAATTATTTCCTACTTTAACACAATGCTTTAATTAATATTTCCATCGTAATAAGAGTATACAACTACTTCAGTAAGGGTTATCTTCACCTATGACTAAGTTGCATCCATTCACCGTTCCTCAAATCGATTCCCCCTTAGTCGCAGAAGTTACATTTTCTTGGTTGGCAAAAAAAAAAAAAAAAAGAAGTTACATTTTCTTGAATTCCATGTTCAGGTTCCTTAGTCTTGATATATATACATAATGAAATGAGTTTAAGAAGTTAAAGAGTGGGTGAACTAAAGGGCTAAAACAAATTTGCACATGTATATCTGAAGTTGATAGGGCCACTTTGGTACGCAAAGTGTCATGAAATGGAATAAAAATAATTTTAGGGATTAAAGATGACATCTTTATCCGTACTTCTGAAATTTTAAAAAAAAAACGGTGACAAATGATTAGAAGAGGACATTATACTGAGAGGATTGAAAGGAATTTTCTTCCTATCTGGGTTACCTGACTTTGGGCTAAGGTTATATTTTAATGTAGCTGATCCCTCCTTGTGGCATAAGGTTTCTTGTTGTTGTTTATTTTTGTTGTAATTTTGTTTGAATAGATTTCATATAAACAAGAATAATTCCAGCTTTGGGGATTTAAGAACCAAACGAAGAAGGGGACATTTAGTGTGTGTTTGGATTAGTTTTTGAAAATAGCTTTTACGATTTACGAGGTAAGTGTGTGAGAGGAGTTTTGTCTCGGGTTGCGCAAACCTAGGTTTGGGATTTACCCAAACACACACTTATTTTGTTTATTTTTGTTCTCCAACAGGTTATGATTAGGAAATGATGAAAATATCTTCTTGCTCAAGGGTTTGAGACAATAGTACCATACCCATGATCATTTCTATCCGTAACTATTTGACCATTACTCATGAAGAGCACCCAAAATAATTTAAAAATTTCCCTACCAATTGAGGATGTGGTTATAATCTGATTAGGATAATTTTTATATCTATTCAATGACCTACAGCTATTCACACCTTGCTTAACGTACATATTGATGTTGCCTGTGACTTTGTATAAACAAGTCAGGATAGTACTTCAATCTATGGCCATTACTTTCTCTACACCAAAAAGCACTTTCCTTGCTCTGTCTTCCTTATGCTTGCCGTGTGCTTATAGTTCACTCCACATTGTCTATAGCTAATTTGTTCTTCCCATCCTGCTTGTTGCTGATATCATGTTTCAGTTCAAAACAAAGGGTGGCTCTCAATTGAAGGTTTACTGTTCATCTCTGACAAAAGAGGATTGCAGACGGCAGTCAGGAACTTTTATAGCATGTGATAAGGTCAGTAACATTGACAGTATGTTACAATGTTAAGAATGCCACTTTATTAGATTTATTTTTACTTGCGAGTTCTATGCAACTTTTGTATGGCATCATGAAAAAACTGTGAATGAATTGTAGTTGTTAAATGTCCTCTGCCAGCATGCTAGCACTTTTAATATAATACTATTGAGAGTTGAGTGGAGGATAAAAAGAAAGAGCTGAAACGAGGAGAAGGGTATTGCTAGTGCTGAAGTTCATTGCTTTACATAACTTCTATTCATTGCTTATCTTTCAGGAATCTGTCGCATATCTTACATCCCCCCTTTATACATTTATAGACTGAGTATTTCCATAAATGTTCTTCTGCTGTTGATTATAATTTTTTCTTTCATTTTAATTCAATGAACCCAATAGGTTTTTAAATCAGCTAATCTATGTGCTGCATGACCTTGACCAGTATTTTGTTAAAGTCATGCTTTGCTTCAAAACTTAAAGCACGAATTGTTAATTAAAGGGCTAGAGTACACCGTGAAGGGGTCTGGTCCTGGACATTAAGCCCAGGGAACTTTGTCTAAAGATAACAAAGCTTCTATCTACTTGGGGGAAGTGATTAAAGTACATCTTTGCAAATTCCTATTGGCTGTAGTTGCCCAAGTGTCTGTACATTTGAGTGCTTCATGATGTGAGTGAATGATTTCAGCATTCCAATCTTCAGTTACAAGGTCTCTAGTGGTGTTTGAGTATTCTTGTCCCAAGGTTGGTACTGGATAATGGATCTGAAAATTAAGTTAATAGCTTCCATGAAGTCTGAGTAAAGTTGAATCTTCTTATATCCTTGTTCAAAAGAGATTTGGAGACCTCATTTAATGGCTACAACCCCTGTTTGCGTTGAACTCATGAGACGTCCCTTGAATGGCAATAATCCTTCTAAGTAATCCAAAGAAAGTATTTAGTAGGGAGCCTCTCATGAAAGTGTTAGAACCTATAAAATAGAAGTAGAAACAGGGCCTAGGAAAGAGAAGGAAGAGGAACTCTAGAACCAGAATCTGTAATCCTAGAGAGCAAAGAAGAGAAAAGAGAAGAAGAGGGAGAGACTAGAACTAGAATCAAGTTCTAGGAAAAAGATGAGAGAATTATCTCTATAATAACTTCATTCATTCATCTATATCCTTGACAAAGTTCATAACTTGATATTTATAGTTCTAACAACATAACTGAAATTAACTACCAACCCCAAAATGCATAAAACTGCCAGTAACTTGCAATAACCAACAATGGACACTTGTCACTATTAACCTAGGACACATAATAAAATATAAAACACAAATAACTTCCTAGAATACACTAGTAAAGGTCACTGGTTTCCTATCAATACCCTCCCCAAGGAAAGAGCCTTGTCCTCAAGGCGATAAGAAAGAAATAAGGAGGCAGTTTTGCATTTATGACCAGAATTAAATTTATCCCCTCATCTGAAACATAACTCTTTATCTCCATGTAATTGCTGCTTGTCAATTTCAGAAATTTGTGAAGTGGTAATTGCCTAAATTTGACTAATAACTGACTGTAATAACTGCTTCAGAAAATTGCTTTCTTTTCCCTGAAATTGTAGGTGCTGTCAGCAACACATGACTCTGCATTTTCCTTAAAAAACGTTTAGAAGAAGGCTGTACTCCATTCTTCTTCAATTCTATCATATTGCTACCTGTTACCAGTGGTTCATCTCAGCATCCAAATTATTTAATTTGGTTATGATTGCTGTTAGTTACTGTTAAATGTCAGCAATGTCAGCACCGAATATCTATGGTTAGCATGAGATTATTGACACTCACATGTGCCTCCGTCAATCACTCATAGCACCTACCGTTTTGTCTCTCTGATTATTGTCTATTATGTTTTTCTGTTTGCCTATATATTGTAATCCTCTTATCATTTGATATATGAATTGAGAATGAGATTGTATAATCTCATATGGTATCAGAGTTGGCCCTAAAATGCTTGGCGACTAGCGACGGAGAAATAGAAAAACAGGGGAGTGTCAGAAGTTTGAGATCCGACTCACCGGCGAGTGAGCATACACCGTCGGGCCAGGGATGACCACAAGCCGCCGATCGGCGGAACCCTGAAGTCCGACGTCAATCTGAGCAGCTCGTGGCATCCCGCGCCACCTGAGCACCGACGTGTGAACAGTGAACATCATTTTTTCCCTAGAAAACAGCCTGCTATTTATCCAGCCACAATTTCTTCCTAGAAATCCACCCATAACTGGGGCCACACCAATGACAATCATGTCTGGAACAAATGCTGAAAGTCAAGACTCATCCCCCTCCTCTCATTCTTCTGCTACTAGTAGCACAGTAACTAAATCGGGACTCTCCGATAGTCAGATTATGGCCATTAATCATAGGTTTAATAGAAGAAACTATCTTCAATGGTCTCAAACTGTGCTAAGATATATTCATGGTAAGAGAATGGAGAAATATATCAATGGTGCAGCTCCTCAGCCTCTTCCAAATGACCCCAATTTTGATACATGGTTTGCCAAAAACAATCAAGTTATGACTTGGTTGTGTAATTCAATGACTGATGAAATCAGTGAAGGTTATCTTCTAGCAAACACTGCAAAAGAAATATGGGATGAAGCAAAACAAACCTATTCTTCCCTTGATAACACCACTGCACTAATCCACCTGAAGCGACAACTACGAGACCTGAGACAAGGTAACTCAACAGTTACTAATTACTACAATGTCTTACATAAACTATGGCAACAGCAAGATCTCTTCAATTCACATTCATGGGATACTGTCAAAGATGCTCAGCTGCATAAGAAGATCATAGAAGAAGAACGAGTGTGTGACTTCCTCCTGGGTCTCAATGATTCATTTGAGGAAATAAGAGGCCGAATCATGGGACTAAAACCCATGTCATGTTTGTTTGAAGTAGTCAACCATGTGCAATTCGAAGAAAGTAGAAAACTCTTGAATCAAGGCAATCCAAGTCCAATTGAAAGATCGGCCCTGGCAACAAATAGACTACCAGACGAACGACGAAATAAGTGGTGTAATTATTGTAAGAAGGGTCACATCAAAGAAGAATGCTGGAAACTGCATGGAAAGCCAACAATTAACAAACAAAGTCATATCACTGCCACTGAGCCAGAGACTGAAGACAATGATTCCTTGAGTAAAGAGGAACTAAAAATGTTTTGAAGGATGCTAGACAAACAAAATAAGTCTAACTGTATGCCTGGTATCAACCTTGTACAATCAGGTCTCTCGATTATAGCTCTAAATACTGTACGTGCTAGTGAAAATGCTTGGATTATTGATTCAGGAGCAACAGATCACATGACTGGTAATCACATATTATTTCCAACTCTTAAACTGATTCATGAGAATCTTAGGGTCAAAGTTGCGAATGGCTTGTACGCTATTGTTGAAGGAATTGGCACAGTCATACTCTCTAATTCCCTGAAAATTCACAATGTTCTATTTGTTCTCGCACTCACGGTCAATCTTATATCTGTGAGTAAATTAACTAAAGATCGACTGTGCCGAATCAGTTTTGATAATGATGTTTGTGTTTTTCAGGATTTAAATTCGAGGTGGACGATTGTAACTTCTAGAGAATGGAATGGATTGTTCTATCTTGAAGGATCACACTTGAAATCAAAAGATGCAAGGAAGGCGAAACGGGCACTGGTTAGCTCCAATTCTCATAATAATATTGTACACTTGTGGCACTGTCGATTAGGCCACCCTAGTTTTGATTATATGAAGCATTTGTTTCCAAATTTATTCAATAAAAAGTCTGTTCCTTTTCATTGTGAAACTTGCCATATTGCAGAACAAACTAGATCTTCTTATCCTAAACAACCATACAAACCTTCCTCACCATTCACACTAATCTATGCAACAATTGGGGTCCTGCAAGAATAAAAACCCTCACCAATGCTAGATGGTTTGTCACGTTCATAGATGATCACACTAGAATCACATGGGTTTATTTAATGAAAGACAAATCTGAGGTAGCCAAGGTATTCCAAACCTTCTATACCTTTGTGCGAACCCAATTTAATGTTTCCATTAAGGTACTTTGAAGTGATAATGCCAAGGAGTACATGAGCAACACATTTACCGAATTTCTTGATCAACAAGGAATTCATCACCAAACTTCCTGCCCATACACACCTCAACAAAATGGAGTCGTTGAGCGAAAGAACCGTCACTTGTTGGAGGCAACCCGAACTTTACTAATAGAACGAAATGTTCCTCCTATTTTTTGGGGTGATGCCCTACTCACTGCAGCTTACCTCATTAACCGCATGCCATCCAAAGTCCTCAAATTCGACACCCCTATCCTAAAACTCCTAGAACACTTTCAAAATTGCTCCATAATCACTTCATTGCCTCCTAAGGTGTTTGGTAGTGTCGTCTTTGTTCACAAAAATGATGGTAACAAATTTGTTGTTCGAGCTAACAAATGCCTATTTCTTGGCTACTCTCTAACTTAAAAAGGGTACAAATGCTATTGTCCTACTTCCAAAAAACTTATTGTTTCCCGCGATACAGAGTCTTCTTAGAAGACGAAGCATTTTACCCCAAATTACCCATTCAATAGGAGTATACTGATATTGAATATCTAATCCTGAATAAACCTGTACTATCACCACCACAACCTAATCCTATACCCATCATTTACTCACTACCTTCCACAAGCCAACCTAGTCCTACCCAACTTGATCATGAATCAAAAGATCTTCCACCTCAACCTGAACCGACACCTAATGAACTGGAAACAAATGTTGAGATTAATTCAGGGATGGATTCCGAATCGCAAAGAGAGGAAGAGTCCAGACTACAAATTCGAGATGAACCAGACATTGGTAGAACTATCTCTCCCATTCAAAGGAACGACCATGACTCCAATTCGGGATTAAATCCTAAAGAACTCGGTTGGCCTATTGCATTGAGAAAAGGGGTAAGATCTTGAACTCAGCATCCAATTCAACGTTTTGTCTCATATAGTAACCTATCTACAAAAATGCAAAGCTTTGTTGTGAATAGTACGCAGATTAAAATCCCAAATACGTTTCAACAAGTTATAGCTAATCCGAATTGGAAACGAGTTGTAGAAGAGGAGTCAAGGAAAATAAAACGTGGGAGATTACAACTCTTCCCAAAGGAAAGAAACCAGTAGGATGTAGGTGGATCTTCAACACAAAATACAATCCTGATGGTAGTATCAACAAATGCAAGGCAAAACTTGTTGCAAAAGGATACATCTAGACATATGAAATTGATTATCAGGAGACATTTGCTCCAGTAGCCAAGCTTAATACCATTCAAGTGCTATTATCAATCGCAGCTAACTTGGATTGGTCATTGCACTAATTAGACGTGAAGAATGCCTTTCTGAATGGAAACCTGGAAGAAGTTTACATGGAGATTCCAGATGGAATTTTAGCTCCTAACAACTCTGTGTATAAACTCAACAAGTCATTGTACGGATTTAAGCAATCTCCTCGGGCATGGTTTGGTAGATTGACCAAGACAATGAAAAGACTTTGGATATATTTAGGGATAAGCAGATGACACATTGTTCATTAAACGTGTTAACGGCAAAGTCACCATCTTGATCGTCTATGTTGATGACATGGTCATTACAGGAAACGATGAAGAATCTATTGCTCGTTTAAAACAGGACTTGTCAATTGAGTTCTAGGTGAAAGACCTTGGACAAATGAGGTATTTCCTAGGCATGGAGGTGGCAGAACTAAAAAGGGCATTAATGTATCCCAACGGAAATATACCCTAGATCTGTTGCATGAAACTGGAATGCTAGGGGTACAACCTGAAGGAACACCAATGGAAGAAGGTTGTCACTTAGAAATCAAACCAAATGGTGTTCCAGTCAACACAGAACAGTATAGAAGACTTGTTGGAAAACTCATACTTGACTCATACACGTCCAAACATTAGCTATGCAGTCGAAATAGCGTGTCAGTTCATGCACCAGCCACAAGTAGAACACATGGCAGCTGTATATAGAATCCTAAGCTATTTAAAGCTTAATCCTGGAAAAGGAATCTTCTTTAAGAAATGCACTACCAGAGATATCGAAATATACATTGATGCAGACCATGCAAGGGATAGAGAGACTAGAAGATCAGTCTCAAGATATTGCACATATGTGTGGGGAAATCTTGTTACATGGAGAAGCAAGAAACAAACTGTGGTGTCACCAAGTAGTGTCGAAGCCGAACTGAGAGCTGTTAATCATGGAGTACGTGAAGGACTTTGGGTCATCAGATTACTGAAGGAGATGGGAATTCCATATGAGGGACCAATGCAAATTTGGTGTGACAACAAAGCCGGCATTGAAATGGTCAAGAACCCAGTCTATCATGATAGAACAAAACATGTTGAGATAGACAGGCATTTTATTGAAGAGAAAATTGAAGCAGGCATCATAAATCTGTCTTATATTAGATTTGAAACCAAATTGCAAATGTACTGACAAAACCACTAAGCAGAACTACATTTGAAAAGTTTATGTGCAAGTTGGGTATGATTGACATATACTCTCCAGCTTGAGGGAGAGTGTTAAATGTCAGCAATGTCAGCACCGAACATCTGTGGTTAGCATGAGATTATTGACACTCACACATGTGCCTCTGTTAATCACTCATAGCACCTATTGTTTTGTCTCTTTGATTATTGTCTATTCTGTTTTTTTGTTTGCCTATATATTGTAATCCTCTGATCATTTGATATATGAATTTAGAATGAGATTGTATAATCTCATAATTACTGAGATAAAAGTATGGTGGACAAAGGGTTTGAAGAATTACTGGGTAGAGGAGAATTATGGTAAGATTCTGGGTTGGGGTTTGGAAAGAGGAGATCTTTATCATAACTAGAGTTGCATGTGGTAACCCTTGTACCGAACAGGTTTGTAAAGAACTGCTCTGATATCAAAATGTTAGAACCTATAAAATAGAAGTAGAAACATGGCCTAGGGAAGAGAAGGAAGAGTAGAGGGAAGAGGAACTCTAGAACCAGAATCTATAATCCTAGAGAGCAAAGAAGAGAAAAGAGAAGAAAAGGGAGAGACTAGAACTAGAATCTAGTTCTAGGAAAAACAAGAGAGAATTATCTCTATAATAACTTCATTTATTCATCCATATCTTTGACAAAGTTCATAACATGATATTTATAGTTTTGAAAACATAACTGAAAGTAACTACCAACCCCAAAATACATAAAAATGCCAGTAACTTGCAATAACCAACAATGGATACTTGTCACTATTAACCTAGGACACATAATAAAACATAAAACACAAATAACTTCTTAGAATATACTAGAAAAGTTCACTGGTTTCCTATCAGAAAGTCACAAGCCAAAGAAAGTATTTAATTTTCCATGGATAAGGCCATTTCAATGCTATAAATATGCCTTTAATAAAAATAATCCTTCAGAATCAAGTGAGATATCATTCTAATTGTTCAAAGTCTATTTTACCCATAAGTTTATGCTGTTAAATAAAGTTTTAATATACTTTTTTTAGGGTCAACAAAGTTTTGTTATATAAATATTTATAATTCTAATGTGCTCTTGAAGCCTCTAGGCTCGTATTGTGGGCAAAGCTCATAAGGTCACCCTATATTGTGCTTAAAATTAACTTTTAAGTAGGAGGATGAAGATGGCAACCACTGAATGCTTGATCAATCAGTTAGAGCCTCTAAGGTTAAAGACAAATTTAACTAGAAAGCTATATTGTTAAATAATTAATTTCCATTAATATCTCTAACACCCTTCTCTCAAAAGCTCTTTAGGCTTGAGGTGTTGATATCATAAGACACTTTAACATCAATTCAGATCTCTTCCATTATCTCATCATAGAGTAAATACCAAATGTTGTGATTCCGATGCACTGGCAGTTGAGACACTGGCAACGTATAATATGCATTGATCTCTTACAATTACTGTCCTATTTGATACCATGTCACTAAGTCACTTCATCCCAAAAGTTGAAGAATTGTTTTGTGCATTTTTCATTATTTGAAAATTTAAAATAGCTATAGCTGAAGTACTTTGTCTTATGAAAGGAAGAACTTTTCAAAAAAAGGAGCTGTATCAGCATCTATAACAAGTCGAAACTCGTTTTACACTGTGATACTTGAAATTATGTACACATGAAACTGTTGTCATAAAATTTTTAGGGCTCATGTTTCTGTTTCACTGTTTTGTCATGTTTGTGCAGTCACTTTCCTCCGACAGAAGAATACTCTTAACCTTCTGTGTGTGTGTGTGTGTGTTTTCAAAGTTTTTGGTGATATTGGGTCTAGAACAATCTTTTCGTTAACACTGATTCTTGCTACAGCACTTCATATCCAAAAAATCCTGAACCGCAGAATTTCCTCTACAAGCTTATATGGGCACTACGTTTCTTCTGGTGGTCCTTTCAAACATTCGTGCAGATTGTATATAGGCCTAATAAACTTCATTTGGATCAACTCTTTGTTTTATAGTTTAGACTGCTTATATGTATGACCAAATATTATCTTTTTGTAAACACATGGTAATAATACTCAACAAGATTTCATGGTGAGAAGCTGAATTTTGCTGATAATTGATTCTTCTAGTGAATTTAATCATAAGATATGGATTCTGATCCTAAATTGTTGTTCTGTGCTGACCAAAAAAGAAACAAAAAGAAAATATGTCGACCACTAGGACTCAATCATGTAATTTTTAACTGGTGCTTAAATAAAAAGTGATGTTCTGAGGTTTAGATCAATCAGCATTGTACCACAAATTCGATAGAGTAGGCATGCATAGACATACCATTAAATACACCTCTTCTCCTCATGTGAAGCAGTTGACCAGTGTAATTGTAACATGCCCATTGGGATATGGAGTTTAATGGTGTTCTCCCGGGGTGATTTTAGTGGGCCTAACATCCTGTCATTGTATGCAGTGGCTGCTAGCAAGTTAATTCCTTGCATGAGTTCAGCAAAATGTGTGTCCATTTCATCTCTTGCTGTTATTTGTGGCTTCAGGGTTTATCTTGTTTCCATGCTTAAGGAGAAAACTCTTGCACTCAATTTTTCCTCTTTTTTTTCTTTGGCAATTTTTGCACTTAAGTTGCACTCACAGAAATGAGTACAAACCTTGGCGCCAGGCGAATTTGAAAAAAAAAAGGCCATCTATGTGAAACCTGTTTGTTTGGCCTAGTATACTCCTTTGACTGAACTCCTTTATGAATAAGAAGAGATAATCTTGTCAGTTAGTGTCTTTTAACCTTTATTTTTCATGTTCAACTCTGCATTTGTTCATCTTATATCGACAGGTCCATTTCAGGCGGATCATTGCTCCTCATACTGACATTAATTTAGGAGATTGTTCCTTTCTTGATACTTGCCGACACATGAAGGTATGCCTTCAATTTATGATGAGATCATTCTTTAAGTGGGCCTTCATTTGAGTTATATTTATTATTAGCTGGACTTATATTATTTATTATTTTATCCCTTGATAGACATGCAAGTATGTTCATTATGAGTATGATCCTACGCCAGATGTACCTCCAATGATGATGGGTGCTCCTCCTCCTCCCAAGCCGTTAAAACCTCAGCGAGCTGAATATTGTTCTGAAGTGGAACTTGGTGAGCCACAGTGGATCAACTGTGATATACGCAACTTTAGAATGGACATATTAGGGCAATTTGGAGTAATTATGGCAGATCCTCCGTGGGACATTCACATGGAACTGCCTTATGGAACAATGGCTGATGATGAAATGCGCAATCTTAATGTTCCTGCTCTTCAAACTGATGGTCTGATTTTTCTATGGGTCACTGGTCGTGCGATGGAGCTTGGACGTGAATGGTAAATTCCTGCCACTGGTCCTATGTATTATTTCTTTAAACACAAACTCTAATATCCTGTATTTGGTTTGGTTTGCATGTCATGATGTGCTGAATTGCCCATGCAGTTTAGAACTCTGGGGATACAAGCGTGTTGAGGAGATCATTTGGGTGAAAACAAATCAACTTCAACGAATAATTAGAACCGGGCGTACAGGCCACTGGCTTAATCACAGTAAGGAACATTGCCTTGTTGGAATAAAGGGAAATCCAGAAGTAAACAGGAATATTGACACTGATGTTATTGTTGCTGAGGTTCGGGAAACAAGTCGCAAGCCGGATGAGGTTTGTATGACTTATTTTCTTGGCTGCTGATATCCACTCCCTTGATTGACATTAACCCTAAGGAAGGTGGTTCTAGGCCATTGATATATTATTTGCCACGGCCAGGTTAAAGGAGAAGATTAATAGATATTTATAAAATGTTTTCAACCTTTTCCTTTCAACGCCCTTCAACTGAACTAAAATCTCTTCAATGCAAGAGAAAGAAACTCTCTCTTACACCCTCCCTCTCCCTAGCACTCTTAACTAGTATATGTGTAGCTATTGAATTTGAAATTTGATGCATAACAATTTTCAAGTTATCAATATATTCCTACAGATGTACCCCATGCTGGAGAGGATAAGTCCGAGAACAAGAAAGCTGGAATTGTTTGCTCGCATGCACAACACTCATGCAGGGTTGGTTTTCTAGATTGGTGTTTGTTTCACCTTTTTTTTTTTTTTTTCATTTTAACAGAATTCTTTGAATAAATTAGTAATTCATCTAATATGAATTCGGTTTCTTAGACCAGACCGCCTGGTTGTATATAGAAAGGTCTCAATGATTGAAAACTTTTCTGGTTATGCATTTTGTGGGTTTTGGGGCGGAAAGTTATGTTTGTGGAAACAGATCGCGGGCGTATTGTGGAAGCATTCATTATTCACTGCCTTCCCTAATTTTGTTTCAGATGGATGTCACTTGGTAATCAATTACATGGAGTAAGGTTGGTTGACGAGGGGCTGCGGGCAAGGTTTAAGGCTGCTTACCCAGATGTGGAAGTGCAGCCTCCATCACCTCCGAGAGCTTCTGCTATGGAGGTAGATTCTAGTGCTACTGCTCAAATGAGAAGTCCTTTCGCAGCTGCAGAACCCAAGTCCACCACAACAGAGTTTGGTGAGCCGGTGGCTCCAGAAACTGCTTATCCTTCTGAAGAGAAGTCAATGAATGTGGATGTTGAAATCAGCCAACTTCTGAGTCAATCATGATTAGTGGGGTTGCATGGTAAATTTGAAAGGAAATAGCTTTTTCTGTTTTATCTTTTTTTAATCAGTTTTAGAATTTGGTCTCCATCTCTTTCCTCCTTGTGGATACTGCAGGTTAGTTGTTTATTAAAAGGGTTACATGTAAAATAAATGTTTGTTGTAACATGTAGCCATTAATGACTATGAGAAGTGTTTAAAGGATTTTGTGGACGTTGTAGTCATAGCATTTCTAATTTTCCCCCAACTTCGGTTCTTCGCATGCGCTGCCGCTTCTTTGTGAGCAAGTACTATAGAAGTAACTAATTGTTGAGTTGGTGATCCAGCTTGATTCGCTTACAAGGAGAATAGACGTAAAAGTAGAAATAAAAAGTATGTTTGGGATTATGATTGAGGATCCTGGAAGTGTTTATGCATTTAAATTGAGGCAATAATCTTATCACATTTACTTAGTATATTATAAATCATAATTGAAAAGTTATTTTTGAATACTTCAATCGCTATTCCAAATATACACTAAGAAAGTAAAAAATGGTGATTGTGTTAGGACCTTATTAATAGATTTATTGAATATATATCCAAACTACCCCTTTACAGTAATTTTTATAAATGACCCGTTATTCCTTATTCTCACGTATCAATGGGATTTGAAGACAAAATTAACGGATATAAAAGTCCCAAAATTGCTATGGTGGTCCTTCAATCCAGAAGCCCATCATCAGTTTGCAACTCTCCACCTAGGCCTAAAGTGATCCAGCATTACTGAAAGTGTTACTAGCCAGAAAAGGACGTGGAGCCGAAGTTGAAGATTTATAGCTATGTAACAATTCCACAATTCTCTTACCAAAACCCATTTCAGCCCAACTTCACTAACTTCACTGAATCTCTTGTTTCTGCCCACACCTCTTTTCTTTTTTATGGGCAAAGGTATTCTCCCACTAAATCTAGGACACCTCTCTTAGCGGGTATCCGAGCCTTAGTTAAAATTCTCATACAATTTTTTTACTCTTCATCATTGAAGCTTTTTCATTTAAAAAGGATCCTTTAACAATAGGGTTAGGTTTAGCATATGGAGTTAGTCGCTCACAACGTAGCAAGCTAAGATTTGAATCTCTGCTGAGAGAGGTATTTGCATTTAGCGTTCGACAGTGTTTCGAATAAGATTACCTTCAATAAGAGGATACCTATGTTTAGAAAAAGAGAGAGAGAGAGAGAGAGAGAGAGAGAGATCTTCAATTGAAAACAAACTTCTTTGATTTTTTTACTCTGAACCTTTCATTAGTCACCGTCTCTTTAAAACAAGGTGAAGATTGATGAAAGATTAAAAAAAAGGGTTAAGGTGCTAAAATAACCTTCAATTTTCATTAAAGGTATAAAAGTAACTATAAACTATTTTTTGGAGCAAAAGTAACTATAAACTTTCAAAATTGAGGTAAAACTGTTAAACCCAACTAACTTCCATCCATTACAATGGAAAACATTAATTTTGTTGCCCTTAAAGTTTTGATTCACTTATAACAAAAAATAGTTTATGGTTATTTTTACACTTTTGATAAAAGTTTAAGGTTATTGGATTAATTAAGTATATTTTAGAGTGAAAAACGACATGATATGAGGGTGGAGGAGGGACAGGAGAGAGAACATACAAAGAGAAGAGAGAATCCAACACGTGAGCCACCATTGAGAAAGAGGCATTTGCGGTTGAGTAGGGAAGGAAGGGCGGTAGTAAGGAAAATATATAAGATTCTAAAATCCTAAATTGAGTTGCTTGATCTAAGTAAGAATTTGTTGGATTTAAATAATTGATTTTGGTTTTGTGTTTCAACTGGCTTTAAAAAGGATTTTCCCATAACACTATGTTCGAGGATAGCTTTTGAATATAAATTTCCTGTTTTAAAATTATTTTTGATTTTTTAAAATACAAAATAAATTAACTTGTTTGGTAATTTAAAAAAACAGAAATATGTTTTTAGAAAGGGAAAATCCCAATTTAAACCAATTGAAATGGTGAAAACCAAAATGCTTCCGAATATTGTTAAAAGAGTATAATGCTTCTCTGTTGTTTAAAATAAAAATTAAAGGTAGTTAGAAAGGAAAAAACTATTTCTATATTAGGCATCACCAAATTTCATACGATTAACAGATTTTTTTTAAAAAAATTTATCAGTTATTCATATATTTATATCTAATATATATGATGATATACTTAAATAATTTGTGCAACTTCTATGAGAAAAAATTCCCTTAAATATATTAAAAATTTGAGGATTTCACATAGAATATCCACTATAGCTTCTGCCCTTTAACCAAACTTAATTACGGTTTTCTTGGCATAAAATAAGTAATTCAACAATTAATTTAGAATCTTTTGCTTCATTGCTAGCAAACCTGAATAAATAAAATGAAACCATATTTGTGTGTGGACCCAGAAATAATATGCAGAATACATAATCAATAATTAAACTTGAAGTTTATATATATAACAAGATCATATTTTTCAAAAAGTATCTGTCAGTCCGTAATTAAAATAACAAATCATACTAATTATATTGAATATTTATTAATTAATTTGAATTACATGAGGCCTAATTTAGAAATCTCTTTTTTCTTTTTCACTATCTTCAATTTTTATTTTTCAAAAACATCCGGGCATTTAGTCTTTTAACCACGTTTAGAATTTCGTAAGTAGGCCTCTTGGGGCCTGATTAAAAATTTGTTGAAAGTACAAGCCTAATTTTGGATTTGATAGTTTCATATGGGCTTAATTAGGATTTTCCCTTTTAAAAACTAAAAAAAAAACCAAAACAATTTCGTAGATATTTTCCTTTGTTTTGTTTTGTTTTGTTTTTTTTTTTTTGCATCTCTTATTTTTTTTGTTGGGAAAAATTGAGAAGGCCTTGCTTCTCCACAAAGATTTCAGCTCTCATCGAAATTTCACCATCTAGTCTTAGTATGTTTATTTTGCATTGTGATTTTAAAAGCAATTATCCAAATAGATTTTTTTTTTCAAAACTTATTTTAAAAACAATTTCAAAAAACTGTTTAAAAATAAATAAAAAAATTGAAAATAGAAACAACTGGTTCCTAAACAAATTGAGGTTCAGCATGAATTTCTTACCACAATTAAGCAACTCTTAGGCCATCTTTATCTATCACCCTGTCGTCTTCACATGTCACATGAAAGACATTCAAAGTTCAAACCATACATGTTCAAAAATAAATTAGGTTCTTCGTATTTATCAAACCAAAATCTTTACAGGCCATGCAATAATCAAACTGGTTATTTAAAATTTAAAATTACTATACGTACAAGACTTGATATTTGTCAGTTTGGCTCTACAAAGCAAAAATTGAATTTTTTGGTGTCAAAATGAAAATTGGTCTAAAGATTCAAATAAGGACGGAACTTTTGGACAGAAGCTCTAGACACCAAGTACTAACTCGAAGACCCAAGCTGATGTGGACCCAATAAGAACCTATCCTAGAAACTCTAGCTTCTCGACTAAACTTCTTCAAATTGACAGAATTGCCTTTTAGGTTTACATCACAAGCACATAACTCAAATTCCCAAATCGATGGTCCGTCTGAGCTGCTCCAAGTCCACGACCTAATCATGAGAATCCTCCAAAGGAAGCTCCATGTCCTCCCGAATCTGCTCTAAGTGACCATCATGAGAATCCTCTAAAGAAAGGTCAAATTTTTAAATATGAAAATTTGTTAGATTTCACAATTTGTCCCTTTTTGTTTCACCTCATATTAAGTTTCCTCCCCTCTCTTGTAATTTGCTTTCTAAACCTCTTTCATGACAACAAAACCCTTCCCGGGTGCTCTTTTCTCTTATGTCATCTCGTCATTTGACACAATAGATGGATTGGAGGAGGGGGTGGAGGCACCGACTACAGTGAAGGGATCAGCGTGGTTAGGATCCTTAGTACTTGAGATACATAATATTTATTAAGTAAAACACGTCACTTAATAGAAGTCTAGGCAAATAAATAACGGTGGTAATTAGTAACCGTTATATTTTGTCTCATAAGAACAACGGTTGTTAAGCAAAAGCTATCTTGAAACAACAAATGTTGTATGGTTCAAAACCTTTCCCTTTTCATATACTGATGATAATACTTTGACCCGGCCTCCATTTTCCTACTCCGATAATGGGAATGAGGATGAGGAAGAGGACGAGAAAGAGGAGGATGAACATGATGATGAGGATGGAACTTCCTCATCCTCATCCTCATCCTCATCATCGAATGAGGCAAATGAAGTTAAAAATTAATAGTTTACGGTTATTAATTAAGAATCATAAATTATTTTTACTTGTATACTTAACGTTTCTAAGTTAATATTGTAGTTGATTATGCAATTAACAGTAACACCAATGAATTTTAAAAAAAAGGTGTCAAATACATAATGGTTATTAAGAATTAACCATCGCCATCTTTCAAATATAATGATCTTTAATACTTGTTGGAAGTTGGACCCTATTTGGCCCATGATGGCCAAAACCTTAACCCTGATTAAAGTTAGGTTAATTATCCTATTTATTATTATTATTAGGATTATTAAATTATTCTATTATGTTGTTTTTATTTGAATTTTAAATACTCTTTGATTATAGGAGATATTCTATTAGGTATAGTTAGACTAAACCCTTCTTTGTATCACCTTATACTATTCTACATAATCAATGAATAATGATATAGAGTTGCTGAATAATTTATCAATTTATTTCATGGTATCAGAGCCTGGTTCCATATGTTGACCGTGTAGCTCTAAATGGCCAGCTGTGAGCTTTTACTACCCATTGTGGAGAACAACAAGGCATATCAACTAGTGATGGCTCAAAAAGGCTAGATGCATCAAATTCTGGGGGTTCGACTGGTGCTAACTCGTCTCTACCTTTAGGGATGTGTGGCATGGTGCTAGAGTCCCTTTAACAAGTTATGGTTATACACCGTTTCCATGGCAACAACTACTTACAATGGTCTCGAAACATGTTAATGCTCATTCATCATAAGAACAAGAAAAAATACCTCATTGGAACACCTGCAGCGCCTTCACTAGAGGATCCTACATTCGAGACACGGTTATCGAAGAATAATATGGTCATGGCTTGGCTTGTGAACTCCATGACAATTGACATTAGTGAAAATTACCTCCTAGAATCCATAGTAAAGGTGATTTGGGACTTAGCTTGCCATCTATATTTAAAAAAAGATAATATTGTTGTTATTATATAGGTTAAATGTTCTCCTCATGACTTAATTCACGATGAAAAAGTTAGTTACTTTTTATTATAGTTCCTTAATGAAACTATGGCAGCATATAGACTTATACAAAGTTCATGAATGGCCTTGCCATGTATTAGCTGCTTACTTTTAGAAAATTACAGATCGAGATCGCTGCATAGACTTCCTTCTTGGCCTTTGTGACTCATTTGAGCCAATCTGAGCTCAAATCATGAATCTAAAACTGCTACCCTCTCTAGAAGATGCCTTATACATGGTCAAGAATGGGGAAAGTTGTCGCTCCTTGCCTAAAGCAACATATGAACCTTCCTCTAGCAACATTGATGCCTCAGCCTTTGTTGCCTGTGATATGAAGAATAAGAAAAGCAGAAAATGGTGTGATCATTACAGTAGGAGTGGTCACAATAGAGATGAGTGTTGGAAACTTTATGACAGACCTTCCAACACTAAAAATAGAGGTAAGTTGATAAAAAAGAGGCTATTGATTGGCAACGCTGACCCTAACAAGGACTTGTTGAGTAGTGAAGAACTTTCAGTACTAAAAAAGCTTCTAGAAAAGCATTTTGATTCATCCTCTTCTTTGAAATTATGTGAGACTCATTCCCCTTCTGTGACTTTGGCCCAAGCAAGTATTCCTCTCATGAACACTCTTGGTTCTACAATTTAAAATATTTGGATTGTAGATTCTAGTGCAATAGATCATATAACAAGTTTTAAAGCACCATTATCTGAATTTACTTAGCACTCTAAACATGTAACCATAGAAGTTGTAAATGGCCAATTTACAAAGGTTTTAGGATATGGTTCTGTGTGTATTTCTTAAAATATTGTGTTGAAAAGTGTTCTTTGTATGTTGGATGTAAAGTGCAGTCTGCTTTTTGTCCGTTGTGTGGCAGAACAATTAAATTGTCTTATGAATTTTGACAAATCTTGTTATGATTTTAGGACTTCGAATTAGGAAAAAGAATTTGGAATGCTAAAGTATGGACTGGACTCTACTCTATCCAAGAATCTGTTAGATATGATTAATTTTGATGATGTCAAATATAGATGTCAAACATTAAGAGTACATAATCTTCTACATTGACTAACTACTATATTTAATATTGTATATCTTGTAGATTAGTCAAGCAAGAGCAAGAAGAAAATTGAAGATATTCAAGAGGATATCTAGTTAAGTTATGAAGAAATATCATCAAGAGGAAGATATACAAGAAGATGATATTAGTCAAGCAAAGAAAGAAGATTGAAGATATTCAAGAAGACATCTAATTGGGTTATGAAGAATGATCATCAATAGGGAAAACAAGAAGAAAGAGATTGAAGAAAGAAGAACTTGCAAGATTAAATGAGAATATCAAGATTCAAGTTCTTAGAAGTGATACCAGAGGTTGGAATAAGTCAATATGAAGTTGAAATGACATATACGGAAGTTATGGCACCTCCAGAGATGATTACTCAAGTAATATGGCACTGCCTCATTTTAGAGGTAATTACTCGAGGGCTTACTCGAGTAATGGCCCATGATTAATTGAGGGTTCCCTCGAGTAATGAGATTTTTGATGTACTCTGTTTTCGTGCGTCAGGATAAAGGTTTGGTATTTTGGTGTTATCTCTCTAACCACATGTCGGTTTGAATTGAAGCAAGTTGCATATGAAAATAGACTCTTAACACGAAAACTACACACCAAGATCACATTTAAAGGATTTTAGATGAGGGAGATATGATCTGTTGAATTTGACACATGATTCAGCGTCTTTTACCAGAACAGTTTCAGTATTTTGCACATAACTCTCAAACTACTCATCGGATTATGACAAAACCAGTTCCATATGAAAGTAGACTCAAATATCTTTCCATGGATAGGTAATTTGGCATATTTGAAGTTATTTCCTAAGAGCTATGCCTTATGGAATTTGTTACTCGTGATTTCAGAGATTCTCTAACAACAATAGATACCTTTTGAATCATAACTTTTTGTTTACAAAGATTTTGGAGCTGATTTATGTTTCATTGGAGTGTATACAGCAAGAGCTTTTTGATGATATATTATTTGCCATGTTTAGAGTTAAAATGAAAACATTACTCAAAGAACTCGAGTAATATGCAAAGTTATTTGAAACATTACTCGAGGGACCACTCGAGTAATGTGTGAGAAATTGTTCCAGAAAGCTCTATGTCAAAAAGTGCATAAGATTACTTGAAGGGATTACACAAGTAATCTGCAGAGTTATTTGAGACATTACTCAAGGGATCACTCGAGTAATCAGAAAAAAAATCATCTAGTAGCTCTCGGCCAAGAAATGAGTGACATTGCTCGAGGGAGCACTCGAGTAACATGAAATGAAAAGAAAGCATTACTTGAGGGATCACTCAAGTAATCAGGAATGCAAAGGAGAAGTTACTCTCGACCAGATTTTGAAGGAGATTACTCGAGGAATCACTCGAGTAATAACCCAGGCTTACTTGAGTGACCACTCAAGTAATGCTTCCCAAGAGAATAGAACAACCTATTGAAGTTTTCAAAAATCATGGGAATGATTATTAAACTCACTCTTCTTGTTTCCAATCACTCTAACACTTTATTATGTTAGTGTTTAATGCATTTCTCTAGGAATACAATGAAGAGATGATGAGAAGAGACAAAAGTTGACTTTACGGAAGCAGAGCGTTCACCAACCATAATGGCTAGTTTTCAAAATCGAAGAATGGTCACACAAAGCTACGCCACTCTAACGGACAGGTTGAAATGCTTCCAACAGCTATCACAACTCATCTATAAATATGGGAACATTCAACGAAGAGCAACACAAACGAGAAACATGAAACGATCATGAATCATCTACTCCAACCCAACTACTCTCTGTTCTTATCTATTTTCTATATTATGTATATTTGAGAGAGCGATTATTTGTATTATACTTCAGTGTTCATGTTATTTACTTCTGAGAGAGAAAATTGATTGTAATCTTTCATCATCAAAGTTGTATCCTTACGGTGTGTAAGGGGGAGTAACTCAGCATGAGAATTGTAAAGGCTTCACAAGTGCCCAGATTAAACTTGTGAGATTGTAGTGGTTCTCAAGTACCCAGTTAAATTTGAGGAAGATAGTAGATTAAAAATCTCAGGAGGAGCCTGGGAACTAGACATAGGTCATCATGGATTGGGCTGAACCAAAATAAATCTTAGAAGTGATACCGAAGGTTAGAATGGGTCAATATAAAGTTAAAATGACATATACGAAAGTTATGGCACCTCCATAGATGATTACTAGAGTAATCACTCAAATAATATGGCACTCCCTCATTTTGGAGGTGATTACTCGAGGGCTTACTCGAGCAATGACCCATGATTACTCAAGGGCTCCCTCAAGTAATTAGATTTCTGATATGCTCTATTTTCACACGTCAGGATAGAGGTTCGATATTTTGGTTATATCTCTCTAACGACAAATCATATTGAATTGAAACCAGTTGCATATGAAAATAGACTCCCAACACAAAAAATATAGACCAAGATCACATTCAAAGGAGTTCAGATGAGGGAGATATGATCTGTTGAATTTGACACATGAATCAACATCTTTTACCAGAATAGTTTTGGTATTTTGGACATAACTCTCAAACTACACATCGGATTATGACTAAACTAATGACATATGAAAGTAGACTCAAAGAGCATTCCATGATAGGTAATTTAGAATTTTGACGTTATATCTTAAGAGCTATGCCTTCTAGAATTTGCTGCTCGTGATTTAAGAGATTGTCTAACAATAGTAGATACTCTTTGAATCATAACTTTTTGTATACAAAGAGTTTGGAGCTGATTCTTGTTGCATTGGAATGTATACGACAAGATCTTTTCGATGATATATTATTCACCATGTTTAGAGTTAAAATGCAAGCATTACTTGAAGGGATCACTGGAGTAATATGCAAAGTTATTTGAAACATTACTCGAGAGACCATTCGAGTAATGTGTGAGAAATTGTTCCAGAAAGCTCTCTTTTAAAAATTGCTTAAGATTACTTGAAGGAATTACTCGAGTAATCTGTAAAGTTATTTAAGACATTACTTGAGGGATCACTCGAGTAATCAGAGAAGAAATCATCTAGTAGCTCTCGGTAAGAAATTAGTGACATGACTCAAGGGAGCGCTCGAGTAACATGAAATGAAAAGAAAGCATTACTCGGGGATCACTCAAGTAATCAGGCAAGCAAAGGAGAAGTTACTCTCAGCCATATTTTAAAGGAGATTACGCGAAGGATCACTTGAGTAATAACCTAGGCTTACTTGAGTGACCACTCGAGTAATGCTTCCCAGGAGAACAGAACAACCTACTGAAGTTTTTGAGAAAGCTCTGAGTTTACTTTCATATGGCATTAGTTTCGTCACAATCCAATGTAGTTTGAGAGTTATGTCCAAAATACCGAAGCTGTCCTGGAATATGACGGTGATTCATGTGTCAACTTCAACAATCATATCTCTCTCATATGAACTCCTTTTAATGTGATCTTAGTGCCCATATTTTTTGTTGATTCAAATGGTACCCATATCAACTTTCTTGAAAATATGCTTTAAATTATTTATGAAATAACAATAGAGTTTTTGTGAATCGTATTAATGAATATCTTTATAGTAGTAAGTATTACTCACATTATATATTATTCCTTTTATAGGATACATATGTTCATTATTAAATTATTGTAGTATTTATTTTTTTTTTGAGAACGTATCAATGAAGATAATTTGAAAAAAAATCATAAATAAGGAAGATATGTTTTATATACTACATATGAGTAAGACCAACTCTTCTGTTAGACCTTATATTAAAGATTAAAAGACCGGAAGAGTGTAATATCCCTAATTTTGTGACTAAAGGATTGAGAATAAGCCCAAATTGAGTAGGCTGTTAAGCCTTCATTTAGCTAGTGTCCCAGGAATGCATAAGAAACAGAATGGCTTGTAGAAACCGCACCTGGAATAAAGTATGAATTTCGGTATGGTTTATAAGAAAGAAAATACCCGATTCCTTTTGGATGTGTCAAAATGACATAAAACCTAACTTGGATCCAAAGGAAAAGGGAAATGGTGTCTAGGAAGAAGAAACAAAAAGAAATTTAATGAAAGAAAAGAATTAATGGCACAAGAAATAATATTGCCATAATCAAGGGCAAAAGAGACAATTGCCACTTGATCTTGAGGTTAAGATTGGAAATCAAAATGAAGGGTTAAGATTTGCTCTTGAGAAGCAAGAGTGATTATGAGGGTTGAAAAGAAAATCAACTCCCTGCTTTCATATGGTTAAAAACGTCCACAAAGGCATACTAAGAGAAAAAGAGAATTAGTCAACATAATTTATAAGAAGACTTGGTCAAAAATTGTAGTTAAGACACAATGAAGCAATAAGAGACTTTTTGGTCAACAGTTCCTCTCTAAATGGGCAGCAATTTCATCCAAACAAGAGAAAAGAAGAGGGAAACAAAACAATTGGTCTGAAATTAAGCAAAGGAGCAATTATGGCCAAGTGAAAAAGGAAGAAGAAATATCAAATTTACATGTTCTCTTGGCAATTTTTGGCCAAGTAAATTTCAAGAAGGCATAAGTGAATATTGAAACTTATTATGCTCCCTCTCCCCTCTCAAAAATTCATCAAAGCTCATTAAACCAAGGGGAAAAATCAGAAAATTAACATGAAATTGAAAAAGGGAAGAGAAAGTTTGAATAGTGATTTTTCTTGAGTTCAATCTCAAAAATCACTGCCAAATTGACGTCTTCGTTTGAAAAACCCTTCTTCTTCTCCTCATCATAAGCTTCATTTTTATGATTTTGGAATTTCATTTGTAGGTGTTTGGTGCCATCTTGCTAGCCGGAGGAGTATTGCCAAATTTCCAAACCGGTTGCTGAAATGTGTGGAGGTAAGAGTAGGCTTCATTTTGAACTGATTGGTTTGTTGTTTGGATGAGTTTTTATGAGGTTGGGGTACTATTTATTTTTCAGCCAGAGGATATTATTAAGGGTTGATCATGGTTTAATTATGTATTTATGGTTAGATAGTGATTTATGATGATATTGGACCAAGTTGTTGGACAAAATTCAATTTTGGTAATTTTGGCTTGAAAGGGGTCTGTTCGGTCAGTATGATTAGGGGCTGAAGCTTTGTGATTTTGATATTCCCATTGTGTTTAGAATGCAAAAATGTGTGGAAATAGCCTTAGTTGTAAATTCTGAACCATTGAAAATATATACTGCAAAGTTGAAATGCTGCCAGTGGGTGTCCTGTGCAAGGCAGATTATTTGCATGATGTTTTTAAATAAGTAAATGACATTCAAAAATTATGAAAGTAGATATGTCAAGCTTTAATTTGACATGTCATTTGTGTCATTTGGATGTGTGTGCTGGAAGTTCTGCATTTTCAAAATTTGGTCTAGAAAACTAGCGAATTCTAGGGGTAGTGATTAATTAAGTGAGATACTGTATTGATATGTGTTTATAAGTGTAATGGCTATATTTTTCTCTGAAACCAGATTGATTAGGGGTCAAATAGCCTTTAGAATCATCACAATTGGACATCTATACAATTAGTTATGAATTTTCAAAGATTAAAGAAAATTCTAGCAGATTTGAGTACAAGTGCGAAAATTGAAAAATGTAATGGTACTAGGTAATTAAGTGAAACTTTAAGAGTGAAGTTAACCAACTTGGGATAGTTGAACTACTTTGACTTTACTTTTGGCTTAGTGTATTAGCCTTAATGATAACCAACTTGACTAATTGGATTATGTAAGTATTGGACGAAATAATAACTTGTCATCCGTAAATTTTAATTATAGGACCTAACAGCTATCTGGAGCTTAAGACTTGCTCGAACTCAGAGAAACGGTTGGATATTGCTCATAGGAAACGATCAGGTAGTAACTCTTTCTTTCATATGTTATAAGATACATTGCATGTTTATGGTTTCATCATGAATGTTGGAAGCATTCATAGTTTGCTAGGTGGTCAGCCGGGGTCTATTGTGCGGGTGGATGCCTAGGCTATGAAAATTACTATTATGCACAAGTGGAATCCTGAGGCTTGTTGCGCGGGTGAACACTCATGGCCAAGTAATTTATATACCTAGCCCTATGGTAATGTGATATGCTACATGATTTGTTCTGAATGCTTATTGCTATTGCCATGTTATATGATGATTGTTTGGCATGCTCTGTGTTCTTGTATATATATGATTGAATGCTTGTTACTAATGAGATTCTTTTTTAATCTCACTCTTTTCCTATAACAACTATAGTACAGGCTAGCAGCTCAGGGGTCATGAGGTAAACCTAGACAACTAGAAGAGAAAGCTAAGAGATTTTATTTCTTGTTGGTTGTCTATTTTGGTACTGTATATAACTTGGAAGACATAATGATAGTACAACAGTAGAGCTAGCAATAACTAATAATTGGGTAACTTAGTTGAATGACGCTTCCTATAGTAAGGGATCATTAACCAATCTATGAAACGTAACACTTAAGCAAAGAAATGCTCGCAAACTCTGATGAAAAGAATTAAGAGCTAATGAGACTTAGCGAAGCAATGAACCTTTGTGAAAATATTTTGAAAATTTTAATTCGTTTCAGAAAAACTCATTCAATTACAGGTTCGAACGCTAATTTGAAGCTATGATTTATAACTATTTTATAAAGTATATTTGTTCCAGGACTACATTCCTGGTTCAACGGTTCAATTCACTACGCTTTTACACTCATCTGTCTTATAAAGTATAAGGTATTATAAAGAGTAGCTTTTTTGAGAAATTATAATTTCCATGAAATTTAGCTTTCCATGAAATGTAAGCAACTTGTGATCTTAAATTTAAACACATTGATAAGCTTGAATTTCTTACAAGAAGCAACTCATTAGGTTATCTATATCTATCACTCTGTCCTTTTTACACATCCCATGAAGATGTTCAAAGTTCAAACATGATCAAAAATTAGATTAGCTTCCTGATAAGCAAACCAAGAGCTTTACACGCCATGCAATCATCAAAATGATGATTTTAAATTTTAAATTACTATCCCAGTATTAAATATAAGACATAGTTAATTTTTTTTTTTGTAAATATTAAGGAAGTTAAATAAATTTCTTTAGAGTATTTATATTTATCATTTTTTCTTCAAATTAATTTGTGTAACTTATAAATTAATATATAATCTAACGATACATAATATATATTATAATTAAGTCATTTATTTAACTTCCTTAATTTCTTCAAAAAAAAAATCAACTATGTCATATATATATATATATATATATATAAGAACATGAAAGACTATTATATATACCAGGCTTGATGTTGGTCAGTTTAGCACTATATTGCAAAAATTGAATTCTTTTGGGGTCAAAATGAAAATTGATCTAAAATGTCAAATATGGACGGAACTTTCGGACAGAAGCTCTAGAAACCAAGTATCCAACTTCGAGACCCAAGCACAGAACCCAAATTCCCAAATCGTCGGTCCGTTTGAGACGTTCCAAGTCCACGCCCTCGTGAGAATCCTTTGATGGAAGCTACATTTCTTCCGGAATCCGCTCCAAGTGACCAAAATTAACGCAATGTTTTACTCTCTCCTTGGGATTCACAGGCCTCACCCAGTTTGTGGCGGTGCGGTTTCCATCATCGAAAGCAAAACAAAGCTGAACCTCTGAAATTGGCTGGAAATAATGAGGCTGAAGAAGATGAAGTTGGGATTTACAGTCCAGCGTCCAGCGACTTTGGTCTTGTTCGATTAAAGCCCCCTTTAACAACATAGCTTCGCTGAGAAAGAGTTGGAAGGAAAGAGGTTGGGAAGGACATCGCTGCCGTGGGCAGAGGCTGAGCTTCGCGGGGAATATTGCGTGAGGGAGTGGATGATTGAGAAGGCGGTGGAGTGAGAGAGAATGATTTGGAGGATTGAAGAGGATAGTGAGGAATTGGGGGAGGGATCGTTGAATTCCGACGCCAACGTGCGCACATGAACGAAGAGAGATTTTATGTTGGGGGCGGCGCCGTTGTGTGTATAAGGTGAGGGATGAAGAAGGTCGGTGGACCTACACATAGCGTCGTGATTTGTTGTGAAGAACGATGGAAAAGGTGAGGGATGAAGCAGGTCGGTGGACCTACACATAACGTCGTTATTTGTTGTGAAGAACGATGGAAAAGGTTGTGGTATTCAGTATTTAAAGGAGGCAGAGAACCCGGCCCCCGGATGTTAATGTAAGATTTAAGTGTGTGTGAACGGTCATGGAATGTTAAATTTAGTATCCAGTAAGTGAGCAAATTTATAAATAATTTATAAAGTTATTTAGATGATATTATATATAGTTATATAATATCATAAATTAAAAAGTTAAATAGGTCAAATTTATAAGACTTGGTAATACATAATAGTCTGAGCTTGACTTATTTATCGAATAGGTTAGGCTAGGTATTATATAGGGTCAGTTGTAGGTCTCTGTTAGGAGCTTAACCTATTTTCATCCTTAATATGAGAATACATGTGCGTAACAAAAAAAAAAAATCTCTTAATAAAAAAACAAGATATATAAATGTCAATATAAGGGTGATTAAAAAATAGGGAGGATTACTATGAGATTCTAAAAAAGTTAAAGGTGTATCTAATACTCTAAACTATTTTTTGGAGATGCAACCAATAATTTAAAGTATTTACCGGTACAATTTGTTCCCAATATAATTGAAAGGGAGCAATCCCACCCTTAACCTAACAGTTAATCCTAACTTTGTTATCTCTTATCTAGATCATTGTTTTTTTCAAAAAAAAAAAAAAAAAAAGACGCATAACGTTTAAATGTAAGGTTTGAATGTATGTGAACGGTGATGGAATGTGAAATTTAATATCAAGGGTAAGTTGGTAAATTTAAAAATAATTTATAAAATTATTTAGATGATATTATATATAATTATATAATATTATAAATTAAAAAGTTAAATAGGTCAGGCCTATAAGACTTGGTAATAGGCAATAGCCTGAGCTTAATCACCTATTTACCAAATTAGCTAGGCTAGGCATTATGTAGGCTCAGCCGTAGGCCTCTGTTAGAGGCTTGGCCTATTTCCATCCTTAATATGAGAATACATGTGCGTAACCAAAAAAAAATCTCTTAATAAAAAAAAAGATATATAAATGTCAATATAAGGGTGATTAAAAAATAGGGAGGATTACTATGTGATTCTAAAAAGGGTAAAGGTGTTTCTAGTGCCCTAAATTATTTTTAGAGATACAACCAACAATTTAAAGTATTTATGGGTACAATTTGTTCCCAATATAATTGAAAGGGAGCAATCCCACCCTTAACCTAACAGTATCCTAACTTTGTTATCTCTTATCTAGATCATTGTTTTAAAAAAAAAAGACGCATAACGTTCAAAACTGCAAAGGAAGCTATTGATGGTGGGGCACTTCATGGTCTTCTTCTTTGGTTGAACCAGCGATAGAGGCGTGACTGAGGGAATAAAAGCTAAGTGAGAAATGAGGTTGGAGTGCTTCTCGATGAGCCAAGAAAGGACCAGAGGGTGAGGCACGGTTCTTTAGATCATCGGAGACGAAAACGTAGCAAACGGCTTCGTTGGGCAAGGAGGGGGTGTCAAGCTTAGTTCCAAGCATTAAGGATCTTGACTGGTCAGGACATTCTGCTGCTTGGGTTTCTGGATGGTGGAAGGAGCCTATGATATGTCTTTTTTGACATGCTCTCTAACGCCTTTTAAAATTTCATAACTTCCCAAGTGTTTTGTTCTTATTTCCTATGATCATTAGATTCTACATAAAATGAGTGAAATTTTGATATCTTATGGAAATGAAATAGTGAATTTTTAATTTTTTAATGATTTTTCAAGAAAATAAATAAATAATGCACAATTTTAGAGTATCTTTTCTTTAAAAACAATCATAAAAAATTCAAAATTTCACCATTTTATACCTATAAGATATCAAAATATCACTTATTATATGTAAAAACTAATAATCATAAGGAAAAAAAAATAAAACTTTGGGAGATTAGGGCATCACAATAAGGAGCATTAGAGAGAGGCACATTTGAGGCCCTAAACCCTGTTGGAAGGGTCAATGTCGTCAAGCTGCAGAGCAATGATCTTGTACATCATCTTCTTCATAGCTCCAAGCTCTTCTTCATCTTCCTCTCCTTCTCACTCTAAGCTGATGCCACACATGTCACTGGTGAGGAAACCTGAAGACAAAGATGAAGAAATATGGGTTTGAAGAGGGAAGGTAATTGGCCAAAGTAGAACCCATATTCTCAAGATTATTATTGTTAACATTCATGGTGAATGAGGGATTATGAATATTATTTTAGTTGCTATCCATTGTTGGAGTTTTCTAGAATTGAAACATTTTCAAACACCATATCCATATGGTGTTAATATTCGTCCTTTGGTTTTTGTGTGTGGCAATTCAACACATTAACATGTTTTTAAAATAAATAAATAAATAAATGCCCAGCTATTATAAGGAAGACGGAGTTAGAAAGCGTGAAGGGAAATGTACAGAGAGATGAGTGAGAGAACTTGTGGGCACACAAATCAACTGAGTACTGATGAACCACTCCTTTTGAATCCAAGGAAGCAACTAAAGAAGAAGAAGAGCTTAAGGGAAGAAATATTAAAAGTATGCTAGCAGATGGAATATCAACTAAAGTTTTAAACAAGGAAGGACAAATAATTAATCAGGTGGACATAACAATGGAGGAGGTAAGTAACAGGGTACCACAAGCTACACAATAGTTCAAGCTGAAGGACGGGAGATTGACCTCAAGAAGCTTGGTTTCTTATAAGGCAAAGCTAATGGGGGAGGAAGAGAAGGAGCTAGATGAAAGCTTTGATGCACAGATCAAGGAATGGCTTCAAGAGGAACAAGCAAACACTCAAGCGATGTCAGAGGAATAGAGAAAGCTAATTGAGCTTGCTACCAAGCTTAAATGGGCTGGATGAAAGATTCAGGGAACTATGTCAACCCTAGAAGGATGCCCTTATACTATCAGTGCTGGGGAAAAAATCCAATCTGAGCATGATAAAAGATAGGATAAGGTGAATATTACGTTCTGATAATTTTGAGCTTATAGATTTACTAAATAATTATTCTGTATTTAGAACAACAAAGAATTCACTATATGCTAAACTCTTGTTTGTGGGGCCATGGTTGATACAAGGTCACTACCATGTAGTTCAGAGGTGGAGCCCTAATTTTAACCCATATTGTAATAAAGTAAAAAAAGGTTGCAATGTGGGTAAGAGTCCTTACTGTTCCATTACATTAGGAGTGTATGCTTGAGATTGGTAACTTAATTGGAAGAGCTATTAAAGAGGACCTAAATACTTAGGCTCAGTAGGATAACAAAAATTATGTTGTAGAAATAGGCAAGTTTGCAAGAGTTAGTGTAGAAGTGGATCTACATAAACAACTTCAATTTAGATTCATTGTTAGAAATAGAATCTACACAATGTATCTACTTCAAATGTGGAATGTATGGCTACACCCAGGAAATATGCTCTCTAAACCAATGTAATTAGATGATGGCGCCGGAGAGGGGGGTTCACCGGAAAATAGAACGGTAGCAAGGGAAGGGCACAAAGATGACCGTATGCCTATTCTAATGCCTATACCTAGTGTAGCAGTAGAAGAGGAGTTTGGTGAGTAGATGAAGGTCAAATCAAAAGCACGCCAACAGCTCCAAAAAATTGGTTTGGACAAGAACAACTTACCTAAACGAACTCTCAATACCTATACAAGGAAGAATGTTGAAGAAAGAGGCTCTGGGTCGAGATATGGTGTCTTGCAAGATCCAATCTTGGATTTACCGTCAACTAAGAACATAGCTCCTAGTTTCAAGAAGACTATTGCGACGAAGTGGCGATAGAAGGAACCGATTGCAACCTCTGTACAAAAAGATGGGATGCTGAATCCGAGAGAGAGAGAGAGAGAAGGTAAAAATTGTCATGGA
The DNA here is from genome assembly GCA_963855925.1 of Inga laurina. Taxonomy (NCBI): domain Eukaryota; kingdom Viridiplantae; phylum Streptophyta; class Magnoliopsida; order Fabales; family Fabaceae; genus Inga; species Inga laurina. The sequence goes on from OY979710.1 coordinate 22,325,635, forward strand.
GAGAGGAGAAGTAAGTAGAACAAAAAGTGAGAATCTGGGAATTGATATTGACATGGCAGGAGAGAGGTTATTGAAAGAGGAGACAAAGTCAAAGGCTATTAAAGCTAAGAGAAGGACCCATCTTCTTAATACACACCAATATGGGCCGACTAATGTAAAAGAAGGAAGCCCAATTCGAAATCTAGCAGAGAAGAAAAAAAGAGTATTATTTTAGGCCCAAACAAATTAACCACTCTATTTAAAAAGAAACAAGGTGGGAGAGCTTACCACTTTGTTTTTGGATCCACTTCTATTGATGGGTCACTGGACATTAATAAATTAAATAATCTAATAGGCCATAGTAAAATGATGAAGGCAGATGCTCTTATGGAATTAGAAACTCCTACTCATGTTTTTCAGTAGATTATTATAGGGTAGGAGTTTGTGGAGCCCCCCAAACCACCTGATCTTAGTGTCGTGCAATCGAATGGTGATGAAGGGAAGGAGCAAAGGGATCTTAATAGCAAGCAAATCCAACCTCATGAAGATGTTTTGCACAAAGTTGCAGGAGGAGGAGACAACTAGGGAGCTTTCAGATTCAGGGTAGTAATTAACGGCTCCAGGTTTTATTTTTTCTACCATTTTTTTATTATGTTTTAAATGGATATTCTCTCTTGGAATTGTAGGGATGCTACCTCAAAAATATTTTGAGGAAAAATTAGAGATGTGATAAAGGGAAAAAGAGTTCAAATTCTTATTCTTTGTGAATCTCGAGTTAGTGGTGAACAAGCTAACAGAATTATTAAACACCTTGGCTTTAATACTTGGCTTAGACTTAAGGCTACTGGGTATGCTTGAGGAATTTGGATCTTATGGAATGAGGAAGAGATAACCATTCAACATATTTCATCTTCCACAGAAGTTATTTAGTTGAAGGTGGCTGTAACAAACAGCTCGAGTATTTCTTCATTTCTTGTGTCTATTTTGAACCTAACATTATACTATGCCAGAACTTATGGAGTGATATTATCAATTTTAGCGAGTCTACTACTGAGCCGTGGCTTCTTATGCATGATTTTAATGCGTATCTGGCTCTAGAAGGTAAAAAGGGAGGTTCAACCCCAACTTTCGGTCCATGAGACAATTCAGAGAATTTATTACAAGGATAGGGTTGATAGAAACTGATTTTATAGGAGAGAAATATATATGGGAGCAGGATCTTCTCAAGGAATAGTTAGATTGGGCTTTCGTAAACTGTCAATGGATCTAGTAGTACCTATTTACCAAATGTAATCCTCTTCCATAATTATATCCGAAATACGTGATTAAAATGAAATAAAGACCAATAATAATCAAAACTCTTTTACATTCCCATCCTTAAGATAGGGTTTTCACAAATTTCTTTCACAAATACTTTAACCTGGTCTCACAATCATATTTCGAATACAATTACCTCGTGAAGATAAATCACATTCATATAAATATTAGAGTGCACAATAATAATACCGGCAATTTCGGGTTCATACCTTCACTAAAGATACGTAGGGCACAATTGCCCATTACAATTCCTCAATGGGGATTACACAAATCCATCTCCAATACATAACCAAATAACCCAATATACATCCAATATCCAATTATACATAATCCCAACTACCATGATAACCAACTACCAAAATGACAACCCGAAGGAGTCCTCGTCACCCTTGGATGCTTGCTCCATCCTCGTTCTACCTTCTCTGTCTAAAATGTTGGTAGGGGAGGGTGAGATTCTCGAGAATCCCAGTAGGAAACAAATACCAATATGCATGCAAAATAAGTGTTTAATGCATGACATGCTTGCATCACAATAACTCGTGCTCACATAATGACATATCCGCATGCTCAATATTTCCACAACATACTCATGGCCATATTATAAATAGAAACAGAGCTTCAATCATTCATATGTTTCACATAATCAAGCAAAGCAATAACATGCATCAATACGCAAACACAAATATCAATACATGCGGGAGAGGTAAGTTCCCTACACTTATTCTTCCACGTGTACTCTAGCATAGCTTACTCACGATCAGATGAACATCAAATCATGATCAGGGTGAATATCGAACCCTATAAACCGAAACAAGGAAGGGTTATTCACTATTCCAAATCCTTACTTGAATAACACTTATTGTTGGTTACCATTCATGACCTTTTGGTGGCTAATCAAAGCCTAAACACATGCCTAAAGGTTTGAGAAAACACTTGACCAAAGACCATCTTTGGAAGTCTAAAATTTCATTTTTGGTGGGTTGGCCGTGGCCAAAAATAGGTCGAAGCATTTGGGCCGCGGCCCATAATCCGCTGGCCGTGACCAAGAAAAATCCTGTTTCTTGGCTGAACTTCCAAAAATCATAACGAATTCTAGAAAACTCAAAATGAGGTGATTCTAAAGCCAAATGAAAGCTATTTAAGTCCTATTTACTGGAAAAATATGGACCAATACTAGAAATCACCACAAAATTCTAGAATTACACAAAATCCACCACTGCCCCAAAACAGAGTTCAGTTTTGATCCCAAACTTTGGCAAAGAATAACTCTCAGTTCACAAAACTAAATGACACAAATAATGTTTCCATTTTGAAGCTTGGGATGGGAACTTTAAGATTGGGGAAGTTTCAGAATTTTCCAACACCATTTGGTCATTCAAAACTTTCGTGCAAACTGACTGCCCAGAATAGAGTTCACACAAGATAGATTTACAACTTTTCTACCAAAGTGTCCAATGACTCCAAAATCATTAACCAAACCTATTCCCATACAATTTTCCACTAGGAACACAATGGTAACCTCAAAATGACCAAAATCACAACCCATTGACATGCCCTATTTTGCCCAATGCTCAAAAACCAACATAAAGTGGCCAAACTTCACATTTAAGCTTCAATTCAATTATGTTCATTCAAAACACTAAACAATGCACCATTTCCATGACAACAACATACCATACTCCCCCTTGACCCTAAATTACGAAAATTATGGCAAAATTTCCAGAAATTCAAAGCCCAATCAATGGCTATAAAACCTATATAGAAAGGTTTATCTTACTCACCTCTACAACTTTTCCCAAAGGAGTTTCTTGATTCACCCAAGTCCACAATTTTGTGAGAGCTTAAAAACCAACAAATAAAAAATCTAAAACCATGAAAGTGAAGCTCTCAAATCATAGAACAACTTTATAGAAGGGAGTTTTGGCATTAAAGGTCATTTTCTTACCTTTTTTACAAGCTTTTCACATTTTCTTTGGCCTCCAATGGCTGTCGCATAGAGAGAGGGAAATGAGAGAGAGATGAGAGTGGAGAAGATGAAAGAAATGAGTGCACTTCCTCACCTATACTAGCTGCCACCGAAAAAGAGGGAGGAAAGAGAGAGAAAAGCAATAAACAATTGCCATTTGACTCTTCCAACCACTCTCCCACCATCACATCTTAACACTTGTCCCACTTCCATTGGTTCTCATAAAGTAAGTAACTAATTAGTTACTCTAACTACTTCATTAGCCATTTAGTTACATATCTCATTTCTCCTTAGTTAGTAATTAATTTCTCCATTAATCACTGACTAATTGACCAATAATTTCCATTCTTTCAAATTTTCACTAAGTATGGCATATTAATTAATATTTCCCCATAATACATAATCAAATTCTTTTCTTCTTCTTCATGCACCATTTACCCCTATTTTAGCCCAAATAATTATTTCATCACATAATTATGCTAAAATACAGGGTGTTGGGCATTTTCAATAATAATTTTGATCTCAAATCCATTCTAATACTCCAAATCATTTTTAATAATTGTCATTAGCTTTAAATCAAAATTTAGGGCATTACACCAAACTTCATCATTTAAATAAGTTTGGTTTAGATCATAGACCTATTCTTCTTTAGAGTAACTCAAACATGCCTCGATATTAGTAAAAACCTCTATTTCATTATCAAGCAGCTTGGTTTCTTGATAAAGGGTTTGCTGATGTAGTGCATTAGAGTTAGAGCTTGGAACAATAGATTGACAATGTTAATAAGTTTGTAAGGATGACTGAAGGTCGAAAGGAAGAAAGTTAGGAATCTTAGTTAGAGAAAGAAGAATATCCTTAGAAGAATTTAGGGGGTAGAAAGTGTAAAAGGCTGACGTCATAATCAACATCTTGTCCCAACAGAGAGGGAACTATGGCAGGAGTACAATAGGGTTATGGAATAGGAAGAATTGATGTGGTACTAGAAGTCTCAATTTTAGTGGCTGAAATGGGGCGATAGAAATAATAAGTTTTTCCATTCCACAATGATAATTGGAACGAGAAGGAATAGAATAGAGGGTCTCCAAAAAGAGGATGGAAACTGGATATTTGATCAATATGAGTTGAAAAATTTAGCCCTTAATTACTATATGAAACTCTTTAGTAGTAATGGAATATGTTCTTCCTAACTACAAACTCAGTCTTGCTTTTTGAGTTTGAGTGAGAAGGAGATGGAACAACTTCAATCCTTAGTCAAGAATGAGGAGATCAAGAAGGCACTTTTGACTTGGGGGCTTTCAGGGCTCCAGGACTGGATGGGATCCAAGCGGTCTTTTACCAGGAATATTGGTCTCTCATTGGTGATTATATTTGTACTCTAGTGAGGGGTTTCTTTGGGAATCCTACTCTGGTTAGAGATATTAATCATACCAATATAGTTCTTATACCCAAAATAGAGAGTCCTCAGACTATTATGGATTTTCGGTTGATATCACTCTGCAATATTAGTTATAAAATCATTACCAAAATCATAACTCATTGGCTTCAGGGTATTATGGATAAAGTTGTAGGTAAACATCAATGCAACTTTATAGCAGGTCGACAGATCAGTGATAACATTATAATCGCTCAGGAGGTAATCCACTCCATAAAACCAAATATGGTAGGAATGGATGGATGGAGGTCAAGGTAGACCTGGAGAAGGTGTATGATTGATTGGCCTAGTTGTTTATTTATGATACCCATAGACTCATGGGCTTGAGGAGAGGTTATGTGAGGCTATTATGGCTTGTATTACTAGTGCTTCCTTTCAGGTTCCATGGAATGGGGAAGCCACATCTTCTTTCAACTCTACTAGGGGCATACGTCAGGGGGACCTAATCTCTTCGTACATCTTTACTCTATATGGAACATTTGAGTCAAATAATACAGGATGCCATTGATAAGGGTAGAAGGACTCCAATCTAGCTGAATAGGGGAGGGCCTTGTATTTCCCACTTCCTTTTTATGGATGATCTTATTTTATTTGGTAAGGCTTTTAAAATGCCAGGTGAAGAGTTATTAGACTGTATTCAATGCTTTTGTGATGGGTCGGGACAGAAGATGAATAGGAATAAGGCTAAGATGTTTTTTTCAAAAAACGTTAATGTTACTTTTGTACCTATCTTGGAAAAGACTCAGAAGAAACTTTCAGGATAGAAAAGAGGGTTCCTAAACTTGGCAAGTCTGGTTACTCTCATCAAGGCTGTTTTGGCGGCCTTACCTCATACTTCATACAGATAATGGTATTATTGAAAGGTCTATTGAGAGAATTAGAAAGGAGAAGTAGAGTTTTTCTATGGGGCGAGGAGGAAGATAAGAAGAAACTTCATTTAATCTCTTGGGATCAAATAACTAAAGAAATGAAAGACGGAGGACTAGGGATAAGGGATCTTTGGAAGCAAAATGAGGCGTTCTTGATGAAATTATGTTGGAACTCCTAACTAATAAGGAGGCTCTGTGGGTCCATGTTCTTAAATTGAAGTATGGATGTAGTACTTAAAGTATAACTAGAGTTGTGAAAAAGAAAAATTCATCGATGACTTTGAGGGCTATATGTGCTGTATGGGATATGTTCATTCGAGGAGTGGGTGTGAACATTGGTAATGGTGAGTGGTCATAATTCTGTTATGATAATTGGTCTGAGTTAAATAGGCTGTTAATTGAGCTCATTCCGGAATATGAAGCGTTAGTGGATAGGGAATCGAGAGTGATTGATTATGTCAATCAGTTGGGAGATAGGACTGGGATAAACTAGGATAGTGGTTCTATGCTCAAGTTATCAATTAGATTTTGTGTGCCTATCCACCTTGTAAGGCAAGAAGAGAGGACAAATATTACTAGAAGCCTTCTTCGAATGGTTGTTTTACTGTTAAATTTACCTATCACTCTTTGTTTACAGGTACTCATAGCTCTAGAGATACGTTCTGGAAGATTCTGTGGAGATGTTAGTGCCGGAGAAGATCAAATCCTTTATGTGGCTAGCTTCAGATGGACTTACACATATAGTACAGCTCCATTTTCAGAGAGGACTAATAGATTCTGCTAGATGTTCATTTAGATGCGAGCAGGTGGAAGAGACGATGCACTTGTTACAGGATTGTGCCAATGCTCGAGAGCAATAGATTTCAATCATTACCCCGACCTTATGGGAGAAATTCTCTTCCTTACAGGATAAGGAGTGGACATATTAGAATCTAAAGCATGAAGTGGACAGAGACTTTACTAGAAAGGTTTAATGGTATTCTCTATTTGGTTATGTTTGTTGGGACATATGGGCTAGTAGATACAAAAAGTTATTTGGCGAAGATATAGAACCTAGTTCCCAGGATGCACATTCTAGCTTCTTTTGGGCTAGTTGGGATCAGGACTTACTTTCTCAATCTCACTTTTATAATTACCATTCACATGTGGGAGAGGTGACGTTGACAAGAAGAATAGGGTTTGTGCACCTTGAAGTAGATGGATCGGTTTTGGATTTGGGACAGAGTAGCTATGGAGGAGCCTTACGTAATGAGGTAGGAGTTTGGCTTGGTGGTTACAGCTGTAAACTCATGGCAGACCTCCATCAATTATGAAGTTTATTGCAATTATTTAGGGATTACAGATATGCAAGACCAAAGGATTCAAACATGTTCTTGTTTTCACTGGTTGTATTGAGTCTATAATTTGTTAATGAGGGGTGGCGATCAAAATCATCCTTTTAGTGATATCATTGTACATGTTAGATTATGGTTGTCTAAGGATTAGCAGGTTCTTTTGAGCCACATTCCTAGACAACAGAATATACTAGCATATCATATTGCTAAGCTGGGTCATACTATTGAGGGAAATTTTGTTTTTCTTGATGAACTACCACCTTCTTTTCAAGAGGTGGTTTGTTGATAAAGGATAAAGGGGCAATTTTTTGAGTACCTTTTTTTGTATTAAGTTTTAAAGCTTAATGAAATCTAGTATTGTATTAAAAAAATGGAATTAAGGAAGGTGTTAGGTTAAGGGTGGGATTGTTCCATTTTAATTATATATTGGAGGCAAAAATTGCATCCCTAAATTTTTCAAGGTACAGATTACACCTCTAAAATAGTTTACGGTACTAAGTGTACATTTACCTTTCTAAAACAATGATCTAATTGCTAAAATGTCTTAATAACAATTAAGTAGTATAAACTTATTATTATTTCTTGGCTTGAAACTTGTCACATGCACCTTAAATTTTATTGGACTTTTGAGTTATAAAATATCTTTCTAAATGTTAGTGTAATTTCAAAACAAAGTCATTATAAAGGCTAGGCATACGACTCATCACATATTGTTATTCAAACACAATGTTTTAAAAGTTAGACCGGACATCAAACTGGAAAAGTCAATGATTCGCGGTTCTAGTGGTCTAATCGGTTAGACTGGTGTTCAAATCAGAAATATAATAATTAGAAAATAATAATATTATATATTACTTGAAAAATTATTGAAAAATATTATTTAAAAATAAATTAAACAAGTTCTTTTTAAAAATGAAATATAAAATTGTGAATTCATTATTTAATATAAAAAAGTTGCAAGAGAATAAGAAATAAAAAATTTCCTTCATTTTGTTCGTTAGTTACTTAGCAAAAACATATGCATGGGATAATTACATGATTCCATTTTTTATTAATTAAAGTAATATTCAATAATTTAGAAATTCACTATCTAGTCCCACGGTCAAAAAGCACATATATAGTTTCTAAGATTCTGAAACCCGTACCAGGTACCAAACCAGTCAAGGTAGTGGTTTAAGGGTTAGTGGATCAGACTAGAGTTAGCTCATATTCAAACTGGTCTATTAAAATAATATAATTTAATAGATCATATTTTATTTTATTAGTCAATTTGTATTTTATAAAAATTAATTGGTTAAATCATGGATATATATGATTAAATTTTTTATTTAATATTTTTATACATGTGGTTATTAAGTATTATTTATTTTTTAAATATGTTTTTAAAGTTTAATTAGATATTAATGAAGAAAAAGAAAACAATGGGCATAAATGAATTACTTTTTATTTTACTTCTTAAATAAATCCGTGTGAGTAGGAATTGGGGAATAAAATGGTAGTTTGGACATTATATTTTTTAATAATAGCCTATTAGATATTTTAGGTTGAACTTTGTGTGTGAAGGAAAATTCGTCGTCTTGCATCTCTCAGCATTGTACACTTCCCTTCTTTTTCTTTCTTTGCGACGTGCTTCTCTTCCTCTTCTTTCTTTGCTGTGTACTTCCATAGTTCCAGTCCTCCGTTATCTTCTTCTTCGCGTTCTTGACGAGGGCAACGACAAGAGAAATATGGTGAGTTCTTGAAAAATCAACTCAGGTGACTGGATCTACTTGTTTTCTTCTTCAACCTCTATTGTTTTTGTTTTAGCCTCCAATTAAGATCTACTCTTCCCTTCTTCTTCAATCTCCAATTAGGATCTACTCTTTCCTTTTTTATTTGGTTTTTGATCTGGATTTGCCACTTTGGCGATTTAAAATAGATAAACTAGGTTGACTCATCCAAGTTAGTCCTGAGTCATCCGAGTTAGGGCTGAGTTTAAAGTGACCCCGATTTGAGCCCTCACTCGGACTGGTTTTGTACCAGGTTCGCTGGCCTTGTCTGAGTTTAAGAACATTGATGGTCTCACTCTTTTATTTATTCGTTAAAAGTAAATATCCAGTTATATGTAACTTTTCCCAATGCAACTTTTTCTCTGCTTAATACTATGCCTTCTTCCTCTTTTTACCCAAATTTTGTCCATTGTCATCCTCATTTTTGCCCTTTCTTTTTACTTCTATAACTTTAATGAAATTCTTCGATTGTCCCTGATGTCTAGGCATACTAAGTTATTCCTTTTCCTCCCCTTCTTCTCTTCCTCTTTTTCTTTATCTTCCTCCTTTTCCTTTCCCATTCTATAATGACGTACTTGAAATTTTGAGTCGGCCGGCTCTCCTCAACTTGTCTCCAGTTTTCGGTTGCTAGCCATTTCCAGCTTAAAGTTTAGCTTGCAGTGGCTCATTCTGGCCAAACTCTTAAAGTGGCCTAACATTGTAAAATGACTCGTCACTCTTGCTGGTCGATTGTCTGCCATCCAGTCCAGTCCGGCTTCAACCACACTCTTCGAATGTTAAAGCCTTTTACTAATTGAATACAACATGACTGGCAAAATAAATTAATACAACATGAAGTTGTCTAATAGCTTATTCATTATTTTTTTTAATGGAAGATTTAACATCCTGAATTTCAGTCACCAAAATTACTTTTCGCCTTTTATGTATTAAAGGGAATAGAATGATGAATATTGACACACTTGAAATGTCCAAACAGTGCAATTAGTGACCACATGAATTTTGAGCCACAATAAGACATAAAATATGATTGGGAAAATCCCTCAAAAAGAACTTTTAAATTAGTAAAGGACAAAAAGGTGATCCAAAATTTCATATTTCCAAAAAAGTGCGTGTGCCTGAACTGGGATATTGAATTTGAGACAAAATGACGTGCGTAACCCTGGAAGTTTTTAAATATAAAAACATTGAGGGAGCTGTGATAAGAAGGGCGAAATTGTGTGAAAACGCAGTCGGGACTCTTCATCTTCTTCTGGCGTCGTCGGTGCAGTTGGTCGACCCTGGTTCTATGGCGTTGAGAGAAGATAGTGGCGGTGACACTGTGCAGTGAATTTGGGGTGGATTTGAGGAGGAGCGAAGGCGAGGAGAGGTTGTGGTGAAATGCATTGGATAGTTGCAAAGGTACCAGTGTTCGGATGCGAATTTGAGCTTCGATGTTGAAGTTTGGTAAGTGGTTGTGTTAAAAAATGTATTTCATTTTAACTTCTCCAGCTGATTATAGTGGTGGTTTAATGTGCATGGGTTAAAATAAGTTTGGGAAATGTGGATAAAATGTAACGGTGACAAAACCTATGAACTCTGTTGTGAGAATGTGCATGGGTTAAGATAAGTTTGGAAAATGTGGATAAAACGTAACGAGGAAGGTTGTAAAATAAGTTGTGAAATTCTGTTGTTAAGTGAGGAAGTTTGACTTCCAACTTTTGAAATTTCTAAACCGTCAATTAGTGAAGTTGTGAGACGGTGTTGAGATGTAGGAAATTGTGATTTTATTGTTGTGAGAATGTTATACATACAGTTGCAAATGACTTCAGTGAAGTTGTGAAACAAAACCTATGAAAACCCAAAGATAACCTACAAAAATCAAATATTATAGGATGCAGAACTCAAGTTTTCCATTTACAACTCGAGTTCATATCATCACTGGAGGGTAACCGGTGAGTGATTAGCTTATAGGATGCAGAACTCGAGTTATGAATTGATAACTCGAGTTTACCAACACAGTCTTGCATTTTCACAACATCCCGTTAGACTTTCACAACTTGAGTTTGCCATTCACAACTCGAGTTCATATCATCACTGGAGGGTAATCGGCGAGTGATTAGCTTATAGGATGCAGAACTCGAGTTTTGAATTGATAACTCGAGTTTACCAACATAGTCTTGCATTTACATAACATCCCGTTAGACTTTCACAACTCGAGTTCATATCATCACTGGAGGGTAACCGGCGAGTGATTAGCTTATAGGATGCAGAACTCGAGTTATGAATTGATAACTCGAGCTTACCAACACAGTCTTGCATTTTCACAACATCTCGTTAGACTTTCACAACTCGAGTTTGCCATTAACAACTCAAGTTCATATCATCACTGGAGGGTAACTGGCGAGTGATTAGCTTATAGGATGCAGAACTCGAGTTATGAATTGATAACTTGAGATTACCAACACAGATTTACATTTTCACAACATTCCGTTAGACTTTCACAACTCGAGTTTTCCATTCACAACTCGAGTTCATATCATCACTGGAGGGTAACCGGCGAGTGATTAGCTTATAGGATGCAGAACTCGAGTTATGAATTGATAACTCGAGTTTACCAACACAGTCTTACATTTTCACGACATCCCGTTAGACTTTCACAACTTGAGTTTGCCATTCACAACTCGAGTTCATATCGTCACTGGAGGGTAACCGGGGAGTGATTAGCTTATAGGATGCAGAACTCGAGTTATGAATTGATAACTCGAGTTTACCAACACAGTCTTACATTTTCACAACTCGAGTTTACCATTCACAACTCAAGTTCATATCGTCACTGGAGGGTAACCAGCGAGTGATTAGCTTATAGGATGCAGAACTCGAGTTATGAATTGATAACTCGAGTTTACCAACACAGTCTTACATTTTCATGACATCCCGTTAGACTTTCACAACTTGAGTTTGCCATTTTAACAACATTGTAGGGTGATTATCCCACTTCTGGAGATAAGACCATATTCAATAATTCAATTTTCTTTGTAAAACCATTACTGAACAGAAAATTTACCAACCTTCCCATATGAATATGTATGCATAATTTTAACTACCACAATCAACAAAATCTGAATTATAACGTTTACCATTTTGGCAACCAAAGATTATCCAGGGTGAAGGAGCAACAACATCAGATGTCATAGGATCCAAATTTGTAGAAGAAAAGAGTCCAGTCTAAAGAATTTGAGTGGCTTTTCCTGCTAAAACCACTTAATTTGTAAGCATAGAAACACCAATAGTATTAAGGGTTATGCAATAAAAATATCAAGATAACATCACAAGTGAATAATAATTCAAAGTTTTTCGATTCAGACATCTTGAAAATTCATTGCAATACAAGTGTTTTTCATATTGCATGAAAAATTCAGTTACTTTACCTAAATAACTGCCATATCCTCTTAGAGCAAGCTACAGGAATATCACCAAGATCAGGAGCATGCTGCATAGATTCATAGCAAAAGTTTCTAAAGAGTAAATATAAAGAATAACTGATTTAGCATTAATAAAGTTAGGGTGGCTTGTTCTTAACTATAGCATTCATATTACTTGATTTAGCATTAAGATTTTAAAAAAAAATTAGCCTAATAGTGATCTCACCTTTAATTGATCACAGTGATTTGAAGTATTGTAAAGAGTAAATATAAAGAATACCAGCAATTTGTGCAAGGAATTCCTATTAAGAATATTTCATTGGTGCATATTGATTGGAACAGAAAGTTGAGACAAATATTAACATTAAACCACAAAGAAATTGTGCTTATACTTTTTTGTTAATGCTTTCCCTCCCATTGTCTGTGACTCGTATGCAAGAATCTACAACAGCACTTCTAAGAGGATCCTGACAAACAGTTAAAGAAATGTTTCACTTCCTCAACCTTGATCAAATAGAACAAAAACTTAATTATAACACCTCATATAAAAGGTTGATATCCAAACTAGTAATTTACTCCTTCATTTTCAAACATGGATAATCAAGTATTTTTACTAAAGTCAAAATTTTCAGTTTATACATGAAAAGTAGCTGACTGGTTTCATGAGGAGAATATCACGTAACTACTCTCTGAATAAAAACTCTTATACAAACACAATAAGCAAAACTCAATTTCTGCAAGATGTTTGCTTTTACTTTGCCATTGTTAGACATCATCTTAGAGGATATATTGATATGCAGGCTCCCAAAGTAGGTTCAAAACTTTAGGAGTTTGACATGTGATTATTTTAATCTAATCATCTAGAGTTATTGCAGATAGATGCATGTACATGCATGAGCGTACAACATTGGCGCCCAAGGTTTTACGAACTAATTGTATCGTTTTCCTTTGAATCGATTAACAGACTAACCAAAAGTGAAAATCTTAAAAACCAGTTCAATATATCTTGCATGCACTTCTAAAGAAACTAAAACAAAAATGATCCAATCACTCAGCCGTGTGAGTGCGCTTGCACATTCTCTTCTAGCCAACTAGTCAACTCATAACAATTAATGTCCAACAAGAAACAACAGCTACCAGTCGAACAATATAATCCTGATGGAAAAGAAATGATAACCTTTGCTAACAAAGAATAGCAAAGAAAGTTAGTTCAACTTTATTATGATAACCTTTACTTATTTTGTAGGATCCTCTGTATATACGCTAAAAAACAGGGATAAATAGAGGATGACGGTGATAACTTATGAGACAGAACAGACAACAACGGATTAATAGTAAGTTTCTCTTCAGTTAACTCGAGGGCTATAGAAGTTGGAGGTTGAGTAGAGTCAACAGAAATGTTTGGGGATTGAGGGATTTAAAGAGTGGAGGGCTGTTTAACTCGAGTTATAATCAATTCACTCGAGTCCTTCTTCCCCTTTTTGTTCCTGACTTTCCAGTTACCCTCTAATGATAATCTTCACTCGAGTTTTAATTGATAAACTCGAGTCTAACCATGGATTGACAACACCACCTAACTAGAGTGTGTTATTTACAACTCGAGTTTTGTCTATATTGATAGGATAACTCTCTGGTTACCCTCCAGTGATAGGGAAACCTCGAGTTTCTAATGGGCCAACTCGAGTCCACATGCGGATTGAACACAGGAACGTACTGGAGTGAGTTTTCTATAACTCGAGTTTGGTTCTACTAGACACCATCACTCTTCGGTTACCCTACAATGATTAGGATAACTCGAGTTTTTAGATTAGAAACTTGAGTCCATTCATGGATTCATAACACTGCCTCACTGTCATCTGTTCTTTACAACCGAGTTTAATGCAGCTTGAAACACACACTATCTGGTTACCCTCCAATGATGTTTATAACTCGAGTGATATATGGGCCAACTCGAGTCGTCATACAGAAGTAATACAAGTACGCAATAGAGTTAGCTTTTGAACACCTCGAGTTTGATGCGGCTTCACACCATCACTCTTCAGTTACCCTCCAGTGCTAAGCAAAACTTGAGTATAAATTTTATCAAACTCGAGTTTAATGTGTGCTTTAACAGGATCTTGTTTCTACCTTATTAGATTAGAATGTTATCATATTCATAACAAGATCATACCTTTCCTCAGCAGAGAAAGTTTGAATAAATACTCGGTAGCATCAACAACTATAGCCCTGCTTTTCCCATCGCGATCCAAATAAAAGATTGTATTTCCAGAAATCTTTGAAATATAAACTGGGACATCAAGTGTTTTTATTAGCCATTATCTTCATTTGGAAGACAATATTTGATGTGATTTAAAATTGTGTAAATAAAAACACCATTGTCATCCCAGCCTCTACTTTTTACTTCGATTGTCTCATGCTGTGTACATTGATGCACAAGCTTGTTGCTAGTGATGACAATGCCATGTTTTCTGAGCAAGGCAACACGTTCCATATCATTAGACCAAACAATATACTTCACAAAGGGTATCTGAATATCACCAAGAACTATCCTCTGTTGAAGATCAAATATAACCACCTCATTAATCTCGAGTTTAATGTGTACTTACATTGGGTTACATGAACATAGATCTTTTTGGTAGCATAGCTGCTGTGGTCAAGTATGTTTTAGAAGGTCATGATAACAGAGTCAAGTGGGTTGCATTCTCATACCATTTTACAACCTTCCCATCACAACTACAACAATTGGAAAAATCTATCTCCCCCCAGTTAAATAAGGTCTCACAACTTATGGAGAATCATTCACAAGTTCTGCATAAGGATTCACAAGTTCTTCTATGAATTTCACAATTTCCTCACCTAAATTGACCTCTACACATATTTACCAACTTTTCATTAGGTTTTCACTAACTCCGATAATGTTTTCACAGGATAACATTCGATTTTTGTAGGTTATCTTTGGGTTTTCATAGGTTTTGTTTCACAACTTCACTGAAGTCATTCGCAATTGTATATATAACATTCTCACAATAATAAAATCACAATTTCCTACATCTCAACATCATGTCACAACTTCACCAATTGACGAGAATGGTTTTGCTTCAGCTCGACCACGCGGGGGAAGAACATTGTCGACTCAATAAAATACATATCTCACTCCTTTTTGTCTCGCCTCCCACTTACGTTCCCGCGCGCTGACGCTCACCCTGTATCGTGTCACCTTCTTTTGTCATCAACTTCTTTTCTTTCATCAGAGGGTTAAATCTGTCATGTTACATTCAATTCTAGTATTCTAGTTTAGGCACTCGCACTGATATGGGATATTAAATTTCAGAGCACCTATACCTCTTTTACTAATTTAAAAGTTCTTTTTTAGGGATTTTCCCAATATGATTTCTGTCTTCATAAAATCCCATTATGGAAGGCCAAAATATATACATTGGAAGAGCACAATTTTTTTGCTCAATTAATAGTGAATTTTGGCCCAAGACAAAGAAAAGGAAGAAGGCCCAATTTTAATTACAAAAATATAAGGGTAAAATGGTCATTTGACCAATAAACCAAAAATCACTTATTTTTTCCTTTTCTTGGGATATATTTCGGCCAAAAATATTACAATGAGGGGAAATAAATATTTGGCCACAAATAATATCACAAGGAAGTATTGTCATACCTTTATGTTATTTCCACATTTTTAAGAGTGTTTGCACACAGGAATAACATAAATATACTGATAATAAGTGCTTGATCACAGGAATTCGTCAGAGGGATTGAATATAATTATTACAAATAATGTAGCCACATAGGACTACTAGGGTGTCTAAAACATTACAATGGAACGAAGACATCTTCCCTTCTTCAATCCACCACTGCATTCCTTTCGTGCAGTTTTCTTCTTTTTTTCTCAGCACACCTCTTGTTTTCACCTGTATAAATGGTTGGATGGGGAGGGTGAGATTTGGAGGAATCTCAGTAGCAAACATTATTATCAATAGATGCAAGATGAGTTCTAGTGCATGATATGCTTGCCTTACATAGGCTCATGTTGACATAATGACATTTTTGCATGCTCAATGTTTCATGCAACGTATCTATAGCCACAATATAAATAGAAATAAAGCTTCATTCATTCATACTTGCTTCACATAATCAAACAAAGCAATACTACAAATCAATACACAACAAACACATCAAATACATGCAAGTTAAGTAAGTTCACTACCTTGTTGGCAAAGAAAAAAAGCAAGTTCACTACCTTATGTCTTTAAGTCCTCCGTTTGTTCCTTTTCTTCTAACCATTCAAGTTGCTTCTCCTTTGTCACCTCATGGCCTTAGATAAATAATGACATTGATAGAGCCATGACCAATGAACCTCTAGTGTGGCTACACTAGCCGCAAGTGCTCAACTTAACCCATAGATTTCAAAGAAATTACATTTAGCCCTTTCCTTCTTAAATTCGCATGGTAGCTAAAAGCTGCCAGCATTTTGACCAAAATTTGAAAATTCATAACTAATTCTATAAAAATTCAATTAGGTGATTCAAATGAAACTTAATGCTCTTTGAGTCTATTTTAAAGATAAAATATTACTCAGATCCAATTCTATCGATAAAATTCCAGAATCACAACCAAAACCATATTGGTCTAGGATTCTGTCAAGATTCATGGTCAAAATTTGAAAAATCATATCTTTCAATCCACTAGTCCAAATGGTCTAGATTACCTATTAAATTAAAACCTAGGATGTAATACCCCGAATTTTGAAACTTGAGCTTAGAGAATAAGCCTGAGATTAGTGGATTGCTAAGCCCCTGCTTAGCAAGATCCCAAATTGTGATTAGGGTTTAATGACTACAAAAGTGGATGTGGTTAGTGATTAATGAACCCTTTTAGAGAATATAAAGTGGATTGTAGTCGCTTGTGTTATGAGCAACGCCAAAACCCTGTATTTGAGTTCAATTGTGGATTAACATCCAAATTGACTTAGAATAGAGGGAAGAATTGAATGGGGTATTGTAATGAAAATGGTGTCATGTTGTGGTATTTAATCATTAGAATTGATTTAAACTGGATTGGACACATTGGTTGCAAAATTGGAAATGCTGTCCAGTGTGAATTCTGTCTGGGCAGTCTTCTCGTGTGGACGTTTTTACTAGGCATATGATGTCAGAAAATTATGAAACTTTCCAGTCTTAAATATTACATCCCAAGCTTCAAAATGGACTATAATTTGTGCCATTTCATGTTGGGAACTGGGAGATATGACTGTCCCAAGTTTGAGGTCGAAAATGGACTCTGTTTTGGGGCAGCGATGAAATTTGTGTAATTATGAAATTGTGAGGTGATTTCTAGTATTGGTAAATATTTTTCCTATAAAGAGGACTTAAATAAATTTCATTTGGCTTTAGAATCACCTCATTTATATTTTTCTAGAATTAGTTATGATTTTACAAAGTTTGGGCAGAAATCTGCCAAAAATCCGAAAATTGAGAAATATGACATCATCATGATACATTGATGACATAAGCATGGGATATGTTATTAAACGGTTTTTTCCTTATTCCCCCTCATTTATGACTCTGAGAACAGCTGAAATAGAGAGAGAGCATATGGGATCTTTAGAGAGAGAAAGAGGAAGAAATCTCATACGGTAAGCCCATTTCTCCGACGATCTAGCTCCTAACCTGTATAACCTTGTTTCTAAGCTTCTCTTCTACATGGATTAAGGTACTTGAAGCTTAATTTTTCTGTTTAAAAGGGGCTAGGGTTCAGCCATATTGAGTAAAAGCCAGAGGGAGCTTGAGGTAACTTCCGAAACTTCAATATTTGATTGTTCTGGCTGCTGTGGTTGATTTAATCGGTGAAATTTCACCGGATTGTCTTTGTTTGTAAATTTGGAAAATGGGTTGGCCTAGGGGTTATGATGCCCAAATTGGGTCTTAATGTTTGTTGTAACCTAATGTAATGGTTAATAAAATGGTTAGGAGTAGAAAGAAACACGTTTACGGAGCCGAAACCGAAAAACCCCAATTTTCCCTGGAGTACTTGTATATTTCGGTTATGGATATAAATGGGTCTTAGAGTTGTATTTTCAATGATTTGATGGTTCCATTGAGTTCAGGATTGAAAATTAGGTAGGGTTACAGTCGGTCACTTTTTCGGAAAAGGCCGAAAAAGCTTAATTACGAAAACGCCCCTGAAACCCTTAAAGTGGGGCTGTCAAGGGTAAATTTGTAAATTGACATTGAATTTTATAATTCTGAGTCCAGAAATGGATTCTTTGGGTGAAAATATGTCAGAATAGCCCATGTCGAAATTTCAAGAAAAGTACAGCCAGACCGGGTACGGTGGAGCTGGGCCGGGTCCCCGGGGGTATTTTAGTAATTTTTCAATATAGCTTCATATAACCCCCAGAAATACTATGGAAGTATCTAAATAGTACATTTGACATTGTAGGATCGAATGTGAAGCCTCGACTTGTTGGCACGTAAATCGAGAAGAAAAGACTAGAGGTAGGGAACTTATCTCTCCTGCATGCTCTGATAACTGTATTAATGTGTTGATGCATGTTATTGCTTTGCTTGATTATGTGGAACATGTATGAATGATTTGAAGCTATGTTTCAATATATGCTATGGCCATATGTGTATCATTCGAAGCATTGAGCTTATAGATTTGTCATTGTATGTGTGCATGAGTTATGTGATGCAAGCGTGTCATGCATTAAACACTTATCTTGCCTGCATATTGATAATGTTTCCCTACTGAGATTCTCTCGAATCTCACCCTCCCTTACCAACAATTTAGACAGGGCAAGTGGCTCGTGGAGGGAGTGGCATGACTCATTCAAGATGAGATTGTGTAATCCCCATTTGAAGAATTGTAATGGGCAATTGTGCCCTGTATATCTTTGGCAAAGGTATGTACTCGAGATTACCAGGATGATTATGTTGTGCACTTTGATATTTATATAAATGTTATTTATCTTCGCGTAGTAATTGTATTCGAAATGTGAATATGAGACCAAGTTTATAAATGATTTCGAAAGGTATTTTTGAAAACCCCATCATGTGATGGGTTAGTAAATGTTATTTGATTATTATTGGTCTCTATTTCATTTTAATCACGTATTTCGGATATAGTTACGGAGGGGGTTACATAGGATGTCAACTTTCATCTTGGAAATATCATAAGGTTTGGACCAGGTTTGATCATTCAAAAACACACCACAAAAAATCTATTTCTAGAAAACGAATCTGGCAGCACTGTACTATTCATCATTTTCCAAAATTAAAGGCTTTATTTCCAACCTTTCAAAAATCACAACCATGTCATATTCCCACACAATGTTGCCCAAAAAATCCATTGGAAACCTCAAATTTGGCAAAATCCCAATCCTTATATGTGCCGTGTTCTGACAAAAAAAAGAGGGTTCTAAGGCAACAATTCACCCATTCACAATTTATTTACTATACTAGGTTTATATGCTTCCCAAAACCTCATATAACTATAAGTATATGAGCAAAGCATCATGAAACCCTAAATAGACTATTTGACTAAAATTAGGTTAGCAAAGAAAAGACCCAAAAATTTCAACAAACAACACAATACATAGGTCAAAAGGAAGCTCTTACTTACCTCTTGTTTTTTCTTAAGCTCGTCCTTTCATTCTCAACCTTGGCTCTTTCCTCTAGCTTTTTCCTCCCATTTTCTTATGATTTTCCCTTATTTTTATGGCTTCTGCACAAATTAATAGAGAGGGAGGAGAGTTAGTTGGTCAATTTCCTAATTTACCCTTGGTTTGTGTAAAAAATTACCAAGATGTCATTCGATTGAATTTCAACCATCCAATTTCTTTTCTCTTTCCTCCACTCTTAATAATTGACCAAGATATGCCTTTGGGAAGGGAATAATGGTCATTAAAAACACAATACATAGGTTACAAAGAAGCTCTTGCTTACCTCTTGCTTTTTCTTAAGCTCTTCTTTTCATTCTCCACCTTTGGCTCTTTCCTCTAACTTTTTTCTCCCATTTTTTTCATGATTTTCCCTTATTTTTATGGCTTATGCACAAATTAATAGAGATGGAGGAGAGTTAATTGGTCAATTTCCTAATTTACCCTTGGTTTGTGTAGACAATTACTAAGATGCCATTTGGTTGAATTTCAACCATCCAATTTCTTTTCTCTTTCCTCCGCTCTTAATAATTGACCAAGATATGCCTTTGGGAAGGCAATAATGATCATTAATATTGTCGTCAACATAACTAGCATATAGGATCTTAGAGCTTTTGGGAAGACAATACATAGGTCAAAAGGAAGCTCTATTAGGTCTTAGGGCCTTTGGACACACTGGTCCATTACAACATAACTAGCATATAGGATCTTAGAGCTTAAGGATGTTGCCCCATGCAATCTTGCAGGCCGAGTCTTATAGTCTAGGTAATCACCCCTATACTTACAATCACCACGGTACTTATTGCCTCGAGCCTCTACTCATAACCATTCTTTAAAACATAATATTCTGCTAGCCTAAGCACATACAGTTCATTATCTTTGCTAAATACATAACGATACTAACAACCTCAGGACATATAGCCCATTAATTATTACTTCCCTATACAAACATGTACATTGGGGCTTACTGCCAACATGAGTGTGTATTTGATTCTAGGAGGCTACAATATTGAGAGTGATTTACCACCATTTTTCCCTACTATACTAGGGTTTATTCGAATATTGGTTTATATATGTCATCACAAACCATATAGGTTGTGTGACTATCAACTATACATGTCGTACCTTGTAAACTATATTGGCTTATGTCACTGTACACCACACAGGGTGTAATATTGTTGGTCATATCACCTCAGCACACATGATTTATGACCCACATTTTGACTGCAATCAACCAGTATAGCGCAAGATGCTTGGCCATGTCAGGGTAAGAGCCACCTGATCATAGACTGATTAGTCACAACTTTAACATGCTCTGATGGGCTGCCTTGCTACTCAGGGCAAATCATTGTATTCTATATAGGCTATGTCACTATAGATCATATGGATCTAATAAGGATTTGGGATGATCAACATTGGTGTAAATGTTAACCTCTTTGGTTGTCCTCAAATATTATACATAAATTCACTATGCTTCTATTGCCCACTCTGATGTTTCTCACTATTAAATACAATATAGGTGGGGCTGCTGTAACCCCCTTTCTGTAATTATATCTGAAATATGAGATTCAAGTGAAATAGAGACCAATAAGACAAAAAACAACATTTATAATCCCTCATCTTCTAGATGGGGAGTCCATAAAACAGTTCAAAAATATAATCAATCTGGTCTCACATTCACATTTTGAATACAATTACTACACGAAGATAAATCATATTCATAATATATCAGACTACACAATAATAATCCCGGCAATCCCAGGTTCATACCTTCGCTAAGGTTCATAGGGCACATACGCCCTTTATGATTTCTCAAATGGGGATTACACAATACTTGTTCCACAAATACATTCCAATATATCATCTGAGCATATACATCCAAACATATACAATGATACCAACTTATACCAAGAACCAACTACCAATGCACTTGTCCTTAAGGAGACCTAGCTGTCCTTGGTTACTTGCTCTATCTTGATCCACTTACCCTGTCTATACTATTGGTAGGGGAGGGTGAGATTCTAGGGAATCTCAGTAGGAAAACAATACCAATATGCATGCAAGATAAGTGTTTAATGCATGAGATACTTGTAATACATAATTCATGTTCACACAATGACATATCAACATGCTCAATGTTTAAACAATATACTCATAGCCATAGCATTAGTTGAAATAGAGCTTCAATCACTCATGTATGTTTCACATAATCAAGCAAAGCAATAACATGCATCAATACACTAACACAATTATCAAATACATACAGGAGAGGTAAGTTCCCTACCCTTATTCTTTCCACATATGTTCCAGCATCGATTACTCACGATCTGAGTGGATATCAAACCATAATCATGGCGAATATCCAACCCTATAACCAAATTAAGGACATATGATTATTCACCACTCTAAGTTCCTACTTTCATAACACTTAATATTGGTTATCATTACTGCTTTTTTAATACCCATGAATGTCTCTATCAATTACTCTAAAGGGTTGGAAGATTATCCCTAAAGACCCCTTTTAGAAAGCTCAAAACTGATATTTTTCATTGAGACACTAGAGTGAAGATGGTCTCACTCGAGTGATATTGTACGGATACTCGAGTAAAGGAGACCTCACTTGAGTGATGGTACGGTCAACACTTGGGTACTCGAGAGTGAAACACAGTGAGTGCACACCTGAGAGCACAAGAACTCTTAGAAGGCTGCAATACTAAAGTCCAGAAAACCACACTCAAGTGATAGCCAAATCTCACTTGAGTACCAAGAAGTGAAACACAGAAAGTAAGAACCTGAGACGAGAGTTCATGGTGTCAAATACACCCGCACTCGAGTGAGAGGAGGCTCACTCGAGTGAGAACTCACAACACTTGCAAGTGAGACAACATTCTTGCCTCTACACACGGAAGTGCAACATGAGACCGAAAGCAGAAAAGACAATTGCACTACCGTACTCAAGTGGAACTCATCACCACTCGAGTAATGTTCATCCTACACTCGAGTGAACCCTAAATCACTCGAGTGATTATATCAGAAACCAGAAAACACAAAAAAACTGACCATACCTCCTAACAATTACCCAATTGATCCAAATGGACTCAAAACTTCTACCAAAGCTACTCCCACACGAAAACATCCAAGAAATTCAATGGAATCAACAGAATTACCAAAATCCTATTCCATTAACATGCTTTGGTTTAAGGAAATATTAAACACCAAATTCCAAACTTACAAAACTTAATCATTTAATCCCAAATCCTTTCATATCTATGAACAACTCACCACAAGATACCATTTTTATGCCAATAACATACCAAACTCCCAATGACACTCATTTTTGAATTTAAGGCTATAATTATAAAAAATTCCTAGCTTTATCAAATGGCATGAAACATAGATAGAAGGATTGGTTTCACCTACTTCCTCAACTTTTTCAAAGACACTTCTTGATTCTCCAACTACTAGATTTTCGTGACTCCTCAAATCACCACTAATGGAGAAACTACAACCACCAAATTGAAGCTCTCAACTCAAGGATCAACATTAATGAAGTGAACTTTGGCATTAGAGGTCTTTAACTTACCTTAAATTTCATCTTTTTCTTTCTCTCTCCTAAGCTTTCATGGCTGCCGAAAAATAGAGAAGGGAAAGAGAGAGAAGAGATGAGAGTAAGGTAGGAGATGAAGAATGATGACATCCCCCAAACCATATTGCTTCAGCGAAAAAGG
The DNA here is from genome assembly GCA_963855925.1 of Inga laurina. Lineage (NCBI taxonomy): Eukaryota > Viridiplantae > Streptophyta > Magnoliopsida > Fabales > Fabaceae > Inga > Inga laurina. Next base: position 22,349,102 of record OY979710.1, read on the forward strand.
AGGGGAGAGAGGAGAGAGAAAATATTAAAGTAACCCAAGTTGACTTTTCCATTCTTCCCTCTCTTCACCAACTTGCCACATATCAGATTGCTATTGGCTCACCCAAAATGAGTCACCAATTAGCTACTCTAATCCATCCATTAGCCATTTAATCACATATCACATTTTTCTCTTAGCTAGTAATTAATTTCTCTATTAATCACTAACTAATTGCTCAACAATTTCATTATTTCAATTTCCACTAATCATGGTATATTAATTAATATAGCCACAAAACACATAATTATTCCACTTTAATTCAATGATTATTCTCAATAATCATCATTAGCCCTTAATTGAAATTTGGGGCGTTACAGCTGCACTGTTTGCCCATACTTGTTTTACTACCTTTTTTGGATGTCATTTGGCTTCCATAGTAACACACAATCATTCATAGAGAATGCGATAATAAATATACCATGCACCATATAATGTAATAGAATAATAATACTATAATCATCACAGTAAGACTATGCACATATTTACGGCTAACCACTGTTAGAACCCTTACTTGTTTATACCCTTGTCGTTAGACTGGGTAGTGTACCCGCTTGGTACTATGTATCATCACAATCGAATGGTGTACATATTCAAGGCTAACTACTGTTAGAATCTTGATATGTCTGTGCCTTAGTCCTCTGACTGGGCATATCGGTGTACCCTCATGGTACTATGTATCGGTGTACCCGTAGGCATAGTGTATTATATATATTACAGAAGATGGCATACAAAGCATATAGATAATCTCATGGTGTAGGAAAGAAAGTGTCACTACATTGGTCTTTCCTGGATGATATTAGACTTCTAATCTTTCCCTGAACTGTGTTATATTTCTACTATACTTCTCGCAGCTCATTACTATAATCCTTGATCATTGATCATTATTTGATGTTCTATTAATATGCTCATAATTTGCTGTATTTGGTCAGGTCTAACTTCTTGAACCTGCCTAGCATATGTACCTCTTAACCTTACCATCTTTATGTTTTACTATATGGAAACAAAGAAGAAGTAAATTCCACATAAACACAAGGGTATGTATGTCATTTAATAATGTTTTAAGTATATAGATACGCTTGAAATCACATATTATAGACGTTTACAATTGTCAGGGAAAGCTTGCAACATCTTGCAAGCTCTAAATTACTGTACATTATGTGCTTACCCTTTTTCCTCACATGTCACCACATATACGTGTGACTTCCCAGGGGGTTACCCATCCCGAGATTTCTCTGGGTTGAGCATGCTTAACTTTTTTGTACCTCTGCAAAAACATGATACTAGCTGATAGAGCTCAATATTTATATATTTTTATTAATTAATCTTAGGCTTTTATGGGAATTAATTAAATATTTTCGGTATAATCAAATGTTAATGTGAGATTTTAGTGAAAGAATAATTTGTAAATTATAGTGGTTAAATTGTTATATTTTTTATTAATATTTGTTATTCCCATTATTCTTTAATTATGAGCAAAAGATATTACCTTTGTGAATCTAATTTTGTAGATGATAATGTGGCACAACTTGAGTGGTTCAGTTCAAAGATGTTATTTTAGAGCTTAATGAAAGAAAAAAGTGAAACATCACAAGTGCATAATTTATTTTCACATTTTTTCTAAGAGGAGGTTAAATGAGTAAGCCCCTTGTTTGGTGGTTGCAATTTTATGCCAAATGTTAAAACACATTTTCATCTCCTTACCCAAACATGGCATAACTTATTTAGCCTAATGAATTGAAGAAGAAAAGGAAGTGGGGACCATTGAGGAAGGGTGGCGGTTGTGTAGTAGAAAGGGAGAGCTAAACTGAAATGACCAATTTAAAGGGGCTGGGCTGAATTAATATCAAGGAGAGTTGACTGAGTGAATAGAGATTTGGACTTGAATGAGAGAAGAGGAGCTGAACTGTAATTGGATTAATTGGAAGAAAGGAAAAGGAGGTGGCTGGTGTGAAAAGGGGGTCAACACAATGAAAAGAAGGAAGCAGCCAAAATGAATTAAAGAAAAGGGCAGCACGAGATGAATAAAGGAGGGAGTTGCTGAATCAATGAGAAAGGAGAGAAAAGGGGCTGAAAGGAAATTGAAGAGGAGTTGACCGAATGGATTTGGAAGCAGCTGGAACGAATTGAGAATTGAAGAGTTGTTCGGTGATCCTTTGATTTCTATGGCCAATCTATTCATTATTCATCAAGCTTCATCTTCATTTTCTTCCTCCATGAGTAGCTAAAGTCTTGGTGATTTTCTTAAGTTGGGTAATGGTTTGAGCTTCTAAACTTCAATGGAATTCCTTTAAGCTCTCTTTCTAGTTCATAATTATAGGACTTGGTTAAGTGTGTAGATATGATCTAGATTGTTCTATACCAAATGAATAAACTTGGTGGTTGAGCTAAGAGTTAATTAATTAAGCTTTGTATGATTCAAATTAGGAGTAGGTTGAGTTGTTTATTCCAACTTGGTTAAGTGGATTGTAAATGACTAAATTGAATGCTTTGAACTTTTGTAATGGCAATTACAAACTAGAATTAGAAGTTGATTATTCATCTCCTTGAGTTTGAATTATTTGATGGTATTCATTTATTTGCTTCGGTAGAATGAATTAAATGATTATTACAAGTATGGAGCTAGTGGTAGCTTAGTTCCATCCTCTTGACTCATATTATGGAATTCAAATCATTAGCAAGCAAGGAAGACTAAAACCTCAACTCAAGGAAATCCCATTTCATCATTATTCTATTTTATCGAATTTACCTTGCTGTTAGTGTTAATTTCAATTCCATTTGCTTCTTTGTTTTAAAAACCAAAAAAATACAAAAATATTGCATTAGCTTAGATTACTTCGTTAGTTTTAAAATCAAATTCTCAAAATGATTTCAAACAACTTGAAGGTTTTTTTATCACTTTACTATTTAGAAACTTGAAAATTAATCTCCTTACAAGAACAACCTAGGTTGAGCTACTACGCTATATTTTCAAACCTAGTCTTATTTTGAGAAATCACAAGACATGGGTGCATCACCAGCTCTAACTGCTTCTTTCCTTTGGTACCCAGTGACTGCCCTTGTCTTAAAAATTGTGCCCACTATCTCCGGCCATTAAAATACTGTGTATAGACTGCATATCAGTGCCGGCACATACATTAGGACACATACTTTATGATATGCTTCTTGAAGTCCACCAATCTGTCATTCAGATCCCGCTCTATAATCTTGTTCTTCCCCTCGACCCCAAAATGTAGTTCTAGGAAGACATACATCACTATGCGGATCCAAATATCGTTTGGGCCTCTAAATCTAGAAAACCCTTCTGATACTATTCTGGGATTAGATTGTCTGAGTACTCTGTATGTTGATCTATAAGGTTGTCATGCTATCCGACAGCAGACCTATATATACTCCAGACATCCGCTTATAGCTCCTGATATACAACCGGATCTGACTCTATCTTATCTGTCTTTGGCTTATCTGTCTGACATAGATAAGCCTACTAGTGATTATGTTCTAAGATGAGGCCTACACTTTGACCTTACTTGGACTAGCTCCCTCGGTGTCTGTGTCATCCTTGTAGCACCCATACTCACGTATGGTAATACTGGCTGCCCTCGGGTCTTTACTGTTTCTCTGAGGCTGGTTCACATAAATATTCCATTTTTGTGTATATGTTATGTTACTGCATAATCAATACCATATCAGTATACTATTCTGTTGCAAGAATCGATTACTCTGCTAGAACCGCTTGGGCTCCACTATACTAGAACTGCTTGGGCTCTGATACTAAAGATGTCAAACCTTTATGTCATTTCCATATTTTTTAGAGTGTTTGCATGCAGTTCGATGGGCATACAGGAATAGAATAAATATACTGATAATAAGTTATTGATTACAAGAATTATCCCCATAAAAATGTATATAATAATTACAAATAATGTTGCCACACAGGGCTACTAGAGTGTTTAAACCCGTTACAATGGACCACAGACATCTTCCCCTCTTAGATCCACTACTATATTGGTTTCGTGCAGTTTTCTTCTTTTATCTTAGCACACCTCCTATTTTCATCTATCTAAATGGTTAGTTGGAGAGGGTGAGATTTGGGGGAATCTCAGTAGCAAATAATATCAACAATGCATGCTACATGAATGCCAATGTATGATATGCTTGCCTTACATTGGCTCATGTTCATATACTGACATTTCTGCATGCTCAATGTTTGATGCAACATATCTACGGCCACAATATAGACAGAAACAAAGCTTCATGCATTCATACATGCTTCTCATAATCAAGTAAAGCAATATTGCAAATTAATACACAGCAAACACATCAAATACATGCAAGTTAAATAAATTCACTACCTTGTGTCTTTAGTCCTCCTCTTATTCCTTTCCTTCCAACCATTGAAGTTGCTTCTTCTTTGTCACCTCATAGCCCTAGTCCCTAGATCAATAATGACATTATTCGAGCTATGACCAATGAACCTCTAGTATGGCGACACTAGTCCCAAGTACTCAACTTAATCCTTAGAGTTTAAAGAAATTACATTTGGCCCTTTCTTTCTTAAATTCTCATGGTAGCCAAAAGCTACCATTATTTTGACCAAACTTTGAAAATTCATAACTAATTCTATAGAACTCCAATTAGGGTGGTTCAAATTCCTACTTAAAGATATTTGAGTATATTTTAAAGATAAAATATTACTCAGGTCCAATTCTATCTATATAATTCTAGAATCATGACCAAAACCACACTGGTCTAGGATTTTGTCCAGATTCATGGTCAAACTTTGAAAAATCATATCTTTCAATCCACTAGTCCAAATGGCTTATACTACATATTAAATTAAAGCCGAGGTTGTCTACTTGCATCCTATAAAGTATCATAAGGTTTGGTCTAGGTTTAATCATTCAAAAACATGCCATAATAAATCTGTTTTTGTAAAACGAATCTGGTAGCACTATTGATTACTTTCAAAATTCAAGGTTTTCTATCCAACCCTTATAAAATCACAACCATATTATATTCCTACAAAATTTTTCCCAAGTAATTTATTGGAAACCTCAAATTTGGCAAGATCCCAGTCCTTATATGTTCCCTATTCTGACTGAAAAATTAGGTTTCCAAGGCAACAATTCACCATTTCACAATTTATTTACTATACTTGATTCATATCCTTCCTACACCTCATATAACCATAAGCATATGAGCAAAGCATCATGAAACCCTAAATGCAATATTTGTCTGAAATTAGGGCGTCAAAGAAAAGACCCAAAAAATTTGCAATGAACAGCACAATACCTAGGTAAAAAGGATGCTCTTGCTTGCCTCTTGTTCTTTCTTAAGCTCTTCCTTTCATTCTCCACCTCTAGCTCTTTCCTCTAACTTTTTTCTCATTTTTTCATTATTTTTCACTTATTTTTATGGCTGTTGCACAAATTAATAGAGAGGGAGGAGAGTTAATTGATCAACTTACCAATTTAACCTTGGTTTGTGTAAAAATTACCAAGTTGCCATTCGGTTTAATTTCAACCGTCCAGTTTCTTTTCTCTTTCCTCTACTCTTAATAATTGACCAAGATATGCCTTGGGGAAGGGAATAATGATCATTAAAAATATCATCAGCCCTTATCTTATTCCGATATTAACTAGAGTAGCAATGCGTAGTTTGGCGGGCACACAGAAATAACATAAAAATACTGATAGTAAATTCTTGATGACATGAATTCCAAAAGGGATTGTACATAATAATTACAAATAATGTAGTCGTATAAACTTAGGTGTCTAAACCCATTACAATGAAACACAGACATCTTCCTGTCTTTGTTCCACCACTATATTCCTCTTGTGCAGTTCTCTTTTCTGCTTTCACCAGTCTAAATGGTTGGTTGGGGAAGGTGAGATTTAAGGAAATCTCACTAGTAAACAATGCTAACTATGCATGCAAGATAATGCTTAGTGTATGATATCCTTACTTATATAAATTTATGCCAACATAATGACATGCATGCTCAATGCTTTACAATACACTCATGGCCATAGCATAAGTATAAACAGAGCTTCAATCATTCATGTATATTCCACACAATTCATTAAAGCAATATCACACATCAATACACAAGCATACACATATCAAATACATGCAAGTAAGAAAAGTTTAACTACTTATTGTCTTGAGTTTTCCTCTTGTACCTTTTCTCTAACCATTGAGGATGGTTCTTCTTTGTCACCTCATGACCCTAGATATATGATCATATTATAACACCCTAGTTACATTATTGTTATAATGAGTCTTACATAGTGAATCTAAACTACTAAGTGATATTTCTTAGCAAATAATTTCAAATCCTAACTCCAAAAATAGGATTTGAACCTGCAGTTGAGTACGTTTTTTTGAATATTTCAAAACTTTTCACAAACTATCATAAAGTGGTTCATAATCTCATCGTAACTCATCGTTTCTTAATTCTCTTTATTATCTTGATTAGCATAATTCTTTGCTCATTTTTATGTGTGAAAGGTTTCTTAACTAATAGGTTTGTACCGTGCAATTACCTACTTCTAATTCAATTATCATTCTTGGATAATTAATTCATTCATCATTCGGGTTATACATTTAGCCATTGCAAATATATTAATTTATTCTCTTCTTCCTACAAGTTCTTTCTTGGAACAACGTCCAGCACTCCTCTTATATGTTCTATTGCCTATATGGTTGGTGGGGGTAGGGTGAGATTCGGGGGAATCTTAGTAGCAAACATTATAGACAATACATGTAAGATTAATGCTAGTGTATGATATGCTTGCCTTATATAGGGTCATGTTCACATAAAGATATTTTACATGCTCAATGTTTCGTGCAACATACTTATGGGCATAGCAAAAACAGAAACAAAGCTTCATTCATTATACATGCTTCACATAATCAAGGAAAGTAATATATCAAATCAATACACAACATATACATCACATACATGTAAGAAAGTAAGTTCACTACCTTTTATCTTTGAGTCCCCTTTTTGTACCTTTTCTTCCAACCATTGAAATTGCTTCTTCTTTGTCACCTCCTGGCCTAGATATGTAGCCATATTATTAGAGTTATGATAAATGAATGTCCAATGAGCTACTTTAGTCACTAGGACTTGTCTTTATTCTTTGGGCCCATACTTATCTCCAATTTTAATAACAAAGACACCATGGTTGGTTAACCATTAAGTTAAAATATTTGGCCCAATGGGTATTTAATGGGCCTACACTAACTCTATAGGCTTTACTTATCCATTGAACTTCAAATTAATTACCAATTACCCTTACTTTCTTATTTTCCCCTATTCCAGAAAGTTGGCAAATTTTTCACTTAACTTTGAAAAATCATAACTAAATCTAATTATAGTGATTCAAATCCTATGAGGCCCTTATTAAGTCTATTTTAAGGGAAAAATAATAGCCACTACTAATTACAGGGATAATTTTCCTAGATCATCGAACAACATAACTAATCCAGAAAACATTCCAGATTCAATGCCTAACTTCAAAAATTCATATCTCACAATCTACAAGCCCAAATGACACATTATATATTAAAGCTTAGGATGTCTACTTCAATTCTGAAAAGTTTCATGGCCATTGGACAAGATTTGATCATTCACAAACTCATCACAAACGGACTGCCTCCAGAAAATGAATTCCAATAGTTTTTAATATAAACTTTCAAAATCATCATTTAACCATAAACATATGATTAAGCCATGATTAGACCTCCAAAAATACCCCTTGGATAAAAATAAATAGTACTCTAACTCTTATAAAATTCATCCCAACAACAAAATAATTGGTTTAAATCGTAGCTTATATATACCTCTATCCTATTCTATAACCGGTTCTCGATTTTGAAAGTACTCTGGTTGACTAACCAACATAAAACACCTTAGATGAGAAATTTGAGACTATAGAATAAAAACTTACAGTGAGTAGAAGAAGTTTCTTGGCGGATTTATTGGACAATAACGGCGTTTCAGGGTCAGAATCGGCTCTGGAATCAGGAAATGTTACTATTCCTCCTCCTCTCTTCTTACTTTTTTGTGTGATTTTTTTGCTCTCTTTTCTCTTTCCTTTAAGAGCTGGCCGAAATGTCACTAAAAGGGGAGGGAAGGGTTGAGATTTAATCTTGTAATTTGATCTCATCTTAGCTTGCCAAGTGTCACAAGATTGGAGCCTTAGATTGCCATATGTCATCCAAACCTCACATCTTCTCGTTCTCTCTCTTAGGTGGTGCCAAAAAGGTCAGGGGAAGGAAGGGGCCTGATAATTTCCTAGACTCTTAACTTCATGTTTGAGAAAGACAAGTACCTGATCAGACCGAGGACCAATGGATTCCCTAGACTAAGGTGCTAGGTGGCATGCTTCGGGGATGCCAAACCAAAAGGCATAAAGGTGGTGTAATGATGAGGGACACTTGTCACCTTGTCATTTGACCAACACAAAAGTGACTTTATACTATGTCATCATTAAGAGACACATGTTAAGCTCTTCTTCAACCAATAAAAGAGTGTGCCATCATGAGCCATCATTGCGTACTTTATTAGAATTACTTTAATAAAGTTGCTTTATCAATACAGACTCGGGATTATACTTGGGACCGTGGCATGTATACCGAGGCATATCGGTGTCTACTTCAAAAACGTAGGGTACACATGTTTGCCTTAAAAATGCCATGTGCACACCTATACTGGCCTATTTCACCCTACTAATCCGTCCCTTACCTCATGATATAGCTGGGTGGCGTCTTCTACTAACCTAATGGCATCGTATATTTATTATGTGCACCTTTACACCGATACTTTGATCCTATTATCTATGCATACTGGGCCCTCTGCCCAGTATGGCTGGATCACATAGTCCCCTCTTATCTTTCTATCTCTCGACATTCTTGGGACTCCTCCCAAATTTGGCTTAGTCGTCTACTTGATATAGGCATATCCTTAAGTCTATAGGCCCAAAATTCATGATATTACACATATCATTAGAGCCATGATAAATGAGTGACCAATGAGACTACATGGGCCTTTAAGACATGTCTCGTATGTTTGGCCCAATATTTATGACAATTTAACATAAATGCCATAAATTTATAAGTTAATCCAATCTGCTAGTTTTGTTGACCAAATTTTGGAAATTCATAATTAATTCTACAAAAATTCAAATGGGTTGGTTCTAGGTTCTATGTTAAACATGATTAATCAAAATTTGGCCAGCACCTCCCTTTAGGGTTTGGCATTCCCAAAATTACAAAATAAACCATAACCATAAGAAACAACCTTGAATCAACAAGATAGCAAGGTTTAGTGTGATTACCTTTGCTTCTCTTCTTTCTCTGTCTAAAATGCCACCCTCTCCTCCTTGCTTCTCTTGATTTCCTTCTTGCAACAAGTTTTTCCAAGGAGGATATGAAGATTAGAAGAGATGAACAATAGATTGAATGCAAGAACACATGAGATTTACTATCAAACTCACCATGATTTTCTTCTTGAACACTTGGTCTTTCTCTCTTGTGTGTTTTGTGTTTAAAGATTCTTTCTCTTTCCTTTGCTCTTGTTTTGGACGAAAATGAGGCTCTTGAAAGGGATAAGAAATCTCAAAAATATCTCATTCCACCTCCTTAATTATTAATATTTAATTGTAATTAATCACATGTTCTTATTTTATTATTTCTTCTTTCACTTGGCCAAGAAAGCTTCCACATGTCATGTTTTATGTCCAAGTCTTATTTTCCTCTTCCCTTCCTCTTCTTGAACGAAATATGAGTCTTTAGGAGAGGATAAGAAGTCTTGAAAAATATCATCTCCACCTCCTTAATAATATATTATTTAATTGCTAATTTTTGCATGTGTTTACTTTTGACTTTTCAACTCATTTAATTTGGCTAGAAATTATCCTTCTTGATTAATTTTGAGCCAAGTATTTATTTTCTCTTCCCCCTTCTTGTTGGATAAAATGTTGGCCTTCTTGGAGAGGAATGATGATCTCAAAAATATCATCTTGCACCTCCTTAAATAATAATATACAGTTTCCAATATTCAGATGTGAAAATTGACTTTTATGGCATCTTTTTCCATATGGCCAAAAATACTTCCTTGTGGCATTATTTGTGGCCAAATATTTATTTCCCCTCCTTTCACTAGTGGAAAAATCAATTTTAAGACCAGTTAAAAATGACATTTTAGACCAGTTTCGGATCTGGTCTTAAAATTCTGCTACTTTTTAGATTGGTTATAGAATTAGTCTTAGAAAAAATTTTAAGACAGGTTATTTATGAAACCCGTCTTAAAATAATTATTTTTAGACCAATTATCAAAGAAACCGATCTAAAAAGTTGAACTTTTTAGACCGATTTTAGAGATAACCGGTCTTAAAAGTTCTAATTTTAAGATTGGTTCTGTTAAAAACTAGTCTTAAAAGTTACTTTTAAGACTGGTTCTTCAGAAACCCGGTCTTAAAAGTTACTTTAAAGACCGGTTTTTAATAGAATAGGTCTAATTTTTTTTTTAAAAATTATTCCGTTTAAAAGATTTATCCAGCAAGCCATTTCCCTTGTTTTACATTTCACTCGGCAAGTAGTCATTTCAACGACATCCAAATAAATTCTTCTCTTACACATTTTAACAAACATCTTATGCAAATTACATACATGACAATCCAAAACGCAAGTAGACATAAATTCACCCATATCTATTGATATACATGTAGTAACATAGATGGAAATTAAAAATTAGAACCACTTGAATCAGATGAATTAGCATCAACAATAGGCATTGGAAAAAAAGCATCAACAATAGGCAAGAGACTCTTTAACTCAGACTCAGACAAATTAAGCTCACTCTTTGCACTTGAGTAGGCCCTTACTTGCCTTCGTCCTATATGAATTTAAATATGCATGCAATAAATAGTTATTCTTCTAGTTTCTAAATAATAAAACAGTACAAGTTTGTAATAACATTGATTCACCATACTAGTTCACGTTGCCTCTAAGAGTATTTATTTCTCCATTGTGACCTAATATGCGTATAGGTTGAGCTTAGTCCCACCTAAGACACCTCATTTGCTTCATTTTCCTGTGACGACAATAAAAAAAGTAGTTTTATATATACCAACAATAATATACATGATAATTATTTTAGCTAACTAACCTTTAAAGTAGTTTTATAAAGGGATATCCTCCCATATGCCTTCATGATGATCGTTTCTTGTGCTGTGTTTATTGTCTACTGCATCTTCTTCGTTCAATTCTGGTAGACCCCTATAAAAAGGAGTCTCAAGAAGATCATTCATTGAATGACTTTCCTAATTAATGTCAACGACCTTTTTTCCTTGGAGAGCTACATATCACATTTTATTTGCTTGATCGGTAACATAGAACACTTGTTTCGCTTGATATGATATAATAAAAGGTTCATCTCCAAAACTTCTACTAATTATATCAACCAATATAAATCCTAACTGATCAATCATCACACCATTGTTGACATCAACCCATTTGTATTTGAAAATGGGAAATTTAATTTTAACATAATCAACCACCCATATCTCTTCAATAACCCCATAATAAGGTATTGATGCCAATCTAGGGTTCTTATCTTTCAAACTAGAGAAGTACATAGATTCAGCCACTAACATAACCCCATTGTTCTGGACAGTGCTCCTATCATCAAGGGACTTCGTGTAAAACGTATAACCATTGATCACAAATGAAGTCCAAGTTATGACATCAACCTCCGGACCACGTGCTAACCATTTAATTGTATTAGAAACACATTCTTCTCTGTCAACCTTTTGTTTGAACCAATGTTCAAAAGTTTTGTTATGCTCCCTAATTAACCTTTGTTCGGTCATTTGACTATTTTATTTCCGGATAATTTCTTTATGAGCATTAATGTAATCTTGAACTTCATCAATATTATTCAAGATGTACAAGTGGACTTGTTGCAATTCATCAGAATCAACACTTTTTACAGTAGTCCCGCGTCTACCCCCTTCTTCATCATGACGTTCAGGAAGCCCAATATGTCTTACATTTGACAGGTAATCTTGACAAAACTCCATAGCTTCTTTAGAAAAATATTTCTGAACAATAGATGCTTCAGACCGATTTGCATTCTTCACATAGGATTTTCATAGTTCTTTCAATTGGGTACATCTATCGTAAATAGATAAGGCCACACAACTTTATCTTCCTTACTAGATGAACAATTAGATGTACCATGATGTCAAAAAAAGAAGGAAGAAAAAGCTTCTCAAGCTGGCACATGACCAAATATCCTTTATTTTCCAGTTCATCCAATCTTTCTGTCTCAATGACTTTACTACAAATAGCATTGAAGAAGAAACAAAGTCTAGTCAAAATATATTGAAGATCATATTTGGCAATGCCACGAATAGCTACTGGGAGTAGTTGTTGCATTAAGACATGAAAATCATGAGACTTGTTAGAATCGGCAGGCATAGCGGAAGAATTTTAATGTTTTTATCGATCCTAATCGAGGATCTATGAACGACGTTTAAATTGAATTCGAAGGATTTGTACCTTTTTCAACTTAGGGTTTTGACGATATCTAGGAGCCAACACCTTAGGTCCTCTCCCTCTACTAGTATCCATACGAATGCTTTCCAATAAAGATTGCGTGCTAGCGCTTCCATATGTTTCCTAGGGTTTCCCTTGTGGCTATATTCGAATTTCAAAATTAATCTTCATTAATTTTGAAATTAATTAACAATTAATTATCTTGATAAGATAATTAAATAAATTCAGTTTAAATTAAATCTATCCAATATTTTTACTTTAACCTATTTGTTTAATCCAAATAAAGAGAGCTATTAGATTTAAGTTATCTTCATAAATTAAATCTGAGATACTATATCTCTATCATGTTAGTTATTAAATTTAATATATCTTAATAGATTAAATTTAAAACTAACACAATATAATAATATCATATAATATATATATAAGATATGTATTTTGAAAATATTTATCTATATAATATTATTAACGAATTTTATATTATATATATAAATATAAAATTCGTCCACCCTAAATTAAACATTATCTCGTGTTGGGCCATTCTTGTGTGTGACCCTGTAGGCCCATATGAGGTGGCAGTGGGCCAATAACTGTACTAACCCAAAATTCGCAAGCGGCCTCTAGCAAGACATTACGACTACCCAATTCATATGAGGATTGCTAACACGATGCAACCTGTCATACAACCATGTCACGTCCCTTTGTCACACGATATATCGGTCAAGGATAAGGTATGGATAAGTCATCCTCTTGTTCCTAACTATTACTTTCTCGATTCCTGAGTAGCCTAACAATAGAAATGGAACCTACTTTCGATCGTAGTATGGCCATACATTTCTCAGACTCACTCATCGGGGGGCCCAGTAATATCTCTCTATTAATGTGAGGGACAAATTCCATCTTGATCATTCATATTCCTTTGCAAGAAAAACCACCAAGCCCGATCATAGCCTTTATCATCACCTGGTCAAAAGTGACTTTTGACTAGTTCAAACTTAGCAACTCTCATGTAGGAATAAATGATAACCTCAAGTCTAAGGGCATTGTGACATGGTTATACATGAGAAAAGCTTATGACTTGATCCATGTAGCTTTCTCATAGTGGGTCAGTCCAGCACCTTGTACTCTTACAAGTGCCTAAGACTTTGATTTGTATCTCTATATCTTATCAAAGTCATATTGGTCTTGTTTCATCTTTGCTCTCATATAGATGACCGACTAGGGACATTTTAGGATAATGTTTTTGATTTATCCAAGGATACAATTATCACAATTAACTTGCAAATAATATGATAACAGAATGGAGAAATTTTATTAAATTAATAATGTTTAAAGTACAATGATTAGCCCTTTGGGCACAATTTCCAACAAGACTTTAGCCCTACAAACTTCAAATCTTTCATCCACACAAGCTTCCTTAGATTTTGAAGAATACCTTGTAGGAACTTTCATGAACACCTATCCTCTCATCCATGTGCCATCTCAAATTCTTTGCATCGTTTTCATTAGCAAACAAGCGCTTGAACCTTGGTATGACTGGAAGATACCACAACACGTTTGCAGGGGCGTTATTTGATTCGTACCTCGAGGTTTCACATATCGGACATTGTTGTTCCTCTTCATACTCTTTTCTATACAATATACAATCATTAGGGCATGCATGGATCTTTTTATACTTCATCCCAGTGGACACAGTATTTTCTTAGCATCATAGTATCGAGAAGGAAACATATTATCATATGGAAGCATGTCCTTAAAAGCCTTAAGTGTGTCTGAAAAACTCTTATCGCTCCATGTATGCCGTGCTTTGAAGTTTATCAATTTCAATACTGCTTTCAACAATTGGTATTTTTGACACCCTGGGTATAGCTGTGTCTTAGCATCACTGCACATATTACCATATACATGTGATTGCTCAAAAGCCTCTTCTCTTATATCATGAATAATATCCTCTATCCGATCATCCGTATCTGTGTCATTATCATCAAAGCCCACTCCCCTTGTTCATATTTACTTGGCATTTCTAATTCTTCACCATGCCATACCCATACTATATAACTCTTACAAAATCCTTCACAAATTAAATGTGTATATATATCTGCAGCACTTGGTTGTTTCTCATTCAAACATACTACACATAGGCAATAAAACTTCCCACTATCATCATAGATATTTTTTCTAGCGAAGTCTAAAAACCCCATCACCCCATTATCATATTCAACACTCATTCGTTTAGCTTTTATCCAACTATGATCCATATATATCTCAACACTTATAGCACCTTATATCCAACAACAAAAGGATAGACAAAAAAACAACCACAATAGAGTTTTAGAGATTTCAACAAATTTTTAACATGCACCATTTGAAAGTAGTAAAAAAAACAGAACTTAGAATCAAACAATCACACTAAACACTAACAATAATACTAAAAATCAAACAATCACACTAAACCAATAACACTGACAATCAAACAATCACACTAAATTAAAACAAAATTAAACTTAGAATGGTATTACTCCAAGCCAATTATCACAAGTCAGAGAGAACCTTGTTTACTTTTGGTCCAAAACAAGAAAAACTTATATAGTAATAAAGTCATCAATCACATAGTTTTCCCTTTAACCTTAATTACGTTTTTCTGCAATTATTTTGTGTCTAACCACTATATAATGTCAGAGTTAATATTGTTGAGAATATCAAATACAAGCTGAAAGTTGAGGGCTTTAATTAACAGAAGACTAACCCAATTGAAGACTAAGGAGTGAGCTTCTACCCAAAAACATGGTGGCAAAGGGAAGTCACGGCATAGGAGAATGGTCACTACGGAGAATATAGATGACGGCGGAAGAGAGTGACAATGATCAAAGAACAACAATGAGGAACGCATCAACGGTAGTGGTAATGGCGGAGGAGAATGGAGCAAAAGAGGAATGGGGAGCGATGGAGGAGTTCAGAACAAGCATCGACAGAGCTCACAGAGAAATGGCAACAAGAGAAGAAAGGGTTTAGTCCGTAGGATCTGGGCGTGTGGGAGTGAAAATACGTCGAAATATCTCACCTTTTAGATCGGTTTTTCATTAAAACCATTCTTTAAATGGTGAAAAAAAACAAATTTTTAAAATTTTTCATCTTTAAGACCGGTTTTGATAAAAATCCGTCTTAAATATAAAATTTAAGACCGGTTTTCGTGAAAACCGGTCTTAAATATTTTTTATTTAAGACCAGTTTTTAGAGAATCCGGTCATAAAAGTTAAAATTTTTTAAATTTTAAAATATTTTCATATTTTAAGAATGGTATATTTATAACCGGTCTAGATAAGGTTTTATTTAAGACCGGTTTTCTTAATAACTGGTCTTAAAAGTTACAAATTTTTTACATTTTAAAATATTTTGATATTTTAAGACTGGTTATTTTTAGAATCGGTCTTAAAAGTTCTATATATTTATGAAACTGCCACGGGTCAAATTTTTAAGAACTTGTCTAAATGTGATTATCTAAAAAGGGAATTTTGTACTAGTGTTTTAATATTTTTGGTTGAAATATATCTCTAGGAGAGGGAAAAATAAGTGTGTTTTGATTTATTGGTCAAATGACCATTTTCCCCTTACATTTTTGTAATTAAATAGGGTTGAAATTCACTATTAATTGGGCCTAAAATTGTGCTCTTCCAATCTCTATGTTTTGGGCTTCCATATTAGGCTTTTATGAAGACACAAATTATATTTTATATCTTATTATGTCCCAAAATTCATGTGGCCTCTAATTGCACTATTTGGCCATTTCAAGTATGTCAATATTCACTACTTTATTCCCTTTACTACATCAAAGGTGAAAAGGAATTTTGGTGGCTGAAATCTGGGATGTTAGATTATAAAACTATTTAAAAAAGTACATGACACACCTATTTAAGCCTTGAGGTTGACAATTTTCTCAAGTTCCTTGGCATTAGTGGCGTGAGTGGTTATAATACAAACTAAATAAATAATTTTCTTGCTTGATAAGGATTTATGCAAAATGATAGTTTTTTTTTCTATTCTCCCAGAGCTTCCAGATCAAGATATCAATAAGAAGCCACCAATAAGTGTTCGCTTGTTGAGGGTTCAAGTTACTTTTGAGCCATTCTTTGAAGGGTTAGTGAAAAATATATGGACCTTATCTGTCAGAAGGACTTTAAGCCAACAATGATATGCTATCAGACAATACTGAAAAATATGATCCAAGTCCTCTTCTATTGTGTGGCAAAGTTCACAAGTCAGGGAAGCTGTCATGCCTCTTTTGAGCCATTAAACATTAGTAAGGAGTCAATTTTGTATGACTAGCTAGAGGAATGTTCCCACCCTTTGCATTCCTAGTCATTGTAATATTAATTTTTAGTTGTTGTGTTGATCATTCCAGGAATCTTTATGCATGCTGTAGTAGGCTGAAGCAACTAATAGCTCTCTGTTGCACTTGAGGTTCTAGTACTATGACTCCTCAGTGGCTTGGGGGGAAGGCGGGATCAATCTCTCAATTTGGTGGATAATGTTGAAGTGATCCCAAAACCGTTGCCCATTGATGTTGACATATTTTTTTTATTGGAGTATTAAGCAAGATGCTTTAAGGGATATCAACGAAAGAGAGATGCTTTAGGATGTGTTTGGTTCAAAGGAGGTTAGGTTAGGTGAGGTTTATTTAAGTGAGGTTAGAGGAGCTTATAATGTTGTTTGGTTTAAGAGGATGGTAGGGGAGGTTTGGTATCTTGTTTGGTTCAGAAGGTTAGGTTAAGGGAGTTAATTATAAGTGGACAAAAATGCGCTTCTACATATTTTCCTTTTTCTTTTCCAATGTATTTATTAATAATAATTATTTGTAAAATTATTATTTATAAAATAATTATTCTAACAATTATATACACTTCTTTCACATATTTTGCTTTTTTTATAATACATAAAAAGATGAGTTATACTAAAAAAACTGGATTTAAATTAATTAAAGACCATAAATATATATAAAAAATCTAACTTACTTTTAAAAAATATCCTTGTTTATAGAAAAAAAAGAGTAAGAAAATAATTATTTAATGTAGTGAGAGGGAATAAAAGAACATGAACTGTGGATGGACGACTTTTACAAGGGAGGGCAGTGTTGGAATTTTAAAAAATTGCCATGGGCAATTTAGTCATAATTGGATATAAAAATTCTATCACCTAGAAAATACCCCAAATTTGAAGGTTTTGTAAAGTGGGGGAAGTTACCACTAGAGGACAAAAAAACCTCCCACACCTAACCTAACCTCCTTCCAACCAAACACCTATTTTTAATCTCCAATCCCACCTCAACCTAACCTAACTTAATAAAACCTCCAACCAAACAAAGCCTTAAGGGTGATGGACCCATGTTGTGCGAGTTCTCAAAATAAAACTAGGTTTGAAAAAGTAGTGTAGTAGCTCAACTTAGGTCATTTTTGTGAGGAGATTAATTTCCAAGTTTCTAAATAGTAAAGTGATAAATACCTTAAAGTTGTAAGAAATCATTTTGAGAAATTGATTTTAAAACTAATAAAGTAATCTAATCTAATTCAATATTTTTGTATTTTTCAGTTTTCAAGACAAAGAAGCAAATGGAATTGAAATTAACACTAACAATAAGATAAATTCAATTAACTAGTATAATGATGAGATGAGATTCCCTTGAGTTGAGGTTTTAGTCTTCCTTGCTTGCTAATAATATGAATTCCATAATATGAGTGAAGAGGATGAAACTAAGCTACTACTAGCTCCATACTTGCAATAATCATTTAATTCATTCTACCGAAGCAATTAAATGAATACCACCAAATAATTCAGACTCAAGGAGATGAATAATCAACTTCCAATTCTAGCTTGTAATTACTATTACAAAAGTTCAAAGCATTTAGTTTTGTCATTTACAATCAACTTAACCAAGTTTATTCATTTGGCATAGAATAATCTAGATCATAACTAAACACTTAACAAAGTCCTATAATTATGAACTAGAAAGAGAGCTTAAAAGAATTCCATTGAATTTTAGAAGCTCAAACCATTACCTAACTCGAGGAAATCACCAAAGTTTAGCTAATTATGGAAGAGGAAGATGCAGCTTGATGAAAGGAGAGGAGAATAGCCATGGGAATTGTAGTAGCCACCTCTTGTTGTTCCAACACGTCTTTCCTTCAATTCCTTGCTCACGTCTCTCTTCTTCACCACGCCTCCTCTCCTTCTATTTTTCTGTATCATGTAGCTTCCCTTCTCCTAAGTTAGCGGCCGGCAAACTCTCTCTTTTTGAATTCACATCATTCCCTCATTGGTTCAGCCTTTTCTCTTATTTTCTTTCAATTCTCCAACTCGGTCTAGCTTGCTCTTTTCTCTCAATTCTATTATTCCCTTTTTTCAGTTCAGCACTTCTCACACATTTTCCTTCTTTATTTCCAATTCGGTTTAGGCCCTCTTTTCTCATTAATTTGGCTCTTCAATTCTTTCTTTTCATTTCAGTCGCCTCTCACCAAAATGATGGTCCCCACTTCCTTTGCTTCTTCAATTGTCATTAGGTTAAAATGTGAGTTGTGCCTTGTTTGGATAAGAGGTAAAAATCTATTTTGGCATTAGGCACAAAATTGGAACTACTAAACAAGGCCCTTACTCATTTAACCTCATATTTGAAAAAAATGTGAAAATAAATTCTGCACTTGTGATGTTCCACTCTTGTCCTTCATTAAGCTCCAAAATGACATTTTTGACCTTGACCACTCAAGTTCTGCCATATCATCGCCTACAAAATTAGATTCACTAAGGTAATATCTTTTACTTAGAATAAAGAATAATGGGAATGACAAATATTAATTAAAAATATAACAATTTAACTACTTTAATTCCCAAATTATTCTTTCACTAAAATCTCACATTAACACTTAATTATGCCCAAAGTATTCAATTAAGTTCTACAAAAGTCTAATATTAATTAATAAAAATATATAAATATTGAGCTCTATTAAAGGGTCCTCTCTCTTATAAACATGCATCTTACCAAAGCCTAATTGTTTCCCCATTCCTAATCATCCATGTAGTATTGAGTTTTATATCATTCCAAGCTTTTCTAATGCTACACCATGTGTGGGAGGCTATGACCATCTTGAAGCTGTAAGACCCCTCGTTGGGCTAGTCGTACTTGGCCCTTGAAACCTGGGCCCATAATTGATATGGCTTGTTGATGAGGTCAAATGCTAGCTTTCATAAAAATGCACGATTCTACAATAATGCGATTCAGGAAGTTGTGCCTTCAAATTCAAGTGATCGTTTGCAAATTCCAATTGGACCAACCACAAGAGCAAGAGCCAAACAAATTAAGGAAGCATTAAATGGGCTAGTGCAAGATACTTGGACAAAGCAAGTAGCAATCAGATCAAAGCTGGACAAAAATGATGAAAATGTCACTAACTGCATATGGGCTACAAATAGAGATATTGATCAAGTTTTGGGCTTAAAGACTTGAAATTCAAGATTTTGGACCTAGTACTACACATGGGAGGACTCACTTGGGCTTAAATAAGCACATTTTGGTCTTTAAATGCTGATTATATTTTATGGATTTTTTTGTGAAAAAATTATTAAATATGTTGGCATATTGGACTTTTGGGTTCCTAGCACATTTTATTAGACTTCTAGTTGCTATTTTCTAAGTTGCAATTATTGTAATTAGGTCATACTTCCCTATAAATACTTAGTGCTTCTTCATTTATAAGACACACTTGAGACTTGATTGATCAATGAAAGTTGTACTTCTGTACTTTGTTTCTTGAGAGTGAATTCTCTCTAGGGTTCTTCTTAGAACTAACAAAGTTATCAAGGCTTGATTAACCTTGTGGCGTCTTTGAACACTTCAGGTACTTATGCTTTCATGTTCAAGGGTTTAAGTAGATCGTTGATCAATGTTTACCTTTCCTGGGGTGCGTATAACTCAGATTGGTTGTGGGTTCACTCCATCTTGGTATAAGAGCTTTAGATGTAAACTCAGGTCATATCTATTTGTTCTTTGTTTCCATTTTTTTAAGTGTTGTGCTTTGTTCTTATGTCTGTTCGAGTCCATATTTGTTGCTTATGTTTATCAAGCTTTTCTGTGTTTTTTAATATTTAGTGATTCATTTTCATAGTTCAAAATCTCTTCTTTCATCTTGGTTTGGAATCATTTCAATCAAAATTTTCATTTGTGAGTTCTATCCATTTTAATCTAGTTCTATTTTTCTAAAAACTTTCTGTGTCTGTTCATCTTTATTGTTCCAGAACGTTATAAAATATTCTGTCTATGTTTGACCGCTTTTGCTTTATGTTTTCCATCATTCAATAGGTTATTTTCATTGTTTAGGATCTCTTCTTTTTGTTCGTTTCGATTGCATCTCAGTCCAAAATTTCCACAGTGAGTTATAGTCTTTTCAAAACATACGCTTTTCTAAAAGTTGTGGGTTCAGATTGCTTGTGTTGTGTTGCTTGTGTTATGTTGGAAGTGTTTTGAGCAAAATCTATTGTCATACCTAGAATTCGCTTTAATATGTGAAGACTGTGTCATTTTAACTCTTGATTTACCTGAATTTCCTTTTATAATAGTCACTTTGATATTCCATATTTCTAAGTGTTGTGTTGATTTCTAAAAGTTGTAATTGCATTGATTAAATTGCTTAGTTCTTTAAAGAGCCTCAAGAGGAATCTAAGAGTGAAAAAAGGCAAGAGTGAAATACATCAATTTAAAAGCCAAGTTTAAGTGAAACACGAGTGTTGAGTGACATTCTTGAGGGAAACATGTGAGAAATTTTTGAGGAAAATTATTTCTCTAATATCTTTCATGTATATACAATGTCTAATGCAAAAGAAACATCTGGTGGTAATCCAATGAATCTTGATGACCGCCTCTGGGCAATGTAGCAACATTTTGCATGCATGAATGTTGTTGTTTGAGAAATAAGGGAAAGGATGGATAGGGAAGTTGAATGGATTGCAAACCTGTAAAGAGTTTGACAAAATCCTAGAAAGCACAATAGGCGATGGGATGCTTCCATGGATAAATTTGAATATGAGAATGATGTGCATAGTGGCGCTAGTGAGAAAGATTTTGAATTTGAATATGAAGTAGGAAGAAATAGGCATAGAGGAGATATGAGGTATGGGAGAGGACAAGGCAAAAATATTCCTAGGGAAAGAAATAGAGTTGATGGGAGCCTTGGGAGCATCAAAAATGAAAATATTACCTTTCCTAGGTAGGAGTGATCCTGAAGCATATTTAGAGTGGGAGAAGAAGATAGAAATGATTTTTGAGTGCCATAATTATTCTGAGGCTAAAAAGGTGAAGTTGGCAGCAATAAAATCCACTGATTATGCCATTGTTTGGTGGGATAAATTAGGCAATAATTGCAGGAATAATGGTGAGAGGCCCATAGCAACATGGAGGGAAATGAAAACTCTAACGTGGAGGAGATTTATTCCTAACCATTACTATAGGGAGCTTTATCAAAAGTTGCAGTCCCTTAAACAAGGCTCTAAGAGTGTGGAGGAATATTATAAAGAGATGGAGTTAGATTTGATATGAGCTAATGTGCAAGAAGAAAGAAAGGCTATAATGGTTCATTTCCTGAATAGGCTTCACAAAGAAATTGCTGACATAGTGGAATTGCAACATTATATGGAGTTGGAGGATATGGTGCATATGGAAACTAAGGCGGAAAAGCATCTCATGCGTAAAGGTGCTTCAAATTCCATTATAGATCAAGTTCTTCTCAAAAATGATTTGGAAGAATGGAGAAAGAGGTTTTTGAAAGGAGACAACTAAAGCAAAGAAGAAGCTATATCAAAGAGCAAAGGTAAATCTAATTCCCAAACTTCTAGAAATAGAGATATAAATTATTTCAAGTGTTTGGGTATAGGTCATATAACTTTTCAATGCCCTAACAAGAGAGTCATGATTCTTAAAAATAGTGAAATTATGACTAAAAGTGAGAGTGAACATGATTCCATGACCTCACTTGAAGATGCTAGTAATGATAGGGTTGAATATTCTATTGAAGGAAAATGCCTTGTGGTTAGAAGAGCTTTGAATTGCCAAATAAAAAAAGATAAGATGAATGAGCAAAGGGAAAACATTTTCCATACTCATTGCCTCATTAATAACAAGGTTTGTAGTTTGATCATTGATAGTGGGAATGTAATAAATGTTGCAGGCACTATATTGATTGAGAAATTGAATTTGCCTACTATTAGACACCCTATACCATATAACCTGTAATGGTTGATTGAATATGGGGAAATTAAAGTGGATAAACAAGTTCTTGTTTCATTTTCAATTGGCAAATACTATGATGAAATATTGTGTGATGTTATCCTTTCCTTGCTGCACATATACTTGGAAGACCATGGGAGTTTGCTAGAAAAGTAAAGAGGGATGGGTTTACAAATAGATATTCTTCTGTAATGAATAGCAGACCCGTGGCTCTTGTACCATTGACTCTAAAGCAAGTATATGAGGATCAACTCAAGATGAAAAGAGAGAGATATAAGACAAAGAGTGATATGGAAAGTGAGAAAAGTGAGAGAGAGAAAAGAAAAGAGAGTGAAAAGGAGAGAAAATCTAAAAGTTCAAAAAAAGAAATCCAAGGAAAGGAAATAAGTGAAGAGAGAAAATAAAAGAAGAAAATGAGTTTTTATGCAAAAGAAAATGAAGTAAGGAGTGTTTTTCTGGTTGAAACAAACTTGCTTCTCCTTGTTTACAAGGAATCCTTTTTGAATACTAATGACATTAACTCTTCCTTTTCTAGTATTATTGGTTCTTTGTTGCAGGAATTTGATGATGTGTTGTCTACAGAAATTCTACTAGGTTTACCACCTATTAGAGGAATTAAACACCGAATTGATTTCATTCTTGGAGCAATAATTCCTAATAGGCCAGCATATAGAAGCAATTTGGAAGAAACAAAAGAGCTTCAAAAGTAAGTGGGAGAGCTCATGGCAAAAGGATATGTTAGAGAAAGCTTGAGCCCTTGTGCAGTTCTAATACTTTTAGTTCTAAAGAAAGATGGAACTTAAATGATGTGCATTGATTGTAGAGCTAACAACAATATCATTGTAAGGTATTGCCATCCCGTTCCTAGATTAGATGCTATGCTTATTAAATTGCATGGTTCATTGTCTTTTCTAAGATTGATTTGAAATCTGGGTACTATCAAATTAGAATAAGAGAAGGGGATAAGTGGAAATTTGCTTTCAAGACCAAACATGGATTCTATGAATGGTTAGTTATGCCATTTGAGTTAACTAATGCACCTAGTACTTTCATGAGATTAATGAACCATATTTTGGGTAATTTCATTGCGAAATTTGTCATGGTTTATTTTGAAGATAATTTGATTTATAACAAGAATTTGGATGAGCATTTGAATCATTTGCATAGTGTGCTTGATGTTTTGAGGAAAGAAAAGCTATTTGCAAATATGAGAAAGTGATTTTTGCATGGATAAAATTGTTTTTCTTGGTTTTGTTGTGAGTGCTAAAGGAATAGAAGCCGATGATGAAACTATGAGAGCTATAAAAGAATGGCCAACACCTAAAAGCATAACTGAGATGAGAAGTTTTTATAGTTTGGCTAGTTTTTATAAGCGATTTGTGAAGGATTTTAGCATAGTTGCTGCACCACTCATTGAGGTTATTAAAAAACCTGTTGGTTTTAAATGGGATAAAGAACAAGATGATGTATTCATTGAACTTAAGGGAAAATTATCTTCTACACCTGTATTAGTATTTCCTAATTTTAGCAAAACTTTAGAGATTGAATGTGATGCATCTGGAGTTGGGATATAAGCTATTTTAACACATGAAGGAAAGCCAATTGCCTATTTTAGTGAAAAGCTAAATGGAGAAGCCTTGAAGTATCCAATTTATGACAAAGAGCTTTATGCACTTAAATGAGCGTTGGAGAATTGGCAACACTACCTTTGGCTAAAACAGTTTGTGATTCACACTAATCATCAATCCTTGAAGCATATTAAAGGTCAAGGTAAGTTGAACAAGAGACATACAAGGTGGCTGAAATTTATAGAGACATTTCCATAAGTCATCAAATACAAGAAAGGTATACTCTTCTTTCTTCTCTTAATAGTAGTTTGCTTGGCTTTAAATATATCAAGGAGTTGTCTGCAAATGATGCTGATTTTGCTGAATTGTTCCTTGCTTGTGAAAAGAAAGCATTTGATAAATTTTACAAAGTTGATGGGTACATGTTTAAAGAAAACAGATTGTGTGTGCTTCAATGTTCATTGCGTGAATTGCTTGAGAGAGAAGCACATAGGGGAGGCTTAATGGGTCACTTTGGTGTGAAAAAGACTTTGGATGTTTTGCATGAGCATTTCTTTTAGCCCAAAATGAAACATGATGTGGAAAGAATTTGTGCTAAATGCATAATATATAAAAAGGCTAAATCTAGAGTTTTGCCACATGGTTTGTATAGTCCTTTACCTATACCTATTAAACCTTGGGTTAATATATAAATGGATTTTGTTTTGGGCTTGTCTAGATCAAAAAGAGGAATGGATTCCATATTTGTGGTTGTTGATAGATTTTCTAAAATCGCACATTTCATTGCATGTCATAAAATTGATGAAACCACATACATTGCTGATGTGTTCTTTAAAGAAATTGTGAGGCTTCATGGAGTCCTAAAAAGTATTGTTTTTGATAGGGATACCAAGTTCTTGAGTTATTTTTAGAGAGTTTTGTGGGGAAAGCTTGGTGCTGAATTGTTATTTTTTACTGCTTGTCATCCACAAACTGATGGATAAACTGAAGTTGTTAATAGAACCTTGTCTCAATTACTCAGAATTGTGATTCATAAGAACTTGAAAAATTGGGAAGATTGCTTGCTATTCATTGAATTTTCATATAACAGAAGTATGCATTCATCTATTGATTATTCTCCTTTTAAAATAGTGTATGGTTTTAATCCACAAACTCCTTTGGATTGATTACTATTGCCTATTGATGAGAGAGCAAGTTTTGATGGGAAAAAGAAAGTTAAAATAGTGTAGCAACTTCATCAGCGTGAGAAACAACAAATTGAAAAGAAAAATGATCATTATGCATCTAAGGCCAACAAATGAAAAAGGTGTGTTCTTTTTGAACCTAGAGATTGGGTATGAATATGAGAAAAGAAAGATTTCTATCTTAAAGAAAATCAAAATTAGCTCCAAATGGAGATGGTCCATTTCAAGTGCTTGAAAGAATGAACGATAATGGTTACAAGATTGATTTTCCTGGTGAGTATTTTGTTCATGCTAGTTTTAATGTAGCTAATTTATCTTCTTTTGATGTAGGTGAAGATTTGAGGACGAATCCTTTTGAGGAGAGAGGGAATGATGAGATTAATTAAGTTGTGCCTTCAAATTCAAGTGATCCTTTATAAATTCCAAGTGCACCAATCACAAGAGCAAGAGCCAAACAAATCAAGGAAGCATTAAATGGGCTAGTACAAGATACTTGGACAAAGCAAGTAGCAATCGGATCAAAGATAGACAAAAATACTAAAAACGTCACTAACTTTATATGGTCTACAAATGGAGATATTGATCAAGTTTTAGGCTTAGAGACTTGAAATTAAAGAGATTGGACCTAGTACTACACATGGGAAGACTCATTTGGGCCTAAATAAGCACATTTTGGCCTTTAGATGTTGATTATATTTTATGAATTTTTTTGTGCGAAAATTATTAAATATGTTGGCAGATTTGACTTTTGGGTTTTGTAGTACATTGTGTTAGACTTTTAGGTTTTCTAGAACATTGTAATAGACATTTGAATTGCCTAGCGCATTGTATTAAACTTTTGGGTTTCCTAGCACATTGTATTAGACTTCTAGTTGCAATTTTTGAAGTTACAATTATTGCAATGAGGTCATAATTCCCTATAAATACTTGGTGCTTCTTTATTTGTTGGACACACTTGAGACTTGATTGTGAATGAATGTTGCACTTCTGCACTTTGTTTCTTAAGAATGGATTCTCTCTAGGGTTCTTCTTAGAACTAACAGACTTATCAAGGCTTGATCAACGTTGTGGCTCCCTCCAAATCTAAAGCCTAACTGTTGCTCCCTGGCAACGACACCAAAATTAATGTACGCTTCTGTTGCTAAAGCAATCAAATAAAATAGGTCCCAATTAATAAGCAGATTAGGGTCAACCTAGGTCATTTTCCCAAGGAGCAAATTATGGGTTTTCTTCAAGATTAATTTTTTTAAGTGACAAAAGATACAATGGATTGGTCCTAAACTAAAATGCATGATTCTACTACCTAGATGCAATTAAACTAATTAAATGTAAGATGCCAATGACTGTAAAATCTATATGAGAATAGGATTATTCTATATGAATTTGAATGCAATTTTGGGGGGGGTTTTTGTGAAAGAAGAATTAAAATCCTAAACAAAGAGATTAACTAAAAGTAAGACAAACAACAAAGATTTAATTCAGTTATGATAATGAAGGAGACAATTTAGGATTCACGTAGCTTTAACTTTCTTAACCCAAATTAATTTATTAGACCAAAGAGATGTTGATGAAAGGTTGAAAATAATAAATTGAATCACCTAATTGGAACATAGAAAACCCTTAATCTCAATAACAATTATTTCACAAGAAAACTCATAAGGAAATAAGCGGTGGTTAATTAAACCCATTAAAACCAATCACAAATAATTTCAAATTAATTTTGGAAATCATGTTTACCATTGTATAATTAAACAATTAGACAATTAACCAACCCAATTAAACAATTAAGAGGATAAACCAAATTGACAATTAAATTAATAATAAAAACTCAATTAATAATTCAATTGACAATCCAAAGGTTTGCAAACAACAATTCCAACAATTGTCTCAAGCACAAAACATTCCAAAATATCAATCCAATCCAAAAGAGATATGTTTACAATCTAAAACTAGATTGTTCTCAATTATTACAACTCAAAATTATTTAAAACTAAATAATCTCAAGTTTTGAAATAAATTGATAAAAAAGAAAGATACTTCCTTGTCATCTTCAAGTGTAAGTCCTAGGCTCTGGCTTCTTCCATGCTCTTATAAATTTGGGATTTATCAACTCCCCCACACTTATCATTTGTACTCCTGGGCAAAACAAATCAAGACCAAGGGAGAATAACAAAACAAAACAAAGCTTCAAAAGTGAATGTTTCAATCACAAGCAAAAAAGTAAACAAAAGCATTTCAACACCTCTCTTATTTAAATGATTTTCTTAAGAATCAAGAGAACAAACATCATGGCAATTTACTTGACAAATAGGGTCTAAACTCGAAATCCCTCATAAAGGATAATGTGTATGCAACTCACCACTCAAAAGTGTATAGGCTTCTGTTTACACTCAAATCTACCTTATCAAATCCTCTCTCTATTGGCTTTACAAGAATCTAAATTCTCCACCATTAATAAAGCAAATGTAGCATAAATCAAAAGGACTTTTATGAGGTTGTAATAGGGCTATGGTTAAGAAAGAAAGGATGTAGTGTTTGGCAAACAAAGTTGAATATCTTAGAGGATGCAGAGAATTATGCAAGAAAGAATACGTGATGAAAGAAATCAACCAACTTGAATTGGGTCATTATATTTTTTCCTATTTTTTTATTATAATTTTCATTTTAACCTAATTCCCAATTTTATACATGTTCTTTTATCCAAAATGGAAAGGGTAGATTTGTTTTTCAATACTCTTCAACTCCCAAGACATTCGATAAGGTAGGAATTTCTTTTGTTATGGGGTGAGAGGAAAAAAATATACGCTCAAAGGGGCCAAACAAAGGATTTATGTATGAAAAGGATAGGCTTTTTGGCTTAACTGTCTAAAATAAAATGAATGTCTTTATCATCTTTATGAAAAATATGGCCTTAAATAAGATTCAAGTCAAGTTCTACATCAAGTGAAGAGATAGGGGGTACACATGAAAAAAATGCATTAAGCTTAAAAAATGCACCGAAGTCAAATTCATTGCCACTTAGTCTACTGACTCAAAACATGATCAATCATTTTTCAAATCAAGAATGCATAATACTGAAGTTACTTAAAACTTGCAATTCTAACATTCAAAATAGTTGATCCCTCCCCCATACTTAAATAGTGCATTGTCCTTACTGCAAAATAGTCATGCAGATCATAAAGGAAAGTAATAAGTAGCACAACTCAACTTTGTAATAAGACAATGCAAAATAAAAGAGTAAAGGAAGGAATACAACTGGGGTCTACGTGGTGTCACGCAATACAACAACCACCATTGCTTGAGTAGAGAATCCATCATAGAATAGCTTCTAGTGATGTCCATTTGTAACCCCTAACTTTAAACACGTAATTAAAATTCGAGAACACATTTAAATCAGATTAGAGACCATTGGATGCTTTAACCTCGTTTTAAACTTTTTGTCTCACAGTAAAATTTTTACAAAACTTTCAAAGCTCTTTTTCCCATCCAGGTCTCAATTTCAATATTCGAATATAATTACCTATGCAGTTAATATACATTCAATCATATCAGAGTGTATAACCGCATCCCCGGAAACTCCCGGGTTCTATGCATAAAAACTTGAAGGTTTATAAGTATACACTAGGGGATTACACAACCAAAATCGAATGTAGTATTCCTGATTCAGAATATACAGTAATCCCGAGTTCAAAATACATAACCAACGTTTCCAATTCAACTATATACCCCCAAGGGTCCTAATTGCTCCGGGTTGGCCACTTCTCCTTTGAGCCACATGCCCTGTCTGAAATGTTAGTCATAGGAAAGAATGAGATTCGAGAGAATCTCAGTAGTAACAAACCACTCACACAATGCATAAACACAAAGCATGTACATAAATCACAAACAGCAAGAGCAGCAGCAATTCACAGATACATGGTTTTCACCACAAACGACAGCACTCACGGCTGTATACACAATACGACAGCTCTTGCTGTAATCAACATCACGACAGCTTACGCTGTAATCAGTAATCAACATCACGACAGCTTACGCTATAATCACAATAACGACAGCTTACCCTGTAAACGACAGCTTGCTCTGTAAACGACAGCTATCACCAGCTGTAACCGCAGCAGCATCAGAAATCATCATAAAATAGTGATACAACACACATACAGTGCATTACACAAAGTATAAGAGAGAGAGAGAGTCACTACCTTGTCCTTTCCTGACGTCCTTCGGCGCAGTTGGCTCCTGAGGGTGGCAAATATCGAATCCTACAATTCCAAATGCACCATTTAGACACTTCCATAGTGTTACTTGGGGTTATATGAGTCTATAATGAAAATTTACAAAAATACCCCCGGGGACCCAGCCCGGGCTCGCCGTACCCGGTCCGGTTGCACTTTTCCCAAAATTCTAATCTGGGCTATCCTAACATATTTTCGCCCAAGGAATCCATTTCCAGACTCAGAATTATCAAATTCAATGTAAAATTACAAATTTACCCTTGGCAGCCCTACTTCGAGGGTTTCAGGGGCGTTTTCGTAATTATGCTTTTTCGGCCTTTTCCGAAAAAGTGACCAACTGTAACCCCACCTAATTTTTGTTCCTGAACTCAATGGAACCATCAAATCATTGAAAATCCAACTCTAAGACCCATTTCTAGAGCTGGCCAAAATTTATGAGCTCTTCGGAGAAAATCAGGGTTTTACGATTTCGGCTCCGTAAACGCGTTCCTTTCTACTCCTAACCACTTTATTCACTATTACATTAGGTTATAACTACCATTTGAACCAAAATTGGGCAGCATAACCCTTAGGAAACTCAATTTCCAAAATTTAAAACCAATGGCAATCCGGCGAAATTTCACCGATTAAATTGCCCACAGCAGCCAGAATAAGCAATATACGAAAGTTTGGAAGTTACCTCAAGCTCCCACTAGCTTTTCCCAAATTTGGCTGAACCCTAACCTCTTTGAAACACCAAATTTTGAGCTTCACAACCTTAAAGAATAAAGAGGAGTAGCTTAGAGTCGGAGTTATACGCGTTAGAAGCTAGATCGTCGGAGAAATCGGCTTACCTTGCGAGATTTCTTCCTCTTTTTCTCTCTTTTCTCCAAGCTCTCTCTCACGTCTTTTTTTTTTTCTGAAATGGGGTCGGGAATGGCTGATGAAGATGGTGGAATTGCTTTTAATTCCATGTTGATGTCATCTTACAATATGATGGTGTCATAATTTTTAATTTCCCATTTTCGGATTTTTCAGAAATTCTGGCAGATTTTCTGCCCTTACTTTGAAAAATCATAACTAATTCTAGAAAAATCGAAATGAGGTGATCCCAAAGCCAAATGAAAGATATTTAAGTTCTCTTTATAGGAAAAATATGAGCCATTACCAGAAATCAACACAAAATTCCAGAATTACACAAATTTCATCATTGCCCCAAAACAGAGTCCATTTTCGACCTCAAACTTTGGACAGTCATATCGCCCATTTCCCAAAATGAAATGGCACAAATTATATGTCCATTTTGAAGCTTGGGAGGTGAAATTTAAGACTGGAAAGTTTCATAATTTCCTGACATCATTTGCCTAATCAAAACATTCACACGAGAAGACTGCCCATAATAGAGTTTCACTGGACAGAATTTCAGATTTTGCATCTTTACTTCCAATGGTTTCATTTTCATACCAAACATCATTCCCACATAAATTTTCACAAGGAATCCATTGGAATCATTAAAATATCCAAATTCCCATTACACATTCTCTAAAAGTGTTTATTCAACAATAATTACATCCACTTTTGAAGTCATTAGCCCTTAATCACTTTTTGGGATATTACACCATTAATGATGAAGCATTTTTCATTTGACTCCCTTTTGATCTTCACATCTTTATAGGGAAATACATTAGTGACAATGAAAGGTCCCTCCCTACTAGAGCGCAGCTTTCCAGGCATGAGTTTCAATTTGGAAATGTAGAGCATAAATTTTTGGCCTACTTGAAATTCTCTCCTCATAATGAGTTTGTCATGGACTGCTTTAGTTCTTTCCTTATAAATCCTAGCATTCTCATAAGCTTCTCTTCTTAGCTCTTCAAGCTCTTACAATTGCAACTTTCTTTCAAAACTGGCATTAGCAAGATCGAGGTTGCACCTTTTTATTGCCCAGTATGCCTTGTGCTCTACCTATACTAGCAAATGACATGCTTTGCCTTAGACAATCCTGTATGGGGACATGCCAATGTACTTTTATATGTTGTGCAGTATGCCCAAAGTGTATTATCAAGCCTTTTACTCCTTTCCTTCCATTTGGGTTGCACTATCTTTTCTAAAATGAGCTTCATTTCTCTATTAGAGAGTTCTGCTTGTCCATTTGTTTGAGGAAGGTATTGAGTGGCCACCTTATGCATCATACCATACTTTCTAAGCAAGCTCTACAAACTTTTATTGCAAAAATGAGTTCCTTGATCATTGATGATATTTCTAGGAATGCTAAACATGCAAAAAATATGAGACCGAACAAAGGAAACCACCACAACAGAGTCATTAGTACAAGTGGGGATTGCTTCAACCCACTTTGACACATAATCTATAGCTAGCAAGATGTATATATAACCAAATAAAGTGGGTCAAGTTCCCATGAAATCAATTCTCTAAATATCAAAAACTTTACATAATACTAAGGGTTATTGGGGCATCTCATACTTCCTAGAAATATTACCCACTAATTGACACCTGAAACACATTTTCAAAAATTCGTATGCATCACAAAATAGACTAGGTTAGAACAATCCACTTTCCAAAACTTTTCTAGTAGTTTGCTTAGCACTAAAATGTCCCCCACATGCAAGAGCATAGCAAAAAGTTAAGATAGACTCAAATTCATCATCAGGAATGCATCGCCTAATAATTCGATCATTGCAAATATGCCACAAGTAAGGATCATCCCATATATAGAATTTAGCATCTGTCTTAAACTTATTCAATTGATGTTTATTCGTGTAAGCTGGTAAAATAGATACAACTAGATAATTAGCAATATCAACATACCAAGGGGTAGAAACAACAACTTCATAAAGCATTTGATTAGAAAAATCATCTAAGGGTAAATATGTTAATGCAAGTGTTTTAATCCTACTCAACTGATCAGCTACCATATTTTCTGCACCATTCTTATCATGAATTGCCACATCAAGCTCTTGTATTAGCATACCCAACTGATGAGGTGGGGTTTGGAGTCTGATTTTTTTGAACAAGTATTTGATAGCTACATGATCTATAAAGATAGTCACCTTTGTGTGAAGGATACAGGAACAAATTTCTCTAGTGTAAAGATGATTGGAAATAGCTATTTCTTTGTGGTAGGGTAGTGAGCCTAAGTAACATCTAATGTTTGAGATGCATATGCTATGATATGTTGTGTCTTTTGTACTCTCTGGGCAAGAACTACACCTAATGCATAGTATGAAGCATCACATAGAAGCTTAAATAGAAGGCTCCAGTTAGGTGGTTGAATGATGAGGGTGTATTGAGTCTCTTCTTTAACTCATCCCATGTATACCTACAAGCATCATCAAAAACAAGATCCATACCTTTCTACAATAAACGAGATAATGGCAATGTTATCTTACTAAAATCGTGGATGAATCTTCCAAAAAATCCTGCATGCCCAAGAAAAGAGCGTATATCTTTCACACAAGAGGGATATAGAAGAGATAAAATGATATCAACCTTAGCTTTATCAACCTCAATTCTAGCATGTGAAATAACATGGCCCAAAATAATTCATTTCTTAACCATGAAATGACATTTTTCAAAATCTAACATAAGATTAAATTGAATGCATTTTTTCAAAACATTGTCCAAACTAGTTAAGCATGCATCAAAAGAATCACCATAAATAGCGAAATCATCCATGAAAACTTCCATGCAATGCTCAAGAAAATCAGAGAATATGGAAACCATGCAATACTGAAAAACTGCTTGGTGCTTACATAAATTGAATGGCATGCATGTATATGCAAAGATTCTAAATGGACATGTGAATGTTGTCTTCTCTTGTTCTTCAGGTGCAATAGAAATCTAAAACTATCCATAAAAACCAAGTAAAAAATTGTAATGTGATCTACTAGCCAGTCTTTCTAACATTTGATCGATAAAGGGAAGGGGGTAGTGATCATTTCTAGTCACAGAATTCAATTTTCTGTAGTCAATACATACTCTCCAACTTTCAGGAATCTAGTCGAGACTAGCTCACCTTTATCATTACGAACAATAGTAATACTAGTTTTCTTAGGCACTACCTAGACTAGACTTACCCACTGGCTATCAGAAAGAGGGTAGATTATACCTGCAAAAGAAGTTTAGAGACCGCTTTCTTCACCACATCAAGGATCAATAGATTAAGTCATCTATATGGCTGTCATACAGCTTTGGCACCATCTTCTAGTAGGATCTGGTGCATCTACACATCTGGGCTAATTCCAAGGATATCAGCAAGAGTCCATCTATTAGCTTTCATCTATCGCCTAAGTACCTCTGGGAGGTGGGTTTCCTCATCATCAGCTATGTCACTAGCTACAATCACAGGAAGTGTCTCATCCTTCCCCAAATAGACATACTTCAATGAGTTAGGCAATGTCTTTAATTCCAAGGATGGAGCTTGCTCAATTGAAGGTATGAGCGGCTTCAAATCAATATCAGTCAAACTAGAAACTTGCACAACAGATTCACAGATAGAAGAGCAAACTTTCCCACCTTGGGGAGTATCAGTAGAAACTACAAGAGTAGAAGAATCAACAAGTACATTACAATCAACAACAACATTTCCATTAGTAGCACTCATGTCAGAGATAGAATTAGAATCAGAAATCTCCCTATTAGAAACATGGTCAATGCTAATCAATAATTCAGAATCAAGTAGTAAAGATAAGTCAACTTTATCCACAACATCAATCACACTCAGTAACTGAGACATTCCATCTAAATTAATAGGAGTAGTAGATACATGTTTACTAGAATTACTAATGCTATAAATAGGCATAGAAGCATCATACCTAGAATGTCTCATAATCTCAATAATATTAATGAAAATATCTATATCAGCAATATCAAGATCAGCAAATGTATCACAACTACTAATTTCAGCACCTGAACAAGATATGGTATCATCCAAACCAGTAATATCACAAGATTTACTAAGCATGCTATCTATAAGATCTACCATAGAATTATCTATAATAGTATCAATGGCATTAACGTCTATCCTGGCATAGTCATCAGGGAGATGTCTCATAGATTCAAGCACATTAAATATAATGGTTTCACCAGCAGATTCCATATTAAGGCTACCAATATGTACATCTATTACAGCTCTAGCAGTTTTAAGGAAGGGCCTATCAAAAATCAAGGATGAATGTCCTTTCTACCTAAACCTACCATCATCTATATCAATAACATAGAAGTCTACAAGAAATATGAAATCTTTTACCTTAACCAGGATGTCCTCTAAGATGCCTTCTAGAACTGTGTAACGTCTAACAGTAAAAGATGCAACAAGATTTGTGGGCTTAAGCTCTATACCCTAGAGTTGTTCAAAGACTGATTTTGGTATAATGTTGATAGCTGCTCCCAAATCAACTATAGCATATGAGAATACAATGTCACAAATAGTGCATGGTATAAGAAAGCTACAAAGATCTTTGTACTTTACTGGCATTGGCATTTGATAAAGAGAGGAGACAACTACCCCTAAGTCAACCTTGCCTGCATGCTTAAACTTTCTTTTTGTAGTACACATCTCCTTCAATAACTTTGCATATTTAAGTACTTGTGCAACTAAGTCAACTAGCGAAACATTGATCACCACCTTCTTAAAGATATCATAGACTTCATTAAACATCTCAACTTCCTTCTTTCTCCTTTTAGCCTTAGCTATTATAGTAGGAAAGGGTAAGGTTTGCTTGATTGCTTGCTTTCTTTCATCATCATTTTCTTGTTCTTCATGAGGTGCTACTTGTGTTTTTGATAAAGTAGATAGATCATGTGATGTAGAATTTGAAGGAGAGTTATTAACAACTTCCTTTGTAATACCCCGAATTTTGAGACTCGAGGCTAGAGAATAAGCTTGAGATTAGTGGATTGCTAAGCCCCAGTTTAGCAAGATCCCAAATTGTGATTAAGGGTTGATGACTCCAAAAGCGTACGTGATTAGTGATAAATGGATCCTTTTGGAGATTATGATGTGAACTGTGATGCGTATACGTTGTGAGCAGCTGCAAAACCCAATATTTAAGTTCAATTATGGATTAATATCTAAATTGACTTAAAATAGAGGGATGGCACATATTGTGGCTAAATGGAAAAGTATGATGTGTTTAGTGGTGATTCAGGAGGAATTGCCATAATCAAGGGTAAAGTTACCGACCAATTGGTCAGTTACCGAAGAGGAAACTCATTGGTAACTTGAAGATCAATTGTTAGGGTTGATTTGTTGTGAGATTGAGTGGGTGGAATCCCATGTGTGTGAGTTCCTTGGAATTGGTTTGGAACTTTGGAAAGTAAAGAATTGCAATGTGAGTTTGAATTGAGACTTGTGTTGACATGTTGTGATTATTGGTGAAACATGTCAATGGAATGTGAATTTGATTGGTTTGGTGTTTCCAATGGATTCCTTGTGAAAATTTATGTGGGAATGATGTTTGGTATGAAAATGGAACCAATTGAAGCAAAGATGCAAAATCTGAAATTTTGTCCAGTGAAACTCTATTCTGGGCAGTCCGTTTGTGTGAACGTTTTGAATGACCAAATGATGTCTAAAAATTCTGAAACTTTCCAGTCTTATAGTTCACATCAAAAGCTTCAAAATGGACATATAATTTGTGCCATTTCGTTTTGGGAACTGGGAAATATGAC
Source organism: Inga laurina (assembly GCA_963855925.1). NCBI lineage: Eukaryota > Viridiplantae > Streptophyta > Magnoliopsida > Fabales > Fabaceae > Inga > Inga laurina. The sequence continues at coordinate 22,385,622 of OY979710.1, forward strand.
TGTCCAAAGTTTGAGGTCGAAAATGGACTCTGTTTTGGGGCAGTGATGAAATTTGTGTAATTCTGGAATTTTGTTGTGATTTATGATAATGGCTCATATTTTTTCAATAAATAGAACTTAAATACATTTCATTTGGCTTTGGAATCACCTCATTTCGATTTTTCTAGAATTATTTATGAGTTTTCAAATTTTGGGCAGAAAATCTGCCTGAAAATCCGAAAATGGGAATTATGACCTCATCTCAATAAAAGATGACATCAGCATGGAATTAAATATTTTCTCATCTTCTTCAGCTCTCATTTTCTGTCGTGCTGAACCAGCTGAAACTAGTGAGAGAAAGTTGAGAGCTCTTAGAGAGAGAAAGAGGAGAAATCTCACAAGGTAGATGATCTAGCTCCTAACTCGTATAACCTTGCTTCTAAGCTTCTCTTTCATGTTCTTTAAGGTGTTGGAAGCTCAATTTTAATCATTTAAAAGGGGCTAGGGTTCAGCCATATTGAGTAAAAGCCAGAGGGAGCTTGAGGTAACTTCTGAAACTTCAATCTTTGATTGTTCTAGCTGCTGTGGTTGATTTAATCGGTGAAATTTTATCGGATTGTCTTTGTTTGTAAATTTGGAAAATGGGTTGGCCTAGGTGTTACGCTGCCCAAATTGATACTAAATGGTAGTTCTAACCCAATGTAATGGTCAATAAAGTGGTTAGGAGTATAAAGGAACGCGTTTAGGGAGCCGGAACCGAAAAACCCCAATTTTTCCCGGGGAATTGAGAATTTCGGCCAAGCCTAGTTTGGAGGTGTTAGAGATGGATTTTCAATGATTTGATGATTCCATTGAGTTCAGGAGCGAAAATTAGGTGGGGTTACAGTTGGTCACTTTTTCGGAAAAGGCCGAAAAAGCATAATTACGAAAATGCCCTTGAAACCCTTAAAGTGGGGCTGCCAAGGGTAAATTTGTAAATTGACATTGAATTTGATAATTCTGAGCTGGGAAATGGATTCCTTGGGCGAAAATATGTAAGAATAGCCCATGTCAAAGTTTCAAGAAAAGTACAGCTGGACCGGGTACGACGGGGCCGGGCCGGGTCCCCGGGGGTATTTTAGTAAATTTTCAATATAGCCTCATATAACCCCCAGAAACACTATGGAAGTGTCTAAATGGTACATTTGACATTGTAGGATCGAATGTGAAGCCCCGTGTTGCTGGCACGCAAATCGAGGAGAAAAGACTGGAGGTAGGGGACTTACCTTACTTGCATGTATTTGATATCTTTGCTTGTGTAGTGATGTATGTGATTGCTTTACTTGATTGTGTAGAGCATATTTGAATAAATGAAGCTCTGTTTCTGTTTTACTGTGGCCATAGTTTTATTACATGAAATATTGAGCATGCAGAAATATCATTATGGGACATGCATCTAGATAAAGCTAACATGTCATACACATATCATCTATCATGCATGCATTATGGTATCTGTTTCCTACTGAGATTCTCTCGAATCTCACTCTCCCCTACCAACAATTTAGACAGGGCAAGTGGCTCGTGGAGGGAGCGGCTAGGACTCCTTCGAGATGAGATTCTGTAATCCCCATTTGAAGAATTGTAATGGGCAATTGTACCCTGTGTATCTTTAGCGAAGGTATGTACCCGGGATTACCGGGAAGATTAAGTTCTGCACTCTGATATTTATATGAATGTGATTTATCTTCGCGTAGTAATTATATTCGAAATGTGAATATGAGACCATGTTTGTAAAATGATTTCAAAAAGTATTCGTGAAAACCCCATCATGTGATGGGTTAGTAAATGTTATTTGATTATTATTGGTCTCTATTTCATTTTAATCGCGTATGTCGGATATAATTACGGAGGGGGTTACATCCTTGTCTTTTGAAGTATTGGTGGTAATAGGATCTGCCGAAGGGATTATCTTTCCACATCAGAGAGATATAGCATTAAATCCACCAATGTTAGGATTCTGCTGAATTCCAATATTTGGATTGGTTACCACTTGAGATGGAAGCCTTCTTGAACCTTGACTTTGTACATTACTAAATGCATTAAATAATTGACCAATCTGAGTTTGAAGAGTTTGATTTTCTTGTCTATATTGCAAATCCTTTTGTTGTTGTTCCTTATCTTTCTGATCGAACTTGTCCATTAGGATTTTTATCATAGCATCCATCTTGCTTTCTAACTTTGAACCTTTATCTTGGATTGGCATTGATTGTATAACTTGTTGAAACATCTTGCCACTAGAATTTTCAGTTTGATTGAGCTATGCTTGCTGCGGTTGGTTATTTTTATATCAAAGATTTGGATGGTCACAGTATAACCCCCTTCGATAATCAGGCCGGGATTAGCATTTAAGCACATTTAATTATCGAATAAGAAATTCGGGATAATTAAAAACTTTTTAAAACATCTGTATAAAGGGATCTCCATTCATTTCATTCATTAAAACAAATGGCCTGTTTGGTCTGTTACATATACAATATCAGAGTAAGCACAATTCCCGACATTCACCCGGGATAATAACATTAATCTAAAGATTTATACATGGCATCATTGCCCATCTCAGTATCCATATCGGGGATTACACAAAACTATACCACTACAATTCTATTCAATATGTATACATTTATACAAAATGATAACCAGTTCAATATAAAACCAAAATATATAGCTAAGACTACCGCTGGTAGTCCTAATCGTCCTTCGCCACTTGCTTGCTTTTCGATCCACTTGCCCTGTCTAAAAATGTTATTTGGAAAGAATGAGATTCTAGAGAATCCCAGTAGCAATAGTTTATGTATATGATGCATATATACAAAGCAAGTCACATATATCATAATGCAGCAATCAATATTCGAGACCGGGCTTTCGCCACGTTCCCTTCATTATATATGAGGTTGGGCTTCCACCACATCCCCTTCACTTTTACTGTAATCGAGTCCGGGCTTTCGCCACGTCCCCATCACTTTCACTGTAATTGAGTCCGGGCTTTCGCCACATCCTCTTCACTTTCATTGTATTCAATGACTAATGCAAACAAGCAATGCAATAAACATGATATAGGATAAAGTGTTACTACCTTTGTCTTTCCTTCCTTGTTCAGGCATATGCCTTTTATGTTCCGGGCAAATATCAAATCCTATAATCATTAAGGATGATAGGTTATTACTTATTCCAATACTCAAATGACTTCAAAAAACTTAGTTTTGGCTATCATTAAAGTCCCTTAAGTAGCTATGAAAGTCTCTAAGAATCGCCTAAAAGGATTGGGAAACGCCGGGTTGGAAACCACATTTCAAAATCCCAAGGTGCTGAAAACAGGGGGTTGGCTGCAGCCAAGAAACCTCTGGCTGCGGCCAAAACACGCACAGAAGGTTTTTGGCTGCGGCAAAAACTCTCAGAAACCTTTGCGCTGCAGCAAGGCAACTTCGAAAATTCATAAATAATTATAGAAAAATCGAAATGAGGCTATCCCAAAGCCCATTGAAAGCTATTTTAGTCTTCCTCGTAGGAAAAATATGAACCAATACTGGAAATCACCATACAAATCCCAGAATTTCACAAAACACATCACTACCCCAAAACAGAGTTCTGTTTCATTCCCAAACTTTTGACAACCATAACTCACAGAATACTAAACGAAATGACACAAAATATATGTCTGGTTTGAAGCTTGGGATGTGAACTTTAAGACTGAAAAGGTTCAAAATTTTCTGAAAAAATTTTGTCATTGAAAACGCAAATCCAAACAGACTGCCCAGAATAGACTTTCAATGGCAGCATTTCCAATTTTCTACCAAAGTGACCAATGGCTCCAAAATCAACAATCAAGCCTATTCCTTACACTAAAACACTCAAGGAATCCAATAAAATCATTTAAACAACCTAATTTCCACTACATTAGCATGCTTTGGTCCATGGCCACACTAAACACCAACTTTCCAAACTTTCCAATCTCACTCATTTCTTTCCCAATCAATTCTATCTATCCATACACATTCCAAATATACCATTTCTATACCTTTAACATGCCAAATGACCAATGACACTCATTTTCGAAAATGGCCAATAAATCCCAGAAATTCAAAGCTACCTCAAATGGCACAAAACTTAGATGGGTAGATAGGTTTCACTTACCTCTTTAACTTTCTCAAAGTGAGTTTTCAATTCTCCAACTTTCACAATCTCTTGAGGTCACAAAGTAACACCAGTGAACACATTACAACCATCACAATGAAGCTCTTCATTCAAGGATCAATATTAGAGAAGGAAGTTTGTGCATTTGGAGACATTTCCCTTACCTTTTTGAAAGCTTTTCCTTCTCCCAGCTTCTTCAAAAATGGCGCAGAAATGGAGTGAAGAGAGAGATGAGATGAGTGTGTGAGGAAGAAGAAATGATGATTCCTTCTCCAAGCCTATGCTTCATCCAACGAAAAGGAGGGAGGGAGAGAGAAAAAAACATTAAACAATTAGGGGGTTATGACTTTTCTCTACCTCTCTCATACTCTCATCTTGACACATGTCAATTCTTCATTGGCTCCCATAAAGGTAAACCACCAATTAGCTACTTTAATCCCTCCATTAGCCATTTAATCACCCTTCTCATTTCTCTCTTAGCTAGTAATTAATTTTCTCTATTAATCACTAACTAATTGCCCAACTATTTCATTATTTCAATCTCCACTAATTATGGCATATTAATTAATATAGCCACCAAACGCATAATTATTTCACTTTAATCCGATAATTATCCTCAATAATTATCATTAGGCCTTAATAAAAAATTGGGGCGTTACAATTCTCCCCCCGTTCAATAAATTTCGTTCTCGAAATTTGTTACACCACTGGGGACAAAAATCTTAGACACCGTTTCATGACGGCTTTCGTTCCTCAATTTGCTTCTCTTTAAGGGTAATCCTTCAAAACCAGTCATATCAACAATACGCTATAGGTCCCATTCACTCAAGAATTTCAATAGATCAATACTCCATGGTTCAATTTCTCTCTCTCATCACTTTATCATTTCTTGTACTTGGAGACACCCTCATGAGCGCGTGATCTCTGATTTCAATCCTTAGAGGTCTTCACCTCACTCGATTACTACGATACGAACTATACTCGTTTATTACGGCTTTAAGCCTCTTCAATCTCAATCATTAAATTATCTTCCCCTTTCGGGAATATCTTAAAGCATCGCAGACTCACTGCGTGCAACCGACAGCTTCCGTTAATCACCTATCTCAACTTTTGCTGTTTTCCATTATACTTTCGCTTATACTATATTCACTTTCACAATATTTCCCTCACCCGTACACCCACCAACAACTCCGCTAGTGATTACCGGGACTTTTGGGTTTCAATAACAATATCCGGCCACTCCAGGATCTCAATCTCTTCTATCTGAAGTACCCTTCAATCGTGGCCCACCCTGCCTACACTCCACCGGTATACCCCCTCCGAGGCTCGGCCGATGGCAGTGCGCTTGGTATGGCGTATACTTTCATTATCACACCCCACCTGTATCCCTCAACAGGGTCAGCCAATAGCAGTGTCCACCCTGCCTACACCCCACCCGTATCCCTTAACAGGGTCAGCCAGTAGCGATGCACTTGGCGTGGTCACATATACACATTACCTTACGACATTTCCATTCACATCGGTATATCAATGGCCGATGGTAGAGATGACCAATGTCAAACCCCAAAACAGCTCACGTCGAATTTCACATGCTGTAAGTCACACTGTCTTGAGCTTCTGTTCATTATAGTTCTCAAACACGTCATATTCACTTCGTTTGGGCTTTTATCTCTTTATCTATGCTTTAGCAATAATAAATTGATTTAATAGGAGTCCCAAAGGAAAATCCCACTACCACTAACAACATTCATAATCTCTATTTGCTCGTGCTAGACCTTGGCCCAATTCAACTTGAATCCTTCCAAACCGCATGACTTCTTATCTCAAGAAAACCCATCCATTGTGGGATTCATTACAATGCACCATCACTAAGAGCCAACCTTTCCGTAACACTAGTCTATGAGTCAACATCATGGAGACTGCAGTCCACGGTTCATCGTCAAGGTGGCTGCACTCTAGGGTTTGTCGTCACGGCAATTCCACCTAGGGTTTGTTGTCACGGTGGCTTCACACACAGTATGGTACTCTCCGTAGGTAGCCCTTTGTTATCAGACTTCCCATAGGTAGCTTTCTCTGATCAGAACTCTCCGTAGGTAGCCCTTTCTAATTTGAATTCTCTATAGATAGCGCTTTCCAGTTGGTTGTCTCTAGATGAAGGTATCATTGTATTGAGAACTCAGAAGCCATTCCCATATCCCATTCTAAAGGCAATCCGCCGTCCACCAATCAATACCCAGAATAACCTCTATTTGGTGTAGAGGTAAACAAATCAAATCAATGGTAGACTCCAACCCTTCCACGGTTATAATACTATTTAAACAAGCTTCCGCTGTCACAGTCTTAGCACCCATAGGTGTTGACACAACAATATCAAATGGGAATTTATGAACATATAATTCTAAGCGCTTTACACAATCATAGGCTATGAACGAATGACTAGAACCTGAATCAATCAAAATTTGCAATACACTACCATTGAGAAGAATAATACCTTGGATCAATTCAGGAGATTTCCTTGCCTCTTCATGGGTCATAGCAAACACTCTCACTTGACTGTTGGGCCTTGACTCTACCGGTCGCCCTTTGCAATCTTTGGCCATATGTCCGGCTTCTTGCAGAGGAAGCACACCCATTGCCCTTCACAATTTCTATTAGCATATGCTCTATTGCATCGGGGGCATACCCACTGTGATAATTGTCCTTGATTCCCACGATCTCCATCTTGGTACGGTTTCTTACTATCGCCCTTGGATGAGAACCCTTGGTCTTTACGTTTCTGGGATAAGCTTCCCTTACCAGTGTCCACCACTTTGTTGAACTTGTCAAACTGCCCGGCGACCAATCTTTTCTTCTACTCCCTCCTCAAACCCAGGATTAGCATATCAGATCTCCATTCCTCATCATCTTTATGCTGGAGGTAGGAGGAATACCGGGATAAACGAACAAACCGAGACAAGTACTTGTCAAAGGTCTCATCGTCCCCTTGCTTTATCTTCAGAAACTCTGACGCTTTCTCTATTCTCACGGACTTTGGGAAGAACTTGTCATTGAATTCTCTTTGAAACACCCAAAGTCACTTGCACATTCTGAGCCCGCATGGTCATGGCAATGTTTCGCCACCATCGATCCGCATCTCCTTCTAGCTTGTAGATAACTAGTTTTGCCTTCACTTCTGATGAGCACTCAAGCACCTCGAAGATTTTCTCTAGCCTCATTATCCAATCCTTCGCTACTTGAGGGTCAAATCTTCCTTTAAATACAGGAGGCATGTGTTTGCAGAATTTGGACACCCAAGAATTAAGGTCTCCATCATTTTGAGCTGGCACCCCATGTGACCCTTGATTATGCTCAATATGAGGTGGGGACTCTTGAGGTCGATGTGACCCCTCAGCTGTCTCTTCCGGTTCGGTCTCTTTTCTAGTCTCTTCGTGAGTAGACTGCGGCCTTTCCTTATTTCTCTTAGCTCTTTCTTCCCTGAGCTCTTCCCTTAGCTCACGGATCATATCTCTCTGCTCTCTTCTTAGAGTCATCATCTCTTGCATCGGATCAGGAGGGTTATCATGGAGCTCTTCCACCTCCAGATCCGGTTGTCTATTTCTAGGGCGAGCCATTATTCTCTTCAATCTACCAATGATTCACCCAGTCAGAAATCACAATAGAAGTATACACATATTCCTTAAACTCTTATATACAAATCAATATCTGGAATATTCATGTGTATACAATCAATTATATCAATCCTCTAACACTCAGGCAATAAACTAGGGCAACTATCCTAGCAATTCCTACAAATGCCAGGAAAATCGGCTTTGATACAACAAATGTAACCCCCTTCGATAATCAGGCCGGGATTAGCATTTAAGCACATTTAATTATCGAATAAGAAATCCAGGACAATTTAAAACTTTTTAAAACACCTGTACAAAGGGATCTCCATTCATTTCATTCATTAAAACAAATGGCCTGTTTGGTCTGTTACATATACAATATCAGAGTAAGCACAATTCCCGACGTTCACCCGGGATAATAACATTAATCCAAAGGTTTATACAGAGCATCATTGCCCATCTCAGTATCCATACCGGGGATTACACAAAACTATACCACTACAATTATATTCAATATGTATACATTTATCCAAAATGATAACCAGTTCAATATAAAACCAAAAAATATAGATAAGACTACCGCTGGCAGTCCTAATCGTCCTTTGCCACTTGCTTGCTTTTCGATCCACTTGCCCTGTCTAAAAATGTTATTTGGAAAGAATGAGATTCTAGAGAATCCCAGTAGCAACAGTTTATTTATATGATGCATATATTCAAAGCAAGTCACACATATCACAATGCAGCAATCAATATTCGAGACCGGGCTTTCGCCACGTTCCCTTCACTATATACAAGGTCAAGCTTCCGCCACGTCCCCCTTCACTTTTACTGTAATCGAGTCCGGGCTTTCGCCACGTCCCCTTCACTTTCACTGTAATCGAGTCCGGGCTTTCAACATGTCCTCTTCACTTTCACTGTATTCAATGACTTATGCAAACAAGCAATGCAATATATATGATATAGGATAAAGTGTTACTACCTTTGTCTTTCCTTCCTTGTTCAGGCGTATGCCTTCTATGTTCTGGGCAAATATCAAATCCTATAATCATTAAGGACGATAGGTTATTACTTATTCCAATACTCAAATGACTTCAAAACACTTAGTTTTGGCTATCATTAAAGTCCCTTAAGTAACTATGAAAGTCTCTAAGAATCGCCTAAAAGGATTGGGAAACACCGGGTTGGAAACCACTTTTCAAAATCCCAAGGTGCTGAAAACAGGGGGTTGGCTGCAGCCAAGAAACCTCTAGCTATGGGCAAAACACTCACAGAAGGTTTCTGGCTGCGGCCAAAACTCTCACAGAAACTTTTGCGCTGCAGCCAAGAATTTCTGCTGCAGCCAAGGCAACTTCGAAAATTCATAACTATTTATAGAAAAATCGAAATGAGGCTATCCCAAAGCCCATTGAAAGCTATTTTAGTCCTCTTCATAGGAAAAATATGAACCAATACTGGAAATCACCATACAAATCCCAGAATTTCACGAAATGCATCACTACCCCAAAACAAAGTTCTATTTCAATCCCAAACTTTGGACATCCATAACTCACAGAATACTAAACGAAATGACACAAACTATATGTCCCGGTTGAAACTTGGGATGTGAACTTTAAGATTGGAATGTTTCAAAATTTTCTGAAATCATTTGGTCATTCAAAACGCCAATACAAACAAACTGCCCAGAATAGATATTCAATGGCAGCATTTCCAATTTTCTACCAAAGTGACCAATGGCTCCAAAATCAACAATCAAGCTTATTCCTTACACTAAAACACTCAAGGAATCCAATAAAACCATTTAAACAACCTAATTTCCACTACATTAGCATGCTTTGGTCCATGGCCACACTAAACACTAACTTTCCAAACTTTCCAATCTCACTCATTTCTTTCATAGTCAATCCTATATATCCATACACATTCCAAATATACCATTTCTATACCTTTAACATGCCAAATGACCAATGACACTCATTTTCGAAAATGGCCAATAAATCCCAGAAATTCAAAGCTACCTCAAATGGCACAAAACTTAGATGGGTAGATAGGTTTCACTTACCTCTTTAACTTTCTCAAAGTGAGTTTTCAATTCTCCAACTTTCACAATCTCTTGAGGTCACAAAGTAACACCAATGAACACATTACAACCATCACAATGAAGCTCTTCATTCAAGGATCAATATTAGAGAAGGAAGTTTGTGCATTTGGAGACATTTCCCTTACCTTTTTGAAAGCTTTTCCTTCTCATAGCTTCTTCAAAAATGGTGCAAAAATGGAGTAAAGAAAGAGATGAGATGAGTGTGTGAGGAAGCAAAAATGATGATTCCTTCTCCAAGCCCATGCTTCATCCAACGAAAAGGAGGGAGGGATAGAGAAAAAAACATTAAACAATTAGGGGGTTATGACTTTTCTCTACCTCTCTCATACTCTCATCTTGACACATGTCAATTCTTCATTGGCTCCCATAAAGGTAAACCACCAATTAGCTACTTTAATCCCTCCATTAGCCATTTAATCACCCTTCTCATTTCTCTCTTAGCTAGTAATTAATTTTCTCTATTAATCACTAACTAATTGCCCAACTATTTCATTCTTTCAATCTCCACTAATTATGGCATATTAATTAATATAGCCACCAAACCCATAATTATTTCACTTTAATCCGATAATTATCCTCAATAATTATCATTAGGCCTTAATCAAAAATTGGGGCGTTACACACAACATCTAGGATTATATGTACTAGAGTACGGATATTATTTTTGGCCACCTTGAGTCATAGGCTTAGAAGGATATATCACATTTCAAGATTCAGCTCTATCATTCATGTAGGGACAAGAGTCAGTACTATGAGTAGTTAGATAGAAAATAGTGCAGAGTGGCCTTATGAGAGAAGAAGAGTCAGGCTGTAGGGTAAAAGAAGTAGAGGGCCCCATATAATAGGCTATATTCGAAGAATTTCGCATACAAGACATAGCCATGTTTTCCATAGCAGATACAAGCCTATCAATTTTGCTTTCTAGGCGAGACTCAAAATTGGAATAAATTAATCCCTCTTTATTAACTTTGACTTGTTGTTTAGAACCAAATTATTGGCTATTCATAGCTTTCCTTTCAATCAATTCCCAAGCATGATCAATAGTTAAGTAGAGAAGGGCACCACCAGCAGCCAAATCTATCTCTAGAGGTAAGAGACCTTCATGGAAGTATTGGATCAATAATGTATCCAGAATTTTATGGTTGGGACAACTAGAACATATCATTTTAAAATGCTCTAAATATTCATATAAGGATTTGCCAACTATTTATTGACATCCATATATGTCCTTTTGGATAGATGAAGTGCGAGAGGCTGGGTAATCTTTTCCAAGAACAATTTCTTCAATTGGTTCATGAAGTAATGAATCTAGGAGGCAATCGAAGAAACCAATTTTTAGTAGATCCTTCTAAAGAAAATGGGAAGGCACACATCTTAATTTAATCTTTAGTCACATCAAAAAGTTTCATAGCAGTGCAAATCATGTGGAACATCTTCAAGTGATTGTATGCTTCCTTACCTGAAAGGCCATTAAATTTTAGAAGTAAGTGTATCAATCCAGATTTCAACTCAAAATTTGTATCAGGATAATTTATACACCAATTTTGAAAATACAGATTGGGTGAAACCAATTCTTTAATGGTCATAGCAGGATGAACAATATGAGCATTTTCATTTGCATTCCCATCAGCATTAAGAACAATGTTATCACCATTCATATTGACCTTAGAATCAGAAGAATCAACAATAAGCTTAACAGAGGAACTACTGCCTAAGAGAGTACTAGTTCTAATTCTTCATCGTTGGTGAAATGTCCTCTCTTTCTTAGGATCAATTTCAATCAATTTTTTAGAAGAGGATCTGGTCATACAATAAACAACTACCTAAGAGGTCACCTAAAATCTCAAACCTAAAGCCTAATCGTTGCTCTCCTGCATTGGCGCCAAATTTGATGTGAGCTTCTATAGCTAAAGCAATCACTTAAACTAGGTCCTAATTAATTATGCATTTAGGGTCAACCCAGGTCATTATCCCAAGGAGCAAGCTATGGGTTTTCTTTAGGATTAATGTTTTTTAAGTGACAAAGATGCAATGGAATGGTCCTAAACTAAAATGCAAGATTCTACTACCTAAATGCAATTAAACTAATTAAATGTAAGATGCAAATGACTCTAAAATCTATATGAGAATGTGATTATTCTATCTGAATTTGAATACAGTTTTTGGGGGGTTTTGTGAAAGAAAAATTAAAATCCTAAGCAAAGAGATTAACTAAAAGCAAGAAAAACAACAAATATTTAATTCAGTTATAATGATGAAGGGGACAACTTAGGATTCACATGGAGTTAACTTTCTTAACCCAAATTAATTTATTAGACCAAAGGGAGGTTGATGAAAGATTGGAATTAATTCATTTAATCACCTAATTAAAACATGGGAAACTCTCAAGCTCAATAACACTTATTCCACTTGAAAACTCATAATGAAATAAGCAGTGGTTAAATAAACCCATTAAAACTAATCACAAATAATTTCGAATTACTTTTGAAAATCATGTTTACAATTGTCTAATAAAACAACTAGACAATTAACCAATCCAATTAAACAATTATGAAGATAAACCAAATTGACAATTAAATTAATAATGAAAAATCAATTAATAATTCAAATTACAATCCAAGAGTTTGCAAACAAAAATTCCAGCAATTGTCTCAAGCACAAAACATTCCAAAATATCAATCCAATATAAAAGAGATATGTTTACAATATAAAACTAGATTGTTCTCAATTATTACTACTCAAAATTATTTAAAACTAAATAATCTAAGTCATGAAATAAATTGATAAAAAAGAAAGACACTCCCTTGTCATCTTTAAGTGTAAGTCCTAGGATCTAGCTTCCTCTATGCTCCTCCCAAGTTGCTTCCCAAATAACTCAAGCTGCCATGAATTTTTCCTCTCCAAGTTGCTCCTTCATTGAACTTATGGCCATCTCTTTCTTTTATGAATGAAGAATAATGAGATGATGATTAAATGAACCTGGATCAATTGTGTTGTAAATGGACAAAAGGGATGGAATAAAGAGGTGATGGAAATTGAAGGGGTAGTCCCACGGTGATTGAAGATGATGAATGACAAAATGAATTTTGTTGTGTGTGTGTGTCTATGGATCACGGAAGTGTTTTGAATAAAGATGATTGTGGGGATTAAATAGAATGGTGGTGGGGGTTAGTGGGGAATGGTTGGTGGGGTGTGATTGGTGGGTAATAGGGTTGGTAGGATTGGAGTTGGTGTGTGGCAGCTGGTTAATTAAAAGGGAGGAAGAGAGGTCTTTGGGGCCAAAACTCGAGTCCATTAAAATTTAAGAACCTTAATAAAATTCATCCATTAAATTTTCTTTTAGCTTCTAAGAAAAATTCTGAACCACATGATTTTCTATTATACTTTTCCTTGCCCTACAAGAATTAAATAAAATTGTGATCTATCATATAGTTAGAAGTATAATTCAATCACAAGTAGGAAATCCAAATATTAACAATTCAAGCCCAATAATATCATAATTGATTCAGATTTATATTATTTCCTAACATTGGCTAACAATCCAAATATTATCTAATAAATCCAAATTAGTATAAAATAGTCTCCAAAATAAATGAATAAGGTGGGATAAAATGTATAAAATTTGGGATTTATCACTGGCCTTGGATGTTTTTCAAACCACACCCTCCTCTCTAAGTTGCTTGCAGAGGTTGCTCCAGTTTGGTAAGCTTAGCTTACTATTTGAGCCTTTTATGCCCCATATAAACTTGTGGATTATCTTCTCTAGCGCTTGGATTCATGTGGCCAGGAGAAGAGTTGTTTGCATTGTGTAATAAGGGATTGAGCTAAGAATTGATTTGATTAGTGTGATTCTGCTTACTAAAGATAGGTTATTAACCTTTCAAAAGGATAGCTTCCATTGGACCTTCTCTTTAAGGTTGTTGTAAGTTTCTTCTGTGACTCGCGAGTGTATTAATAGAGCCTCAATGTACTAACCAAGGTGATTTGTTTTGTGGAACTAAAGCAACTCACATATTTGATTTGCTTCCTGGTTAGATAGGTTTTAGAGAAGTGAATCCTTGTGTTACTCTGGCTTACCTCTTGGTTGACGCTGCATAAAAATCTATGAGAACTGTCTTGATTAATTGCAGTTGGCTAGGGGAAGTGCTACTAAATAGGATTAGTTCATCAGCAAAGACACGATGGGAGAGGTGTTTCTCATGGTTGCCTAGTTGCATTGTCTCTCTAGTTTCTCTCTCTGACTATTCATGAAATTTTGTTTAGGCATGTTTAAGTTAAGGAGATCAAAACATAATTCCTAACCACTTAGTGTATATATAAATATATGTAGTATATAAAACTTAGAATAATGAAAGCTCTTAGTCCTTAAATTTATCTTTTTTATCAAATTGGTTCCAGATGTTTAATCTTTATTAAGTCTTAAAATTTCATAACGATACACAGTTAGTCAATCCTTAATGTGTTGTTGGGGAAAAAATCTATATGGTGTTAATGGTTATGAACTTTAGGAACTTAATAGATAAAACTTAATTTTTGGGACCAAATCGATAATTATGACAAATTTAAGAATAAAACTTTCATTATCTCTGAAATTTATTTGAAATAAACTAACATTATTCATTAGTCTTTAATAAAATGGATTTTTTACCTCATAATAGTCACTTATTGATAAATCCTTATTTTATTAGATATTTTTATACTAAATTAGTGTTTTATTACAATTATAAGGCTTATTTGTAGCAATTGTTAATATGTTGAATAAAAAGGAATTGCGCGAGGTTAAAAAAAATCAAATTATTACATTTTATAATTTTCCTTAATCAAATTGACATGCACAAATGGATTTTTGATTGTATTCATTATAAGGAAATTAATAAAGTAAAGTTAAAAACTTAGTTGATGGAAGATCCAGATAATTCAAGGGCTTAAGATTGCACTTGGACTAACTTACATAATGGTTATGGCCTATTTATATCAAATGATCACATATACTCTTTAATTGGGCCCTAAGACTATCACTTAAACTCAAATTGCAAGCCTTCATTCTACCAAAAATATATGTAAAGTGTGAGCTTTGAAAGGTAGGGGGAGAGAGAGAGTAGAAAGCAACCATGTCCGAGTATGACTTTGCCGAGTTAACCTCTATTGCCAATGATATCCTTATTCTAGGCACAAGCAGGTATGGAGCAAGTTGTTGTAGTGGAGCTTATAAGCAAGAGTGAAAGGTTAATTGACACAATTGAGCAATGAATGACAAAGAGATCCAGGCTAAAGGAAGGGGGTGAAGTTACTACTGACATGGACACCGATGACCATGTAATAGTGGATGAATCGCACCAAGAATGATGAAAAGTAATCATATGACTAGAATATGGTAGCCACAACATAAATTAACCACAATTCTATCAACTAAGAGATGATGAAGCAAGGTTTGTCACAATCCTTTCCTTCCTTTAAAGAGAATCTTTTGGGCAACCAAGTTCCTACGGAAGCACAACCATTGAGTTCCCTTATGGCACTGTTGATTGAAAAAGGTGATTTTTTTGTTTATATGGAAGGACACATCTGTTAGAGCAAGCGTTTCACCCAAGAGGGGGGTGAATTGGGTGATACTAAAATTTCATTGCAAATAAAAACTTGACGGTGAATATAAAGCAATAAAGAGTAAGGAGAAATATCATCGAAGTGTACACCGAGAGTTATATTGGTTCGGCCACAACCACTTTGACCTACGTCCAGTCCTCAGAGCTTCTCTTAGAGTTTCACTATAACTTTCAAGATTCAGTGGGTTCTTGGCACCTCAGTACAAGCAAGTTCCTTCGTCTGGACTCTCGCTCCCCCTTACAAGTTGTAATCCAATCCCAACTCAAGGTTCCACAACCTTAAGTTACCTTAATAACAAATATTGAGTTTGAATGAAATATCTCTCTCACAGAGTGAATAAGAATCACTGAAGCATAGAATTTCAAGTATAATGTAAAACAGAGTAATGAACTTTGTAATACGTTTGTGTGTGTGTTCTTGTTGTTTTTTTTCTCTGTTTGGATGTTCCCATATATATAGATACGTTGGTAATGATTGTTAGAACATATTTCTTTATGTCCGTTGGAGCGTGCGCAGCCACTGTTGACTTTTCCAGTAATTGAAAAATATCCGTTTGCGGTAGGTGGCGGTAAGTGACATTTGAACGTTGCATTTGACTTTCCTTATTTGGTAGGATCTCTTCATTGTTTATCTGTGAATATGCTAAGAATACTAATACAATGAAAGATTAATTATATAGGAAACAAATCAATGAACGTTGGAATGGTTTATAAATTTTTGGACTTGCATACTCGAGTACTTACTCGAGTATTTATTTAAGTTTACTCGAGTACATACTCGAGTATCATAAGGAAAACTTTCATAAGCTTCAAGTCAATAAGTAACCATAACATTACTTGGTAGTGCATGAAGTAAACAAAATTTCAACCTTTGGAAATACCTGTTTACTTGGGTACTTACTCTGTTAAAGTACACTTTTTTTATCAGTTACTCGAGTACAAACTCAAGTAAACCTTCAATTAAACTTTAGGTTACTCGATGCTTCACTCCAGTAATGTTGGCAGGATTTCAAGGCCGAGAGCACTTCAAGTTTGATTACCTTGTTACTCGAGTCCTTACTCGAGTAAACATAAATTTTCTGCATAGCTTACTCGGGTATTGACTTGAAGTTCTCTTCTAAATAACTTTGCATACTTGATTACTTACTCGAGCAATCCACTTTAAATAAGTCATTGAATACCTGCATACTTGAGTAGTGCCTCGAGTGAAATGTGATAAAATCAGATCAAGTTATTCGAGTACTACCTTCAGATTTTTGCTTACCACAGTGAGTTACTCAAATAGCTCCTCGAGTAATGTTGGCAGCGTTGAAAATGCCGAGAGGAACATATTTCTTGAAACAGAGTAACTCGAGTACTGACTCGAGTATCATTGGCAGGCCAAGAGCAACCGGAAGTCTTTTAAATGGTTACTCGAGTAGCTCCTCAAGTGACATTGGCAGGTCAAGAGCAACTCCAAGTGAATTACCTGGTTACTCGAGTAGCTACTCGAGTAACGTTGGCAGGCTGAGAGCAACTAGAAAACCTTTACCTTATTACTCGAGTACTTACTCGAGTATTGTTGGCAGGTTACTTGAAGGTCGACTCTGGTTACTTCAAGTTTTAGTCCATTACTCGAGTAGGTGCTCGAGTAACCCTTTAGAAAACTTGCCACTGATCAAGTTTCTCAACTTTTTCTCTTGGCGTTTCTTTATTATTCCAATGCTTACTTCAAGAGATGATTTTCCCTGTTATTACTTTGTCCAAACTTATTTGTAAATCAAATATTTTTCATACCATTTATTGTTATCATCAAAACAGAGAACTAACATTCTCCCCCTTTTTGATGATGACAAAACTTGGTGATTTTGAACAAAATTTTTGGAATTGAGTTCTCAATTAAATACTTCTTGAATTCAATGATCATTTTAAAAACCTTGTTAAGTTTATATTCAAGGTGTTTTGAAAAAGATTGAAATCATAACATATTCACCTTGCATACCTATAAACTCATTAGTCCAACAATGTATTATAATTTGAAAACTAAAATGGACTTGAAATGAAATCATAACTTAAATAAACTTGCATTAAGCTTAAGGAATTACAAGATGAAAATTTGAAAAGTTCAAAAGCTCCCTAAATCCCATGTACACCCATATACCCAGAAAGAAACACAGACACTCCATAAAATCACACTCAAGCTCTTCTCCCCCTTTTTGTCTTCATCAATCAAGTGGAGGACTAGAAGGCCTGACCACAGAGATAGGCTTTACTGGAAGAACCAAAGGACCATCTGAACCAGAAGAATCAAAAGAACTAGAAGATTCTGGTTCAGGAAGATTAAGTGGAGGGATATGGATGTCATCTTTGGGAGGAATAGGAGAAGGCTGGTAGACGATCATAGTGGTGGTCTCAACCTCTGGAGTATGATGATCAGAAGATGAGGAGGGAGAGATTTCCTCTATATGGGTAGGAGATGGAATAGGTTTAGGAGAGGGTTCAGGCTGAGGTTTGGGTGGTGAATCATCAATGATGATATGAATGGTCTCATTGGTGTCGGGGTTATCCACTGAGTATAGGATATCTTTGGGTTGTGGCTCAGGTAGACTAGAGACTGGAGGGATAGGAGGCTCAACCTCAGTGTGATGAAGGTCAGATGGGATGTTCTCAGGAGGTGGTGGTGTATGCTCTGGAGATGAAGAAGTCCCATGTACAGAAGATGATGGACCAGCAGAAGGTCTGGGACCCAAGGAATCCAAACGTGCCAGAATTAATTTCAATGTCTGACCCTGGGCACGTTGCTCAGCTAGCAACTCCTCGTGCCTCTTATCATTCTCTCAACCAACTCAGCCATCTTGTGATTCATGTTGGTTATCAGTTCAGCATTCGTGTTGGCAATGTCCACATGGAATCCTCTCAGCATATTTTCCATGAAGTGCTGAAGGGTGGCATTGAGGAAGGAGGGTGATGATGTAGTGGCAGCTGGAGCCGATGACTGAGTGTCATCCATCTTGCTAGTCTCAGTCTCGGTCTTCTTCTTCTTCTTCGACCCAGACTCCAGAGGACCCTTGAGAGGAATGTTAATGTTGAGCTTGCCAATTTGATTTCTCCCAACCGGAGTAAGCCTCTCAATATGCTCTTTGCTCTCCAGATACCATATCTTATTCTCCTTCAGAATGAGTAAAACAATATGAGGATATGGCATCGGTGTGGTAGCTTTCCCATCAACTCTATATCTCTTCATCTCAGAGAATATTTACTCCCCCAAGTCTTTCTGTTCCTTCAGGAGTAAGGAAGCAAACCATCTAAAGTCCCTATCAGAGAAGTGGGTGTAATTGTTGGCCTTGTTCATAAGGGATCTAGAGTATATATACCATAGAACCCTGTGATGATCGCATATATCACTAGGTTTGAAATTTAAAGGGCCTATAAGCTCACCAGGTTTAAGGACAGAGAAGATTTGGTTTGAGTCAAGTTTGGAGTAAATGTCATCTGGGGGGGTTCTCTATCCCTAACCACAAATTTATCCTAGAAGGTGAGATGAGAATCTTTTGGCCTCTAATAGTGGTAGTCATCTCTTCCTCTACAGAATCTCTATTGGGTTCATCTAGAATCTCAAGATTGCAGTAAAAATGTGTAACTACTTTGGTGCAAAAAGGAAGTCTAATAGAAAGCCAAGGCATAAAAGGTTCTAGAAAGGGACTAAGATCATGCTTCAATAGCTCCTGAAGTAATTTAAGGTCCACATATGTGTCTTACATACTTTTCTCCTGGAGAATTGAGTGAGGTACTTTGGGGACTCCTCTAGCTTGTTGACATTAAATCCCTTTGGAGGTTTGATGATCTCCTCTTTTGGCAATCCTGACTTCTTTGAAGACTACCCCTTTTCAAGTTGATCAATGATTCCAGCTATTGCCTTAGCCATTTATATAATACTTGGGCTTTTTGGGCAGTTTTGGAGTGAAAGAAGGAGTAGAGGAATCAGAAATTGGAGGAGAAGGAGACTTGGCACTTTTGCCTCTCCCAGTAGAGGTGCTCTTTTTGGATTGAGCTCTTGTAACTACTGGCTCTTTGATAACAACCCCTTTTAGTTTCGGTTGAGGTTGAGGTTTGAGTTGAACTTTGGCTTTTGACCTAGGTGTGAGTTTTCTTCTCTTTCTGGGAGGAGAAGAAAGAGGATCAGTGAGTTGTGGGGATCCAGATGAATTTGTGGGAGTGAGATTTTTGGTTCTAACCATTTTAAATCAAAGAAAGCTTAAGTTTCAGGAAAACAGAGGGAAAAGGTCGTGAGTTAGGGCTGGAGGATTCTGAACAAACCAGGAAGTTTGTGGAGCTGAAATCTGATGGGTTTTGTCGGAAATCAAGTAAGAAAGAGATTGTGAAAAATTTTTGTGAGAGGACAGAGTGATTTACTCGAGGAGATTTTGTAGACATGACCAAGTTTGCAACAGATAAAGACCTAAAACCCGACGTTACTCGAGGCCTTACTCAAGTAAATTTCATGTTTACTCGAGTCCTTACTCGAGTAAGCATACAAAAAATCTCTAAAATAATTCATTTAAATTGCGTACCTGACATGAATAATATTGTAATTATCCATGTATGTTCCCTCGATCATTTTATAGCCAATTTAGAGCAGATTTGAGTCGTTTCTCATCAAATTGGTAATCTGGACTTGCAGTTACTCAAGTCCTTACTCGAGTAAGCTTCAAGTTTACTCGAGGCTCGCCTCGGGTAACCTTTCATTTTCAGTTTGCACTATTCAGTTCTCACCAACGAACCGTTTGATTCAAATTCCAAGAAACTTGATACGTTACTTCCAGTTTTGGAAGACTATTACTCGAGTAGTTATTGGAGTAAAGTGCTTCTTTACTTCAAGTTGTTCCTCGGGTAATGCTTCACTGTTAGTCATTACTTCAAGTTGGTACTCCAGTAATGGTGTCCTCTGATAACCTCTGTTTTTATTTCTCAAAACAAAGTTTTAATCTTCCTGCAAAACAAGTTTCTACATACTCCGATGCTTAAATTAGTAATCATCAAAACATTATTAAATGACTTCATTTATTATTATGAGAAACTGAAATAACTTACAATTCATTGGGATTTACCATTCCCAATTCTCTTCTAATGTATAGAAATTGTTCTTTTGCAAGAGGTTTGGTGAAGATGTCAGCTAGTTGAAGATAAGTAGGAATGAATATCACTTTCACATCTTTCTTTTGGACATGATCTCTGATGAAGTAATGTCTGACATCGATATGCTTGGTTCTAGAATGTTGAACTGGATTTTCCGTCAAGCTTATCGTACTGGTATTGTCATAATAGATTGGTATTTCTTTGAGATAAATACCAAGATCTTGTAGTTGTTGTTTTAACCATATCACTTGTGCACAACAACTTGAGATTGCAACATATTCGGCTTCCGTTGATGAAAGAGACACTGTATTTTGTTTCTTGCTGAACCATGATACAAGAGAACCTCCAAGAAATTGTCCTTGTCCGCTGGTTCTCTTTCTGTCTGTTTTGTATCCACCATGATCAGAATCTGAATATGCAACTAGATATTCACTTCTTCCTTTGGGATACCACAGACCCAATTCCGGTGTGTCAGCAAGGTATCTAAAGATTCGTTTGACAGTTTCGGCATGTGATTCCTTTGGTGCTGATTAATATCTTGCACATATGCCAACACTAAATTGGATATCCGGTCTGCTTTCTGTGAGATAGCGTAATGATCCAATCATTCCTCTATATTTTATGATGTTGCAATCTTTTCCTTTGACATCAACATCAAGCAACGTAGTTGAGCTCATAGGTGTGTCCGTTCCGTTTGCTTCATCCATTACATACTTCTTTAATAGCTCTTTCAAGTACTTTGTTTGAGATATGAAGATTCCATTCTTTCTTTATTTGATTTGCAAACCAAGAAAGAAATTCAATTCTCCCATCATTGACATCTCAAACTCTCCCTGCATTATCTTAGAAAATTCCTTACATAGAGATTCATTAGTAGCACCGAAAACAATGTCATCAACATATATTTGAACAATTAAAATATCATCACGTTTCCGTTTTATAAAAAGTATCGTATAAACTTTTCCCCGTACAAAACCTTGATCAATAAGAAATTTACTGAGCCTTTCGTACCATGCTCAAGGAGCTTGTTTTAAACCATATAAAGCCTTTTTGAGTTTGAAAACATGGTCAGGTTTGGTAATATCTTCAAAACCTGGAGGTTGTTCCACATACACTTCTTCCATAATGTAGCCATTTAGAAATGCACTCTTTACATCTATTTGATAGAGTTTAAATCCTTTGATGCATGCAAAAGCTAGGAGTACACGTATAGCTTCCAATCTAGCTACTGGAGCATACGTTTCCTCATAATCAACCCTTCTTCCTGAATATAGCCTTTGGCCACCAATCTTGCCTTGTTTCTGATAATAACTGCAGATTCATCGAGTTTGTTCTTGAATACCCATTTAGTACCAATGATCGGATGATCCTTAGGTCAGGGTACCAAATCCCAAACTGATTTCTTTCAAATTGATTTAATTCTTCTTGCATTGCATAACCCAATCATTGTCTGATAGGGCTTCATCAATGTTAGAAGGTTCAATCTCAGAAATGAATACAGAAAAACTTACTTCATTGAAAATTCTATTTCTAGTTTTGATCCCTTCATTCACATCTCCTATGACTTGATCTAAGGGATGGCTTTTATTGCATTTCCAGGCACTAGGTTGTCCTAGTGTTTGTTCTTCTTCCTTGGTTTCATCAACCTTTGGAATAAGAGATTTAGAAATAGATTGACCATTTTCTTGATTTAAAACAACTTCCTGTTCTTCATCAATGGTTTTGTCAGAGGATTCAAATTCATCAAATACAATATGAATTGATTCTTCAACAACACATGTTTTTTTATTGAAAACTCTATATGCTTTACTTCGGTTAGAATACCCTAGAAAAATTCCTTCATCAGTTTTAGAATCAAATTTTCCTAAGTTATCTTTACCATTATTATGAATGAAACACTTACAACCGAAGATGTGTAGATGAGCAATGTTTGGCTTCCTTCCTTTGTATAGCTCGTATGGTGTCTTTCCAAGTTTTGTTCTGATATAGGCTCTATTTGAAATATAAAATGATGTACTCATAGCATCAGCCCAAAACACTTGAGACACATTCTTCTCATTTAACATTGCTCTAGCCATTTCAGTAAGTACTCTATTCTTACGTTCCACGACTCCATTTTGTTGAGGTGTCCTTGGAACAGAGAAATTGTGATCAATGCCATTAGTATCACAATATTCTTCAAAGGCTTGATTTTCAAATTCTCCACCATGATCTGTCCTAATACCTGCAATGGACATACCTTTCTCATTTTGCACTTTCTTGGCAAAAACAATAAATTCTTCAAAAGTTTCATCTTTTGATGATAGAAAAATAACCCATGTAAATCTAGAGAAATCATCAACAATGACCAATGAATATAAATTGCCACCAAGACTCTTTACTCTTGCTGGGCCAACTAAATCCATATGCAATAATTGTAGTGGTCTATTTGTTGAAATCTCATTTTTCAATTTGAAAGATGATTTAGTTTGTTTACCCTTTTGACATGCATCACAAATCAAATCATTTTTGAAATTCACTTTGGGTAATCCAAGAACTAAATCCTTTTTGAGTAGTTTGCCTAATTGATGCATATTGACATGAGCCAATCTCTTATGCCATAGCCAACTTTCATCAGTATTACTCAGAAAACAGTTTTCAGATTCATTTATACTAATATCTATAGTATAACAATTACCTTCCCTTTTTGCTCTGAGTTTAGCCTTGATATTCTTCTTATCAAGTGGTAAGTCATTCTTGTTGATAATTAGACATTCCTCTAAGTCAAATATTACCCAGTTGTTTTTGTCTGCACTTTGACTTACACTTAGCAAGTTATGACATAATCCTTCGACATAGTATACGTCTTTGACTTGTATGCCTTTGTCATTTTTGATTTTACCAATTCCTGCTATCCTTCCGGTTTGATTTCCTCCAAATTTTACCTTCTCACCTTCTTTAGGTTGTAATTTGGTAAAACTTTCAAAATCAACGGTCATATGTCTAGAGCATTCACTGTCTATGTACCACTTGTTGATTTTGGATGCTTTGAGACACATCTGCAATTAAATACGATTAATTCTTGGGTACCCACTTCTTTTTGGGTCCTTTTGGGTTAGTACAGGAAATTTTGCAAACATATGATCCTTTAGGTACCCATTTGTAGGTGCCTATCGTTCCTTTCTTCTTATGAATGCATGAAGAAGTATAATGACCTTTTCTATTACAGTAATTACAGAATGCAAAAGGATTTGATGTATGCACAGAATGCTGGAAATAATTCAAATATGACTTACCTCATGCTTTCTTTCTACCTTTCCCTCTATCTAATTTTGGATCATATCCAATTCCAGATCGGTCATTTACAAATCGTTGAGCTTTTAAAATAACATTTAGCATCTCACTTCCTTGAGTAAATTTTTCAAGAGTTTTTGTGAGATAAGTATTTTTCTTTTTCAACGAAGAACAATTTTCACAATCCTTTTCTGAACTTTCTTTAAGTTCAATTTCAAGAGCTTTGTTTTTCTTTTTGAAAACAATTAATTCTTTAACTACTTTGATGAATTCAGAATGTAAATCATTATATTCAGAAAGTAATTCATCATAGGTAGGATCAGAGTCATTTACCTCTTCTTCAGTTTCTTCTTGAGCAACGAGACATATATTGGCTACTTCTTCTTTATCACTTTCTTCGTCAGAAGAACTATCACCCCATATAGCAGATACAAAGGCCTTCTTTTTCTTAAAGAATTTGCCTTTTCTCTTTTCTTTGCTCCTTTGATTCAGTTCTAGACATTCTGATTTGATATGTCCTGGTTTTCCGCATTCATAGCAAATGATATGATCTTTGCTGCTAGTTCCTCCTTCCTCTTCTTTTACTTTTAGTGCTAAACCTTTCTTTTTCTTGTCACCAATGTCATCTAGTTCCCATTTGAACTTTAGTTTGCTTTCATATTCAGAAAGACTTCCAAATAGAGAAGCAACTGATCTCATTGATTCTCCTTTTGCTTCTTCTATCACAGTGACTTTGGCCTCCCACACTTTAGAAAGAATATTCAAACTCTTTCGTACTTGGGTATGCTGGTCATAAACTTTTCTAAGTGCTGCAAGTTGATTAACAAGATGAGTATATCTAAGTTTAAATTCAGATATTGATTCACCTGATTTCATTCGAAGTAGATCAAATTCAGTGACCAAGGTATTGATTCGATTCTCCTTTATTCCCGAAGTTCCTTCATGAGCTATTTCCAGAGCTTCCCACATTTCCTTTGCTGTTGGAAGTGTGCAAATTCTGAAATACTCACTTTGACTCAAGGCACTTTGTAACATCAGAATTGCCTTGCTGTTGAGAGTGATAAGTTTCTTATCATTCTCATCATATTCCGCTAGCGTCTTGGGAATTTTCTGAGAATCTATAATCTTTGTAGGTTGATAGTTTCCACTCTCAATCACATCCCATTGCCCATATTCAGTAGCCATCACGAATACTCTGAACTTTGCTTTCCAGAAAGAAAAGTGTTCGCCACTGAAACCTGGAGGTCTAGTGATGGATGCTTCGTCGGGAAGAATTCCTTCACCCATGCTTGTCATTGGATCCTTCTTAGGTTGTTATACCTTAACAAGAAGACCTACGCTCTGATACAAAATGTTAGAGCAAGCATTTCACCTAAGAGGGGGTGAATTGGGTGATACTAAAATTTCGCTGCGAATAAAAACTTGATGGTGAATATAAAGCAATAAAGAGTAAGGAGAAATATCACCGAAGTGTACACCGAGAGTTATACTGGTTTAGCCATAACCACTTTAACCTACGTCCAGTCCTCAGAACTTCTCTGAGAGTTTCACTATAACTTCCAAGATTCAGTGGGTTCTTGGCACCTCAGTACAAGCAAGTTCCTTCTCCTGGACACTCGCTCCCCCTTAAAAATTATAATCCAATCCCAACTCAAGGTTCCATAACCTTAAGTTACCTCAATAACAAATACTGAGTTTGAATGAAATATCTCTCTCACAGAGTGAATAAGAATCACTGAAGCATAGAATTACAAGTATAATGTAAAACAGAGTAATGAACTTTGTAATACGTTCGTGTGTGTGTTCTTGTTCTTATTCTCTTTTTAGATGTTCCCATATATAAAGATACGTTTGTAATGATTGTTGTAACATATTTCTTTATGCCCGTTGAAGTGTGCGCAGCCACTATTGACTTTTTCAGTAATTGAAAAGACATACGTTTACGGTAGGTGGCATTTGAACGTTGCTTTTGACTTTCCTTATTTGGTAAGATCTCTTCATTATTTATCTGTGGATATGCTAAGAATACTAATACAATGAAAGGTTAATCATATAGGAAACAAATCAATGAACGTTGGAATGATTTATAAATTTATGGACTTGCATACTCGAGTAGTTACTCGAGTATTCATTTAAGTTTACTCGAGTACATACTCGAGTATCATCGGGAAAACTTTCATAAACTGCAAGTCAATAAGCAACCATAACATTACTCGGGTAGTGCATGAAGTAAACAAAATTTCAACCTTTGGAAATACCTGTTTACTTGGGTACTTACTCGGGTATTGCAAAAATTTTTTCATTAGTTACTCGAGTACAAACTAGAGTAAACCTTCAAATAAACTTTAGGTTACTCGATGCTTTACTCAAGTAATGTTGGCAGGATTTCAAGGCCGAGAGCACTTCAAGTTTGATTACCTTGTTACTCGAGTACATACTCGAGTAAATATAATTTTTTTGCATATCTTACTCAGGTAATGACTTGAAGTTTTCTTCTAAATAACTTTGCATACTCGATTAATTACTCGAGTAATCCACTTTAAATAAGTCATTGAATACCTGCATACTTGAGTAATGCGTCGAGTGAAATGTGATAAAACCAGATCAAGTTATTTGAGTACTACCTTCAGATTTTTGCTTACCACAGTGCGTTACTTGAGTAGCTCCTCGAGTAATGTTGGCAGGGTTGAAAATGCCGAGAGCAACATATTTCTTGAAACAGAGTAACTCGAGTACAGACTCGAGTATCGTTGGTAGGCCGAGAGCAACTGGAAGTCTTTTACATGGTTACTCGAGTAGCTCCTCGAGTAATGTTGCAGGCCGAGAGAAACTAGAAAACTTTTACCTTATTACTCGAGTACTTACTCGAGTATTGTTGGCAGGTTACTTGAAGGTCGACTCTGGTTACTTTAAGTTTTAGTCTATTACTCGAGTAGCTACTCTAGTAACCCTTTAGAAAATTTGCCAATAATGAAGTTTCTCAGCGTTTTCTTTTGGCCTTTCTTCATTACTCCAATGCTTACTTCAAGTGATGATTTTCCCTGTTATTACTTTGTTCAAACTTATTTGTAAATGAAATCTTTTTCATACCATTCATTGTTATCATCAAAACATGAGATCTAACACATGACACGCTAGCCTTAACTAGATCGCTACTACAAAAAAGGGATTTGATGGTGCCCCTTTTTCTACGCTTCCTTGAACAAGTGTTGTAGGTAATAGTTTTTTTTTAAAAAAAGGTTTAAATTCTACTGTGCTTCCTATTATAAGTGTCGGAGCTTAGTACTTGTTTTGTGTGACATTTTCTTAAGTAAGCGCCATAAAAAAAACATTTATTTTCTTTAAAAAAATGAAAGCCAAAGCTACAGTGCTTCTCAAGAAAGCGCCTTAGCTAGTATAATTTCTTAGCATTTTCTTATTTGAAAAAATACCTATTTGGTGCTTAAGAATAAAGTGTCGAATAAGTTTGAAGTATGACATTTATTATAATGCATTATTCTTTAAAATCTCTTTTCGTAGTAAGTCAAAATGGATCTTGTTAAGAATTAATTATCCATTATATTCGTCTTATTTCACAAAAAAAATTTATTTCAAATATAAAGTTTGTTGATTATTCACTTGATTAATTTTATTTTCTCCTACTTCCAAAATAATAAAATCCTCCACCCAGTTGCTTGTTAACAACTTTCTTTGCATTGTAGTTTTTGTTTGCATCAAAAGCCATCCACATCTTTCTTTATACCATGATGAATTTTGGACTTTGGATATATTTATATTATTATGTTTAATTTCTATTTTCATTTCTATAATCCATTTTTACTAATTTTCTTATATTTTGGTTGATAAGAATCTTTCATTCCTCAATGATTTTGATAGAAACAGGTGCTCAGCCATACATTATATTCATGAGGATGTGCGAGCTGAAATGGGAGAGATGAGCAACTGTAGACTCTCACCACCACATCATGAGTGAGATAAAACAATATTAAAAAAAACCTTGACCGGCACTTGCAATGGAAGGTCAGCCAAGGTGTCGGCAGTAGCCTTTGGCCAGTTCTTGTCACTCAAGCGCCCCAGCGCTCCCTTGGAAAGTGTTGGCTAAGGCTGAAGACCTTGGCCAACGCTTAAGATGAATGTGTCGGCCAAGGCAAGTTACGGCCGCCCCTTATCTGTCTCTTGCCAAGCAAGTTGTAACCCCCTTCCGTAATTATATCCGAAATACGGGATTAAAATGAATTAGAGACTACTAATGATCAAATAACAATTTCAAACCCATATACCAGACGGGATTTTCACAAATAACTTTCGAAATCTAGTTAACCTGGTCTCATATTCACATTTCGAATACAATCACTTCACGCGGATCATCACATTCAATATATAAATCAAAGTGCACAATATAATAATCCCGGCAATTCCGGGTTTACAAAAGGGTTTACAAAGGGCAATACGCCCATATACAAGTTCTCATACGGGGATTACACAAATCTCACCTCAAATACACATAATTAAATCCTCATCGACATATACAACTATCCAATACACAATACTCCCAACTATGATAACCAACTATCAGAATGACAACCCGAAGGAGTCTTATCGCCCTTGGCTGCTTGCTCCATCCTCGATCCACTACCCTATCTGAAAGGTTAGTAGGGGAGGGTGAGATTCTAGAGAATCCCAATAGGATAACAATATCAATATGCACGTATGATAAATGTTTAATGCATGACATGCTTGCATCACACAACACATAATAACACAATGACAATTTGCAAGCTCAATGCTTCGAACAATATACCTATGGCCATAGCATAAATTGAAACATAGCTTCAAATCACACATAATTATGCAAAGCAAAGACATGCACCAACACACACTAAAACATATATCAAATACATGCAGGAGAGATATGTTCCCTTCACTCTTTCCACGTAAGCTCCAGCTCTGGCTGCTCATGATCAGGGTGAATATCCAACCCTATAACCAAATTAAGGACATAGGGTCAATCTAAATTCCAAATCCTTACTTCCATATTACTTAAGGTTGGTTATCATTCACACCCTTTAGGTGGCTATAATAAGCTCAACAAAAGCCTAAAGGATTAGGACGTACTAGATTGGAAATCACCTTTCAAAATCACAAACTATTGAAAATAGGGGTTGGCTGCAGCCAAGAACCCTCTAGCTGTAGCAAAAACACGCACAGAAGGTTTTTGGCTACAGCAAAGAATTTCTGGCTGCGGCCAAAACGTGCACAGAAACTTTTGCGCTGCAGCCAAGATTTTCTGCTGCAGCCAAGGCAACTTAGGAAATTCATAACTAATTCCAAAAAAATAGAAATGAGGTGATTCCAAAGCCAAATGAAAGCTATTTAAGTTCTTTTCATAGGAAAAATATGGATCATTACTGGAAATCACCACAAAATATAGAATTACACACATATCCACACTGCTCCATAATTATGTCCAGTTTTGACCTCAAACTTTGGGCAAACATAAATCCCAGTTTACAAAACGAAATGACACAAATTATATGTCCATTTTGAAGCTTAAGATGTGAAATTCAAGGCTGGAAAGTTTCAGAATTTTTAACATCATTTGCCCATTCAAAACGGCAATACAAGCAGACTGTCGAGAATAGAGTTTCAAAAGACAGAATTCCAGTTTTTGCAATTTGGCTTCCAATGGTTCCATTTTCATACCAAACACCATTCCCACACAAATTTTCACAAGGAATCCATTGGAAATACCAAAACAACAAAATTCACATTATATTGACATGTTTTACCAACAATCACAACATGTCATCACAAATCACAACACAAACACCATATTGCCATTCTTTTCATTCCAAGTTCTCAAACCAATTCCAATGACGCCAAAACACACTATGGCATCAATTTAACCATAATTCACAATTTTCAACATAAAACACATGACAATTCATGCATTTCAAAATTCTACCAAAATCAGGGCAAAATTCACAATTCACAAAACTCATCCACAAATCACAAAACTTAGATCAAAGGGCTTCAAATACTTACCTATTCCTCTTTCCCAAACCAATTCTTTGATTCTTCATCTTTCCAAATTTCCTCAAGCCATCAAACACCTCCAATCAAGAATCTAAAACCATAGAGATGAAGCTCTCATCACTATGAACAACTTTATAGAAGGTGATTAGAGCTAAAGAGGAAACCAAACAAGCTAAAATCTCACCTTAAGCTTTCTCTTTCTTCCTCCAAGCTTGCACGTCCATAGAGATGAGAGGAGAGAGAGATGAATCATATTTTTTGGACTCAAAAACCGTCCAAATAAGGGAGGAGAGGAAAGAGGGAAGAGTTGACAAATTGACCAAGATCCAAGGGCTTACATTGTGCCAAGTGTCAAGATCTTGTCACACCTCCATGAGCTCACAAAGGCACACATACATGGGATCCCACCCCTTGATGTCTTGAAGTTACCAATGAGTTTCCTCTTCGGTAACTGACCAATTGGTCGGTAACTTTACCATTTTGCCCCTGATTATGGTAATCTCTTTTGGATCACCACCAAATTCATTTTCTTATTCATTTACACCATACATATGCCCTCCCCCTATTTTAAGTCAATTTAGATGTTAATCCATAATTGAACTCAAATACGGGGTTTCGACACTGCTCACAACACATACAAATCACATCGGGTGTCAAATCACACCATAATCTCCAAAAGGGTTTATTTATCACTAACCACATCCACTTTTGGAGTCATTATCTCTTAATCACAATTTAGGATCTTGCTAGATCGGGTCTTAGCAGTCCACTTATCTCAGGCTTATTCTGTAGCCTCAAGTCTCAGAATTTAGGGTATTACACAAGTGCTGGCCAAGGTGCCTTTGATATCATATGCAATGTTGGAGCAACAATTAGTAAGAACTAATCACTATTTCATATGAATATAATTTCTATGATGAATTTTTAACTGCAACTAACTTTGATTTGTAGATAGAAGACTCACATTCTGATGTAACACATATACCAAGACATGATTTGTGGCTGGCTGATTGCACAAATAGAAAGGGTGACATTCCCAGCGAACAAGCCAGAAAAGTAGCGGAATATTGTGTAAGTCGTCAATTATACATATAATAAAGATTTACCTTTACTTAAATTATTCTTTTTTGTAATAACTACTATTGTTGTAATTTTTTGTGATAGTGCACAATGATGCAAGAGCAACCATAGTTTTTGGATTATGTTGGTCGTGATGATTTACTCAGCAAAGCTCTTGGAACTCTGAATATATTAGTCTTGTTCAGGGTATTGGTTTTGTAGTAACCTAAACATCTTACTTTGGATCCCAAAAGTAACCCAACAAAAATGACTTCTTGCAACTAAAGGAGGAGGTTACTGACTACAAGTAGTAGATGAGTATGTACACGCGTTTACTGGAAAAGCAAAATGCATTATTGAAGGCTCAACTTGATGCCTTACTGTAATATAGGCAAGCACCTAGTCCAGCATGTGCGAGCACAAGTGCAAGGGATAGTTGCCTGTCAGCCCCTAAAGTCCCTATTCCTTTGGTAAATAATTTCCTTGATAGTTAACTTTTTCTTATGTTATACATTAGTGTACCTGAATATCTTAATTATATGTTTTATAGGGAGAGTCAAACTGTAGGTTGTATGTTGATGAGTCTGTCAGGAATGCAGTTGCTGTAGCGTGGCCTACAATGCCGACAACGATATACTTCATAATTCACCATTGCCTCAAAACATACTCCAATTAAGGGTTGATATATACACAAACGATGACGCTCTCCTGCCAATCTCTTCTCAAGATGAATAGACAATAATCAGAGAAGTTGTCAGTGGTTATGTTGCATGGTCAATAGGTCTGATTAAGTCATATCAAAAGGTAGTTAATTACAATTCTTTCTACTTTTTGAGTACTTCCATCTACAACTACATGATTTAATTTCATGATTTTTATAGGTTGTTGGTCGGCATAAAGGAAAAAGAATTGAAGGGTGTGGGAAAAACTCAAACTATTCAGCAACCCAATAGAAGTCCCAACCCTTAACCCACAACAAAAGAAATTGACAAATGGGCTCATATCACCAACAATTGGCATCATTGGTACCACATTTGAGCAGCCAAAGAGGTTAGGAAATAACTTTCAATGGTGAAATCTAACACACAGTAATAAATGATCATGTCGATGGTAGTGTACTGAACAAAGTGATTACTTGAGATGGGTTAGCGACGGCTATCAACATGTGGATTAGGTACTTTATCATCATCATCATCTATCACCCTTGTTATCCTTTATCATTTAATTTTATTTTTGATGTTAATGACATTGTTTGTTTTATATAAAGGCACTTGTACCACGATCTATTAGTGGGAACATCAATCATGTAAAGATTTGTTTTTGTCAGCCCACACCTCCTTGTCCAGCAAAGGGGGTGATTTGGAAGGGCAATCTAACGATCTTAAGGGCATCTTCATGAGAAGAGCAACCCCCAATATGATCTTTATTTTGCCATACAATCCGGGGTAAGTTATTTGTGACAATATTTTAATAACACATGTTTTTTTATTCTTTCACTTTCACCATAACATTATTGTCGAAGTAAAATTTTCAAAATATTTTAGGGGACACTGGATTTGCTTGTTATCTATCAAGCGTATGCTGGAAGCCCTTGTATTTACTATGTCGATACTTTAGTAGCTAGTTATCCATAGAATCGACCTAATATGATGTTTATAATCAATACGTAAGTATATGGGTATGTGTGTGAATATTTGCGTGTGTGATTATTGAATAACTAAAATTAATCAGTCATTACTTGTTTTGTAAGTGCATTAACCGCTTACCGAAGCAACGTTGGATTGAACTATTCAACACATAAAGACCCAATCAGAGCCTATATCTGGAGGAAGATTGTAGTGCTTATATATGAATTTACTCAAATTTGTCATTCAAAATTTTTTCTTCAAAAATTGACTTTACTATTTCTTTGTATTGTTGCAGTGCCCATTCCAACCAAATGACAATGATTTCGGTTATTATATTATGAAATTTATGAAAGATGTAGTTACTCATCATCATCTAAATTATATCCATATAAAAGCAAGTTCAATTCTTTTACTTGCACTTCATACTGTGTATTAAATTTAATTGACAAGTTTCTAAGTTAATTGATTTTTAATAATTTTAATTCATTTTGTGCATGTATTTTGTGTAGTATTATGAAGATCAACATTATGACCAATTGACTGACCAACAAGTGGATGAAATCATTGAGGAATGATGTGAATATATGGTTAGGCAATTAGCTAGCTAGGTATATACGTTAGGTTGTTTCTTACCTATTCTTGTATGTGTTGTTTATTTTATAAAGTAGTGGTACATTATGATTTGTTATTACATTGTAATTCAATACATACAATTAATACTTATTTTATGAATTAGTTATGTGTTGGTTCTCATTTTGTTTTGCTTCATTATCTCATTCTATTTAACTGTTTTTTCCTTCTCAATTTGAATTGATATGGATTTGATGAATTGCGTTCAGGAAAAGAAAATAATTATGTAAAATAATATTAAAAAAATTCCACCTACATGGTCAATGTACAACTACCTTCATAGGAGGCTTCCTCCGGTGCTCCAGCATAAAGTGTCGTAGAAGATATAGGATCCTCCTACGGCACTTCGTGTTGAAGCAAAAATTTAAATAAAAAACCACAAGCTATAACGCTTTCAGAAATTCAAGAAGTACCATAGCTTGCTTTTACGACAATGAAACCTATGGTGTTTGGTAAGTGCCATAGTATTCATAAATATAAGCACCGTTTATTAGCTTGTTTATAGCAGTAGATGCATGCCACATAATGACATTTCTGCGTGCTCAATGTTTCATGTAACATACTCATGGCCATGGCATAAACAAAAGTAGAGCTTCATCATTCAAATATGCCTTACACAATCAAGTAAAGCAATCATATACATCACTACACAACCATAAATATAAAAAACATGCAAGTAGGGTAAGTTCACAACATGGATCGCCCTTCCCTTGCCTGTCTATTAGTCCAATACTTTATGTCCGGCTCGGGCTACTGCCCGATCCTAAAATCCCAAAGTTACAATAAATGAGTTTTTACTCATTCATGTATTATCATAAACTCATTGTGTTGGTTATCTTGACTCAAATCACATATTGACCAAAATGCCCCTGGGGACCCGATCTGAATTGATCTGGGGACCCTGGACACTTTTCTTCACCCTTTTCATTAAGCCCCTTTATACCTGGTTCAACTGTAGTTTACCAAAAATTATGACTTGGGCTATTCCTACATAATTTCACATGTATAATCTATTTTTAACCTCAGGTTTATCAAAATCATGCTCCAATTACATAATTACCCTTGGCAGCCACTATGTTAGGTTTTAAGGGTAAAATTGTCATTCAACACCCTAAAGCTTTTATACTTCTTCACACTTTATATGCACCCTATACAATTTTCCATTCCGAACCCAATAAAATCATAAAAAACACCCAAATCCAGTCTAAACAAAATAAAAATAGCTGCTAGATAAAAATAACAGTAAATTGGGAAAATTAGAGTTTCTTGATTCCATTCCATTAATTACATTCCTTTCCCCTTTAATTACTTGTTTAACCTCTTAGACACCTATTGAACATGATTAATGGAAATTTGGGCAGCACCTCCCCTTAGGGTTTGTGCATCCCAATCATCAAAACAAGTCAAGACAAGCCACTAAATCAACAACAACATCAATAATCACCTTGAATCAACCAAGATAACAAAGTTCTTAAGATTACCTCTTGTTTTCTCTCTCTATGCCTTCAAACTATGGCCCTCCTCCTCTCTCTTCCTTTTTATTTGTCTTACTACAAGTGTATTTCAAGTTGGCGTAGAGATTAGAGATAGGTTTGCATGAATTAGAAGGCAAGAACAAGTGGATTTTACTTGCAACTTACCTTGATCTTGCATCTTGACTACGTGAGCTCTCTCTTTGTTCTTGTCTTATCCAAGCTCTCTCCTTGGTTTGTGTTGGATGTAGCTTATGGCCTTTGGGAGAGGATAAGAAGCTTTAAAAAAATATCCCTTACACCTCCTTTGTAAATAGTATTAAATTGTCAATTAATACATGTTTTCACTTTTGACTTTTCTTCACCCTTTTCATTAGGCCACCAATACTTCTCTTTTCTATCCTTTTCTAAATGAGCCCTTAAAATATCATCATCCACCTCCTTACAATATAGTATTTTATTTGTAATTTAACAAATGCTTGCTTACTTGTTGACTTTTCAACTTATTTTACTTGGCTTGAATTGCTTCATCTTTTGTATTTAGTTTCCTCATGCTTCTCCTTGTTGGATGTCACACATCATGAACTAAGGGAAAATATTGGCTTTTGATTTTATTTAGCCAAATGACTAGTTTGCCCATACATTTTTGGCATTGCCTTTTTAATTTTGCACCTTGATAAAAAGATGACAGAATTTTCTTCAAACTTTGAAAATTCATATCTTTATTTATAGATGTCTAATTATAGTGGTTCCAAAGGCTATGTGACCCTTATTAATTCTACTTTTAAGGAAAAATATTGCATATAACCAAATGGAAGCACATCATTACAGAATTTCCATTTATTAGACACTACCACAAAAACTTGCCAGTTTCGCTTGGTCACTTGGCTAAATTCAAAATACATAAGTCTCAATATATAGGTTTACATAACTTATAGAACTTATCAAATTAAAGCTAGATATGTCTACTTTTATTCTAAAAAATTTCACATTCATTGGACATAATTTTTTTATCAAAAAGTAAATGAAAATCTCACTACCATACAAGAAAACACACTGGCATCAAATCCAAATTTTTACAATTTGTGTTCCAACTTAATCATGTTGTGTGTGACCACTAATTGTCTTATTTTTTCATGTCATGTGCTCTTTAATTCACCATTTAATTCCATTAAATGCCACAAAGTGCAAGGAATTTTGATGTTACAAAGCAAGTACCATCTACCCCACGGTGATGATATGTTCTTAAAGACTAATTTGAGATTAGGATACCATCAATTGAGGGTTAAAACAGCATTTAAGACATGACGTGAGGATTATGATTCCCTAGTGATGCCTTCTGGGTTAACCAACCCCAGAATGATACTCGTAGACTATATATTCAAGATCTTCTTTTACATCCTAATTTCAATAAAATTATGAAATAATAATTAAAAAGCAATTGAAGCCTAGAACACTACTACAAGATAAAAATGGACCGTAGAAATGGGCTTTAGAGCTCAAGAGACACAAAAGAGAGTGCATAGGATCAAACAAGGGTATCTAGAGCCCATAGGATGACAAGAAAGCCCCAAATCAATTTTAGAAGTAGGCTTAAGTGAGTACTTATGTTTGGAAGAGTTTTTAAAATTTTGTGACAAAGATTAAAAACTATGAAGAACATTACTTAGGTGTAACTTGCAAGTTATATGTATATCTGGAGTGATATGATAAAATTCGAGTGATAATGTTTTGTTTAGAAACTTTTCCAAGTAAATCATGCAAGATGGATTCAAGGGTATCTTTTGTCTAGACATCACTCAAGTGGTGAAGTCTCACTCAAGTGTTCTTGAAGGCTTTAGAAAACACTTGAGTCAACTTACTGGTTTTAGTTGAGTGATCATTATAACTCAAGTGATTCTCATGGCTTACTTGTGTTATATATGATTATTTTTGATGATTTCAAATATAGATGTTAAATATTGAGAGCAAAAAGTTTATATAATGTATTTATAACAGTGGCAGATACTGCTTCCTCAATCAATTCTCCAGTCCTAGATTTTATGTTGTAGGATTTCATGTTGCAATAAAAAGTTTTCACAACAGAGGGTGAATAAGGAATATGAACACTCAACCAGGGAGCATAAAATCCAAGAAAAGGATGAAAATCCAAACCACAGCTCTTCAGTAGATAATATAAGTTGACATACACTATGTGACAAAATTGTCTATATGCAAACTTAGAATCATATACCTTCTATTTAAATGCCTTCAGTTCCTTAACATTAAAGTCTTCAGAAGGATTTGTGACTTGTTGTTCCATTAGAACTGTGATGTGGAAGGAACCCCTAAAGTAGCTGCATTGGACTGGCCAACTTGATGTGAAATTGAGGCGCCGGCTTGTGAGGCAATTTTGCCAACCAATACGTCGAGCTTTGATTTCTCCATTACTTCCTGGAGTTGCCGATCGAAGGAATCATCGAAGGAAGAAGATTATTGTGGTTGCTCTATTTCCTTCTTCTTTCCTCTTCCTTTGACTTCTTTGGATTGAGACTGAGTCACAATCAGTTCTTTGAAAACCACTCCCTTTGGTTTTTTTAGTGGAGGTTTATCCTTCTTAGCCATTTGAGGCTTAGGATAAGGTTTCTTGGCTGGAGTTCTCTTTTTAGTTTTGGGTTTAGGAAGAGGTGTAGGAGTAGAAGATAGAGAAAGAGTAGGAGATGAAGATTGTTAGATTTCTCATGTTTTGATGATAACAAAGGATGGTATGAAAAAGATTTGATAAAACAAATAAGTTAGAACAAAGTAATAATAGGGAAAATCATCACTTAAAGTAAGCTTTGGAGTAATGAAGAAAGGCCAAGAGAAAAAGCTGAGAAACTTCATCACTAGCAAGTTTTCTAAAGCGTTACTCGAGTAAGCACTCGAGTAATGAGATAGAAACTTGAAGTAATCAGAGTCAACCTTCAAGTAACCTGCTAACGTTACTCGAGTAAGCACTCGAGTAATAAGGTAAATGACTTCCAGCTACTCTCAGCCTGCCAATGTTACTCGAGTAGCAACTCGAGTAACCAGGTAAATCACTTGGAGTTGCTCTCGGCCTGCCAATGTTACTCGAGTAAGTACTCGAGTAACCATGTAAAAGACTTCCAGTTACTCTTGGCCTGCCAACGATACTCGAGTATGTACTCGAGTCCCCTGCTTCAAGAAATATGTTGCTCTCGACATTTTCAATCCTGCCAATGTTACTCAAGGTGCTACTCGAGTAACCCACTGTGGTAAGCAAAACCTGAAGGTAATACTCGAATAACATGATATGGTTTTATCACACTTCACTCGAGGCACTACTCAAGTATGCAGGTATTCAATCACTCATTTAAACTGGATTACTCGAGTTAGTAATCGAGTAATATGTAGAGTTATTTACACAGAACTTGAAGTCACTACCCGAGTAAGCTGTGCAGAAAAATTTATGTTTACTCGAGTAAGTACTCGAGTAACAAGGTAATCAAACTTGAAGTGCTTTCGGCCTTGACATCCTGCCAACATTACTGGAGTGAAGCATCGAGTAACCTAAAGTTTATTTGAAAGTTTACTTGTGTTGCTACTAAGTAACTTATGAAGTAAAATGTACCATATCCGAGTAAGTACCCGAGTAAACAGGTATTTCCAAAGGTTTGAAATTTTGTTTACTCCATGCACTACCCGAGTAATGTAATGTTCATTTATTGACTTGCAGTTTATCAGTATGTTCACGATGATACTCGAGTAAGTACTCGAGTGAACTTAATGAATACTCGAGTAGCTACTCGAGTATGCAAGTCTAGAAATTTAGAAATCATTCCAACGTTCATTGATTTGTTTCCTATATGATTAACCTTTCATTGTATTAGTATTCTTAGCATATCCGTAGATAAAACAATGAAGAGATCTTACCAAATAAGGAAAGTCAAATGCAACGTTCAAATGCCACCTACCACCATCTACCGCAAACGGATTTCTTTCAAATACTGGAAAAGTCAACAGTGGCTGCGCACGCTCTAACGGGCATGAAGAAATATGTTCCAACAATCATTACCAATCCATCTATATATATGGGAACATCCAAACAGAGAAAAAACAACAAGAACACACATGAACGCATTATCAAGTTCACACTCTGTTTTACATAATATTTGTAATTCTGTACTTCAGTGATTCTTATTCACTCTGTGAGAGAGATATTTCATTTAAACTCAATATTTGTTATTGAGGTAACTTAAGGTTGTGGAACCTTGAGTTGGGATTAGATTACAACTTGTAAGGGGGAGCGAGTGTCCAGACGAAGGAGCTTGCTTGTACTGAGGTGCCAAGAACCCACTGAATCTTGGAAGTTATAGTGAAACTCTCAGAGACATTCTGAGGACTGGATGTAGGTCAAAGTGGTTGTGGCTGAACCAGTATAACTGCTGGTGTACACTTCGGTGATATTTCTCATTACTCATTACTGCATTATATTCATCGTTAAGTTTTCATATTTGCAACGTAATTTTTAGTATCACCCAATTCACCCCCTCTTGGGTGAAACGCTTACTCTAACATTTGGTATCAGAGCGTAGGTCTTCTTTTTAAGGTCTAACAACCTAAGAGGGATCCAATGGCAAGTATGGGTGAAGGAATTCTTCCTGATGGAGCATCCATC
This sequence comes from Inga laurina, assembly GCA_963855925.1. Taxonomy (NCBI): domain Eukaryota; kingdom Viridiplantae; phylum Streptophyta; class Magnoliopsida; order Fabales; family Fabaceae; genus Inga; species Inga laurina. Next base: position 22,424,953 of record OY979710.1, read on the forward strand.
ACTAGACCACCAGATTTTAGTGGCGAACACTTTTCTTTCTCGAAAGCAAAGTTCAGGGTATTCATGATGGCTACCAAATATGGGCTATGGGATGTGATTAAAAGTGGGAACTATCAACCTACAAAGATTGTAGATTCTCAGAAAATTCCCAAGACGCCAGTGGAATACGATGAGAATGACAAGAAACTTATCACTCTTAACAGCAAAGCAATTTTGATGATACAAAGTGCTTTGAGTCAAAGTGAATACTTCAGAGTTTGCATACTTCCAACAGCAAAACAAATGTGGGAAGATCTGGAAATAGCTCATGAAGGAACTTGGGGAATAAAGGAGAATCGAATCAACACCTTGGTCACTGAATTCGATCTACTTCGAATGAAATCAGGTGAATCAATATATGAATTTGAACTTAGATATACTCATCTTGTTAATCAACTTGCAACACTTGGGAAAGTTTATGACCAACATACCCAAGTACGAAAGATTTTGAATATTCTTTCTAAAAAGTGGGAGGCCAAAGTCACTGCGATAGAAGAAGCAAAAAGAGATTCAATGAGATCAGTTGCTTCTCTATTTGGAAGCCTTTCTGAATATGAAAGCAAACTAAAGTTCAAACGGGAACTAGATGACATTTGTGACAAGAGAAAGAAAGGTCTAGCACTAAAAGCAAAAGAAGAAAATCAAGAAGAGGATGAGGAGTTTGGTGATGATGAAATGGGCCTAATCATAAAATGATTCAGAAAGTTCTACAAGAAGGGACAAGGATTCAAACACTTTTAGAAAGGAGGAACTAGCAGCAAAGATCATATCATTTGCTACGAATGTGGAAAACCAGGACATATCAAATCAAAATGTCCATAACTGAATCAAAAGAGCAAAGAAAAGAGAAAAGGAAAATTCTTTAACAAAAATAAGGCCTTTGTATCTGCTATATGGGGTGATAGTTCCTCTAACGAAGAAAGTGATGAAGAAGAAGTAGCCAATATATGTCTCGTTGCTCAAGAAGAAACAGAAGAAGAGGTAAATGATTCTGATCCTACCTATGATGAATTACTTTCTGAATATAATGCTTTACATTCTGAATTCATCAAAGTAGTTAAAGAATTAGTTGTTTTCAAAAAGAAAAAGAAAGTTTTTGAAATTAAACTTAAAGAAAGTTCAGAAAAGGATTGTGAAAATTGTTCTTCTTTGAAAAAGAAAAACACTGATCTCACAAAAACTCTTGAAAAATTTACACAAAGAAGTGAGATGCTAAATGTTATTTTAAAAGCTCAACGATTTGTAAATGACCGATCTGGACTTGGATATGATCCAAAATCAGATAAAAGGAAAGGTAGAAAGAAAGCAGGAGGTAAGTCATATTTGAATTATTTCCAGCATTCTGTGCATACATCAAATCCTTTTGCATTTTGTAATTACTGTAATAGAAAAGGTCATTATACTTCTTCATGCATTCATAAGAAGAAAGAAACGATAGGAACCTACAAATGGGTACCTAAAGGATCAATTGTTTCGAAAATTTCCTGTACTAACCTAAAAGGACCCAAAAAGAAGTGGGTACCTAAGAATTAATCATATTTAATTGCATATGTGTCTCAAAGCATCCAAAAACAACAAATGGTACATAGATAGTGGATGCTCTAGACATATGACCGGTGATTTCGAAAGTTTTACCAAATTACAACCTAAAGAAGGTGGAAAGGTAAAATTTAGAGGAAATCAAACCGGAAGGATAGCAGGAATAGGTGAAATCAAAAATGAGAAAGGCATACAAGTCAAAGACGTATACTGTGTCGAAGGATTATGCCATAACTTGCTGAGTGTGAGTCAAAGTGCAGACAAAAACAGCTGGGTAATATTTGACTCAGAGGAATGTCTAATTATCAACAAGAATGACTTACCACTTGATAAGAAAAATATCAAGGCTAAGCTCAGAGCAAAAAGGGAAGGTATTAAGACCGATCATGGTGGAGAATTTGAAAATCAAGCCATTGAAGAGTATTGTGATACTAATGGCATTGATCACAATTTCTCTGCTCCAAGAACACCTCAACAAAATGGAGTCGTGGAACGTAAGAATAGAGTGCTCACTGAAATGGCTAGAGCAATGTTAAATGAAAAGAACATGTCTCAAGTTTTCTGGGCTGATGCTATGAGTACAGCATGCTATATTTCAAATAGAGCCTATATTAGAACAAAACTTGGAAAGACACCATACGAGCTGTACAAAGGAAGGAAGCCAAACATTGCTCATCTACACATCTTCGGTTGTAAGTGTTTTATTCATAATAATGGTAAAGATAACTTAGGAAAATTTGATTCTAAAACTGAAAAAGGAATTTTTCTAGGATATTCTAACCGAAGTAAAGCATATAAAGTTTTCAATAAAAAAACATGTGTTGTTGAAGAATCAATTCATATTGTATTTGATGAATTTGAATCCTCTGACAAAACCATTGGTGAAGAACAGGAAGTTGTTTTAAATCAAGAAAATGGTCAATCTATTTCTAAATCTCTTATTCCAGAAGTTGATGAAACCAAGGAAGAAGAGCAATTACTAGGACAACCTAGAGCCTGGAAATACAATAAAAGTCATCCCTTAGATCAAGTCATAGGAGATGGGAATGAAGGGATCAAAACTAGAAATATAATTTTCAATAAAGTAAGTTTTTCTGCATTCATTTCTGAGATTGAACCTTCTAACATTGATGAAGCCCTATCAGACAATGATTGGGTTATACCAATGCAAGGAAAACTAAATCAATTTGAAAGAAATCAAGTTTGGGATTTGGTACCCCGACCCAAGGATCATCTAATTATTGGCACTAAATGGGTATTCAAGAACAAACTCGACGAATCTGCAATTATTGTCAGAAACAAGGCAAGATTGGTGGCCAAAGGCTATAATCAAGAAGAAGGACTTGATTATGAGAAAACGTATGCTCAAGTAGCTAGATTGGAAGCTATCCGTGTACTCTTAGCCTTTACATGCATCAAAAGATTCAAACTCTATCAAATGGATGTAAAGAGTGCATTTCTAAATTGATACATTATGGAAGAAGTATACGTAGAACAACCTCTCGGTTTTGAAGATGTAACTAAATCTGACCATGTTTTCAAACTCAAAAAGGCTTTATATGGTTTAAAACAATCTCATAGAGCATGGTATGAAAGGCTTAGTAAATTTCTTATTGATCAAGGTTTTGTACAGGGAAAAGTTGATATGACACTTTTTATAAAATGAAAACGTGATGATATTTTGATTGTTCAAATATATGTTGATGACATTGTTTTCGGTGCTACTAATAAATCTTTGTGTAAGGAATTTTTTGAGATAATGCAAGGAGAGTTTGAGATGTCAATGATGGGAGAATTGAATTTCTTTCTCGGTTTACAAATCAAACAAAGAAAGAATGAAATCTTCATCTCTCAAACAAAATACTTGAAAGAGCTATTGAAGAAGTATGGAATGGATGAAGCAAATGGAACAGACACACCTATGAGCTCAACTACATTGCTTGACGCTGATGTCAAAGGGAAAGACTACAACATCACAAAATATAGAGGAATGATTGGATCATTACTCTATCTCACGGCAAGTAGACCGGACATTCAATTCAGTGTTGGCATATGTGTAAGATATCAATCAGCACCAAAGGAATCACATGCCGAAACCGTCAAATGAATCTTTAGATACCTTGCTGACACACCAGAATTGGGTCTGTGGTATCCCAAAGGAAGAAGTGAATATCTTGTTGCATATTCAGATTCAGATCATGGAGGATACAAGATAGACAGAAAGAGCACCAGTGGACAAGGGCAATTTCTTGGAGGATCTCTTGTATCGTGGTTCAGCAAGAAACAAAATACAGTGTCTCTTTTGTCAACGGAAGCCGAATATGTTGCAGTCTCGAGTTGTTGTGTGCAAGTGATATGGTTAAAAAAACAACTACAAGATCTTGGTATTTATCTCAATGAAACACCAATCTATTGTGACAATACTAGTACGATAAGCTTGGCAAAGAATCCAATACAACATTCTAGAACCAAGCATATTGATGTTAGACATCACTTCATCAGAGATCATGTCCAAAAGAAAGATGTGAAAGTGATATTCATTCCTACTCATCTTCAACTAGCTGATATCTTCATCAAACCTCTTGCAAAAGATCAATTTCTATACATTAGAAGAGAATTGAGAATGGTAAATCCCAATGAATTGTAAGTTATTTCAGTTTCTCATAATGTTAGATGAAGATATTTGATAATGTTTTGATGATTACTAATTTAAGCATCAGAGTACTTGTTTTGCAGGAAGATTGAAACTCTGTCTTGAGAAATAAAAACAGAGGTTATCAGAGGACATCATTACTGGAGTACCAACTTCAAGTAATGACTCACAGTGAAGCATTACCCAAGGAACAACTTGAAGTAAAAGAGCACTTTACTCAAGTAACTACTCGAGTAATGGTCTTCGAAAACTGGAAGTAACATATCAAGTTACCTGGAATTTAAATCAAGTGGTTCATTTGGTGTGAAATGAACAGTCCAAACTAGAAATGAAGGTTACTCGAGTAAGGACTCGAGTAACGGCAGGTCCAGATCACAAATTTGATGAGAATCGACTCAAATCTGCTCTAAAATGGCTATAAAATGATTGAGGGAACATACATGGATAATTACAATATTATTCATGCCAGGTATGCAATTTAAATGAATTCTTTTAGAAATTTTCTGTATGATCACTCGAATAGGGACTCAAGTAAACATGATATTTACTCGAGTAAGGCCTCAAGTAACATCGGGTTCTAGGTCTTGATCTGTTGTAAACTTGGTCATTTCCATAAAATCTCCTCGAGTAAATCACCTAGTCCTCTCTGAAAAACTTTTCACAATCACTTTCCTACTTGATTTCTGTCAAAACCCATCAATTTTTAGCTCCAAAAACCTCCTATTCTGTTCAGATTCCTCTTGCCCTATATCGCGACTTTCACTCTGTTTTCTGAGTTTTCAAGGTTTTCACTGAATCAAAATGGTTAGAACCAAAAACCTTACTCCCACAGATTCTTCTAGATCCCCACAACTCTCTGACCCTCTTTCTTCTCCTCCTAGAAAGAGATGAAAACTCACACCTAGGTCAAAAGCAAAAATCCAACTCAAACCTCAACCAAAACCAAAAGAGAAAGGAGTTGTTATCAAAGAGCCAGTAGTTACAAGGGCTCAATAAGAGCACCTCTACTGGGAGAGGCAAAAGTGCCAAGTCTCCTTCTCCTCTACCTTCGGATTCCTCCACTCCCTCTTTCACACCAAAACCTTCCAAAAAGCCCAAATATGATGTGAATGTGGCTAAGGCAATGGCTGGCATTCTTGATCAACTTGAGAAGGGGCAATCATCCAAGAAGTCAAAACTGCCAGAAGAGGAGATCACCAAACCTTTAAAGGGTTTTAATGTCAACAAGCTAGAGGAGTCCCAAAAGTATCTCACACAATTCTCAAGGAGAAAAGTCTGTAAGACTCACTGTGTGGACCTCAAAGTACTTCAAGAGGTATTGAAGTATGAACTTAGTCCCTTTCTAGAACCTTTTATGCCTTGGCTATCTATTAGACTTCCTTTTTGCACCAAAGTAGTCACACACTTTTATTGCAATCTTGAGATTCTAGATGAACCAAATAGAACTTCAGCTGAGGAAGAAATGACTACTACTGTTAGAGGCCAGAAGATACTTATCTCACCTTCTAGGATCAATGTGTGGTTAGGAATAGAGAACCCTACAGATGACATATACTCAAAACTTGATCCAAACCAAATTTTCTCTGTTCTTAGACCAGGTGAGCTTGTGGGCCCTCTGAATTTCAATCCTAGTGAGATGCGCGATCATCACAGGGTTCTATGGTATATATACTCTAGATCGCTTGTGAACAAGGCCAACAACTATACCCACTTTTCTGATAGGGACTATAGATGGTTTGCTTCCTTACTCCTGAAGGAACAAAAGGATTTGGGGGAATATATATTTTCTGAGATGAAGAGGTACAAGATTGATGGGAAAGCCACTACCCCAATGCCATATCCTCATATTGTTTTACTTATCCTGAAGGAAAATAAGATATGGTGCATGGAGAGTAAAGAGCACATTGAGAGAGTTACTCCAGTTGGGAGAAATCAAATTGGCAAGCTCAATATTGAAATTCTTCTCAAGGGTCCTCTAGAGTCTGGGTCTAAGAAGAAAAAGAAGACGGAGATTGAGACGAGTAAAATGGTTGACACTCAGTCTTCGGCTCCAGCTGCCACCACATCTTCACCCTCTTTCTTCAATGCTACTCTCCAACACTTCATGGAAAATATGCTCAAAGGATTCCATGTAGACATTACCAACACCAATGCTGAGCTGATAACTCATATGAATGGCAAGATGGCTGAATTGGTTGAGAGAATGGATAAGAGGCACGAAGAGTTGCTAGCTTAGCAACGTGCCCAGGGTGAGACTTTGAGGTTGATCTTAGCAAGACTGGACTCTTTGGGTCCTGGACCTTCTACTGGTCTATCATCATCTGTACCTGAGCCATTTTTATCTCCAGAGCATATACCATCTTCAGAGAATATACCACTACCTCCAGAGAACATCCCATCTGACCTTCATCATACTGAGGTTGAGCCTACTATCCCTAAACCTCTAGTCTCTAGTCCACTTAAGCCAAGACCCAAAGATATCCTATGCTCAGTAGATAACCCTGAAACCAATGAGACCATCCATATTATCATAGAGGATTCACCACCCAAACCTCGCCTGAACCCTCTCCTACACCTATTCCATCTCCTACCATACAGAGGAAATCTCTCCCTTATCCTCTGATTATCATACTCCAGGTGTTACTGAAGAGGTTGAGACCACCACTATGATTGTCTATCAACCCTCTCCTGTTCCTCCAAAAGATGACATTCAGATCCCTCCAATCAATCTTCCTGAACCAGAATCTTCCAGCTCCTCATCTTTTGATTCTTCTGGTTCAGATGAGTCTTTAGTTCTACCTATGAAACCTATTTCTATGGTCAAGCCTTCTAGCCCTCCACTTGATTGATGAAGAAAAAAAGGGGGAGAAGAGCTTAAGTGTGATTTTATGGAGTTTCTGAGTTTCTGTTAAGTTTTTCTTTCATTTTTGGGTATATGGGTGTACATGGGGATTTAGGGAGCTTTTCAATTTATAATTGTAATTTAATTTTAAGTTCAATGCAAGCTTCTTTAAGTTATAATTTCATTTCAAGTCCATTTAAGCTTTTAAGTTATAAAACATTGTGGGACTAATTATTATGTATGCAAGGTGAATATGTTATGATTTCAACATTTTCGAAAACACTTTGAATTTACACTTAACAAGGTTTTCAAAATTAGTATTGAATTCCAGAAGTTTTATTTGAGAACTTAATTTCAAAAACTTTGTTCAAAATCAACAAGTTTTGTCATCATAAAAAAGGGGGAGAATGTTAGATATCTCATGTTTTGATGATAACAAAGGATGGTATGAAAAAGATTTGATAAAACAAATAAGTTTGAACAAAGTAATAACAGGTCAAATCATCACTTGAAGTAAGCTTTGGAGTAATGAAGAAAGGCCAAGAGAAAAAGCTGAGAAACTTCATCACTAGCAAGTTTTCTAAAGCATTACTCGCGTAAGCACTCGAGTAATGAGACAGAAACTTGAAGTAATCAGAGTCAACCTTCAAGTAACCTGCCAATGTTACTCGAGTAAGCACTCGAGTAATATGGTAAATGACTTCTAGTTGCTCTCAGCCTACCAATGTTACTCGAGTAGCTACTCGAGTAACTAGGTAAATCACTTGGAGTTGCTCTCGGCCTGGTAATGTTACTCGAGTAAGTACTCAAGTAACCATGTAAAAGACTTCCAGTTACTCTCGGCCTGCCAACGATACTCGAGTATGTACTCGAGTCCCCTGCTTCAAGAAATATGTTGCTCTTAACATTTTCAATCATGCCAATGTTACTCGAGGCGATACTCGAGTAACCCACTATGGTAAGCAAAACCTGAAGGTAATACTCGAATAACATGATATGGTTTTATCACACTTCACTCGAGGCACTACTCAAGTATGCAGGTATTCAATCACTCATTTAAACTGGATTACTCGAGTTAGTAATCGAGTAATATGTAGAGCTATTTACACAGAACTTGAAGTCACTACCAGAGTAAGCTATGCAGAAAAATTTATGTTTACTCGAGTAATAAGGTAATCAAACTTGAAGTGCTCTCGGCCCTGACATCCTGCCAACATTACTGGAGTGAAGCATCGATTAACCTAAAGTTTATTTGAAAGTTTACTCGAGTTACTACTCGAGTAACTTATGAAGTAAAATGTACTATATCTGAGTAAGTACCCGAGTTAACAGGTATTTCCAAAGGTTTGAAATTTTGTTTACTCCATGCACTACCCGAGTAATGTAATCTTCATTTATTGACTTGCAGTTTATCAATATGTTCACGATGATACTCGAGTGAACTTAATGAATACTCAAGTATCTACTCGAGTATGCAAGTCTAGAAATTCAGAAATCATTCCAACGTTCATTGATTTGTTTCCTATATGATTAACCTTTCATTGTATTAGTATTCTTAGCATATCCGCAGATAAAACAATGAAGAGATCTTACCAAATAAGGAAAGTCAAATGCAACGTTCAAAAGCCACCTACCACCATCTACCGCAAACGGATATATTTCAAATACTAGAAAAGTCAACAGTGGCTGCGCACGCTCTAACGGGCATGAAGAAATATGTTCCAACAATCATTACCAATGCATCTATATATATGGGAACATCCAAACAGTGAAAAAACAACAAGAACACACACACGAACGCATTATCAAGTTTACTACTCTGTCTTACATAATATTTATAATTCTGTACTTCAGTGATTCTTATTCACTCTGTGAGAGAGATATTTCATTCAAACTCAATATTTGTTATTGAGGTAACTTAAGGTTGTGGAACCTTGAGTTGGGATTAGATTACAACTTGTAAGGGGGAGCGAGTGTCCAGATGAAGGAGCTTGCTTGTACTGAGGTGCCAAGAACCCACTGAATCTTGGAAGTTATAGTGAAACTCTCAGAGACATTCTGAGGACTGGACGTAGGTCAAAGTGGTTGTGGCTGAACCAGTATAACTCCCGGTGTACACTTCGATGACATTTCTCGTTACTCATTACTGCTTATATTCATCATTAAGTTTTCATATCTGCAACGAAATTTTTAGTACCACCCAATTCACCCCCCCTCTTGGGTGAAACGCTTCCTCTAACAAAGATGAGGCCACTGGAGTCTCTAAGACACTAGCGGCTGAATGAGTGGGTGAAGGTAAATGGGAAATAATAGAAATCTTAGTTCTAGCCATTAAGAACAAAACGAAAATAACATGAATCATAGATTTGCTGAGGATTGAGTAAGAAAGTTTCAGAAATTTAGGGCACGAAATGAGAAACTATGAGGACAAATCTCACCTTATAAAGAAGATTGAAGAGTTGTAACGGTAATTTGAAGCAAAATAAGACATTTAATCGATGGGTAACGGTCGGAGGTGAAGGGAGACGACTTTCGAATGAAGAAATTCTTTGAGTGAGAGGTGGAAGTATGACGGTCTAAGCTATCACGTAACTGATATAAGTTCCAATGCTCGAGTGACAACCCTAGTGCTGAGTGTGCTCATATTGTGCTCGAGTGATATTAAAAAAATTGTTAATACATGAAAAAGCGTACCTGATTTAAATATATCTTGTTATATTTTTCATCTTTGTACTCAAATCCTCCAAAATCATTTGAGTAACCATGCTTTGAATGGGTATTTGCATAAATTTCTTCCTTATGCTCGAGTTTTCTTGCTTCACTTCAGGTCAATTCATACCATGCTCAAGTAAAGATCTTCCCTCACTCGAGTGAGACCTGTAACTCTTGGCATGTTTGAGTGAGTTTCAAGTGCTCTTACATACTCTGTTAATCCCTGTTTTTCATATCCTGAGGCAGAGTATATGTTATAGTTCTGGACTCGAGCATTGTTGACTGACCCGAGTGAGAATAAGCTTATCACTCGAGCGACACTTCCAGTGCTCCAGTGACAGACTTGTAAAAACAATTTCTACATACTCTGATGACAAAGTCAGTATGGTTATCATCAAAAACTCATAATAATTAACAAGAAAAAAAAATTTACAACTCATTGGGATTAACCATTCCCAATTCTCTTCGAATGTATAAGAATTGTTCTTTGGCTATTGGCTTTGTGTATATGTCAACGAGTTGAAGATGTGTCGGTATGAATTCTACTTTGACATCCTTCTTTTGCACGTGATCTTGAATGAAATGATGTCGGATATCTATGTGTTTGGTCCTTAAATGTTGTACAGGATTCTTGGCCAAGCTAATGGTGCTAGTGTTGTCACAATAAATTGGAATCTCTTTTAAGTATATCCCCAAATCCTGAAGTTGTTGCTTCAACCATAGTACTTGAGAACAACAACTTGCTACAGCTATATATTCAGCTTCAGTAGAAGATAATGACACTGTGTTCTGCTTCTTGCTGAACCATGATACCAGAGAGCCTCCAAGGAATTGACATTGACCATAGTACTTTTCTTGTCAGTTTTATATCCTCCATGATCTGAATCTGAATAGGCCATCAAATATTTGTTTCCTCTTTTTGGATACCATAAACCAAGTTCTACAGTGTCTCCTAGATATTTGAAGATTCTTTTCACAGTCTCTACATGTGATACCTTAGTAGCAGATTGATACCTTGCACACATTCTAACACTGAACTGAATATCCGCCTACTTGTTGTAAGATAGAGTAATGAACCAATCATTCCTCTATATATGGTGATGTTGTAACTGGGATCCTTTACATCAGCATCCAATAATGTTGTAGAACTCATTGGAGTATCAGCTCCATTAGCATTGTCCAATCTATACTTCTTCAACAACTCCTTCAAATATTTTATTTGAGATACAAATATCCCATTCTTCTTTTGCTTAATTTGAAGTCCAAGAAAGAAATTTAATTCTCCCATCATGGACATCTCAAACTCTCCCTACATAATCTTGGAAATTTCTTGACACATAAATTTGTTAGTAGCACCAAAAATAATGTCATGAACATAAATTTGAACAATTAGGATATCATCTTTGTTATGTTTGATAAAAAGAGTTGTATCCACTTTTCCTCTGACAAAGTTTTGATCAAGAAGAAATTTGCTTAGTCTTTCATACCAAGCTCTAGGTGCTTGTTTCAAACCATATATAGCTTTCTTAAGTTTGAAAACATGATCAAGCTTTGTTTCATCTTCAAAACCAAGAGGTTGTTCTACATATACTTCCTCTATAATATAACAATTTAGAAAAGCACTTTTTACATCCATTTGATAAAGTTTAAAACCTTTAATGCAAGCAAAGGCTAAGAGTATTCGTATTGCTTCCAATCTTGCCACTGGAGCATATGTTTCCTCATAATCAATACCTTCTTCTTGATTATAGCCTTTGGCCACCAATCTTGCTTTGTTTCTCACAATAATTGCTGAGAAGTTTGTCTTTGAAAACCCATTTGGTCCATATAATCGAGTGATCTTTAGGTCGAGGAACCAAATCCCAAACTTGATTTATTTGAAATTGATTTAATTCTTCTTGCATAGCAATTACCCAATCATTGTCAGATAAAGCTTCTTCCATATTAGAAGGTTCAATTTCAGAAATAAAAGCAGAAAAAGTTACCTCATTGAGAATTCTATTTCTGGTTTTGACACCTTCATGAATATCTCCAGTTACTTGATCAATTGGATTATCCTTAATATGTCTCCATGCTTTTGGTTGAACATGATCATCGGCATCTTCTATATTTTGAAAATCATTTGTTTCAAAATCATTCTATTTTGAAATAGTTTTGTTTTTCTTTATCAAATCCATTTTTTCTTCATCAAAATGCTTTATCTGAGATCAAGTTCATCAAACACAACATGAATGGATTCTTCAACTGTACAAGTTTTCTTATTAAAAACTCTATACGCTTTACTTCTATTAGAATATCCTAGAAAAAAATCTTTATCAGATTTTGAATCAAATTTTCCCAAATTTTCTTTACCATTGTTGTGAATGAAGCACTTGCATCCGAAGATGTGTAGATAAGCAAGATTTGGCTTTCTTCCTTTGTAAAGTTCATATGGAATCTTACCAAGTGACCTGCGAATATATGCTCAATTTGAAATGTAGCATGCAGTACTCATTGCATCTGCCCAGAACACTTGTGACATTTCCTTTTCATTAAGTATTGCTCTTGCCATTTCTGTGACGACTCTGTTCTTCCTTTCTACTACATTTTGCTGGGGTGTTCTAGGTGCAGAGAAGTTGTGATCTATTCCTTCGTTGTTGCAGTAGTCTTCAAAGAGTTGATTGTCAAATTCTCCTCCATGGTCTGTCCTAATAGAAAAAATAGAAATACATTTCTCATTTTGGACCTTCTTAGTAAATGTAATAAATTCAAAAAATATTTCATCTTTTGAAGCAATAAATATAGTCCATGTAAATCTTGTAAAATCATTTATGATTACTAAACTATATATAGATTTCCTCCAAAACGTTTTACTCTTGCTGGACCTACCAAATCCATATGAAGTAATTGTTTGGAAGTAAAAATCTCATACTTTGTTTTGAATGACGATTTAGTTTGTTTAACTTTTAGACAAGCTTCACAAATCATGTTATCTTTGAATTTTAGTTTAGGAAAACCAATAACTAAATCTTTTCTAATCAGTTTGTCAAGTTGATTCATATTAACATGATCCAGACTCTTATGCCATAACCAACTTTCCTCTGATCTGCTAAGAAAACAATTTTCTGAAGAATTTGAATTTAAATCAATAGTATAATAGTTACCGTCTCTTTGAGCTCTGATCTTTGCCTCGATGGAATCTTTATTAAGCGGCAGATCTTTCTTGTTTACTATCAAGCATACTTTTGAATCAAAGATCACCCAGTTATATTTGTCAGTGCTTTGACTTATACTCAAGAGGTTGTGGCATAATCCTTCAACGTAATATACATGTTAATTTGAACACCATCGGATTTTCCCACTTCGCCAATTCCAGCAATACGTCCAGATTGATTACCTCTAAATGTTACCTTTCCTCCTTCTCTAGTTTCCAGCATGGTGAACGTATTTGTGTCACCAGTCATGTGTCTCGAGCATCCACAATCAATATACCACTTGTTTGCTCGTGATGCTTTGAGACATACCTAGAGTAAGGTGATCAAGTTTTAGGTATCCACACTTTTATGGGTCCTTTGTGGTTAGAATGTAATACATGTGTCCCTTTTAGAACCCATTTATACATGCCAATAACTTGTCCTTTTCTAAAATAACATGATGAAGTATAATGTCCTTTCCTATTAAAATAGCTACATGATGCGAATGGATTTGATTTATGCACAGAATTCTTGAAATATTTGAGATAAGTTCTACTGCTATTTTTCTTATTTTCTCTATTTTTATCATGATTGGACTTATATCCAATTCCAGATTTATCAAAGGAAACTTTCTGAGAATTTAGAATAACTTTAAGAGTTTCACTTCCTTTAGTAAATTTTTCCATAGTTTTTGTTAAATCTCTTATTTTCTTATCTTTTTCTTCACATACTTCACATGATGATATGACAATATTTTCTAATTCCTTTACTTTCTTCTTGTAACTAACCATTTCTTTAGCTACCTTGATGAATTCTGTATGCAATGCATTATATTCAAATAATAACTTATCATAAGTAGGTTCAGAATCACTTAGCTCAGAATCCGATTCTTCTTCTTTGGCTACCAAGCATAAATTTGCAACTTCATCATCACTTTCTTCATCCGACGAACTATCACCCCAAATAGAAGATATGTATGCTTTCTTTTTCTGCTTCTCTTTTGTCTTTATTTCTGAAGCATTCGGATTTCATGTGTCCAGGCTTCCCACATTCATAACATACTATCTGTTGCTCCTTGTTTTCTTTCTTGCTTGGTCCACCTTGATAATTTTTGAAGTTCTTTTGACCTCTTCTATAGAACTTATTGAATTTTCTCACGATCATTCACATATCATCATCATTAGGAACATCTTCATTTTCGGAAGATTCTTCTTCCTTGATAGCTTTAAGTGCAACTCCTCTTTTCTTTTTATCATCGAACTCTTCAAGTTCCTTCTTGAATCTCAACTTCCCTTCATACTCAGAAAGACTACCAAAGAGAGCAGCTACGGATCTCATTGACTCTCATTTAGCTTCTTCGATAGCTGTCACTTTTGCTTCCCATTCTTTCGTAAGAATATTAAGAATCTTTCTTACCTGGGAATTTTGGTCAAATGATTTCCTAAGTGTAGATAATTGATTAACAAGTTTAGTGTACCTGAGTTCGAATTCTGATATTTCTTCTCCAGGTTTCATACGAAATAGATCATACTCTGTAATTAGAGTATTGACTCTATTTTCTTTGATTCCAGATGTTCCTTCGTGAGCGATTTCAAGAGCATCACACATATCTTTAGCTTTTGGTAGAGTGCAGATTCGAAAATATTCCTTTTAACTGAGAGCACTTTGTATCATTAAAATAGCTTTACTATTTAACGTTACTAACCTCTTGTCATCTTTGTCAAACTCCTCTAGGTTCTTTTTAATGACTTTATCTTTGATTTTCTTCATTGGAACATAGTCACCATCTTGTATCACATTCCATAAATCGTACTCGTTAGCCATCACGAACACTCTGAACTTAGCTTTCTAGAACAAAAAATGTTCTCCAGTAAAACCAGGAGGTCTAGTGATTAAAGCTCTATCTGGAAGAATGTTTTCACCCATTATTGCCATTTCTCGGATCCTTCTCAAGCTGTTAGGCTCTTCGAAGAAGACTTTGCTCTGATAACAAATGAAAGAGGCAAGCTTCACCCAAGAGGGGGTGAATTGGGTGATGTGATAAATTTTTCGATTGATGTGGTGATATGGTAATAGTTGTAGCTAGAGTAGAGTTGAGAAGATAAACACATAGAGAGTTATACTGGTTCAGCCAAAAACCAGGCCAACGTCCAGTCCTCAGAGATCAAGACCTACTGAGATTTTCTCTATTCTTCCAAGATTTAGTGGGCTTTCGGAATGCCGCAAGACAACAACTGTCCTTGAAAGGATTATGACTAGAAATACTAGAAATGTCTCTCCCCCTTACGACAAGTCTTATGTGCAGAAAAACAAACCTATGACCTTTCTCTCTTGCTTACGTATACAAGTCTTATGAGCAGCAACGTTCTCTCCTACTTACACCACTATAAGTCATATGAGCAGCAACGTTCTCTTCTGCCTTATGAGCATAAAGTCCTATTAGGAATTCTGTCACTGCTTCTCTCGTAAGGAAATATCCCCTCTCAAGGTCCCAGTACCTTGAGATCAAATGAAAATAGAATTTGAAGTGTATACAGACTCTCTTATAGAGCAAATATAATAAACACTGAATATTGCTTGTGTGAATTCTTACACTTCGTTGTTGTTTTTTTATAGTCTCTGGAACTCTGTATTTATAGACATTTGATTTTGCCCGTTTGAATAATGATTATTGTGGAGCGGGCCATGTTATTGTGGAACATCATGCGTATGTTTGAAATCTTTGAACGTGGTAGGTACGTGCTTGGATGGTCGTAATGATACTGTCTGCCATTATTTGACTTCCTCTGTGTCTTTCTAATTCAAATGTTCAGACTCCTGTATCACACTCATAATACATGTTAAATGATGTTATATAATAATAATAAATTAAAATAAAATGAATAAATATCATTAAACCATATTCGGATTGAATGTTGTAAGACTGGTGTGTTTTGGCTTCTGGCAGAGTATCACTCGAGCACTGTGTTGTCTTACTCAAGTGCAATACCATATTTTCACCTTTTGCTTCAGTTTTATCACTTGCACTTCCACAGATTTTGGGAGAGTGCATTTTCACACTTGCAAGTGATCCCCACTCGAGCACTGGTCCTGTCACTCGAGTGTTGCTTCATTTTACACTATGAGCCACGTCTCTGGACAACACTTGCACCCAGTTTTATCAAGAGTGTGATTTTGCACTCACAGGTGATGTGGGCTCCCACTCGAGCATACATACTCTTACTCGAGTGAGAAGAATATTCTTCTATAATATACTCTGTCTTCAGCACTTGCATCAGAATTGAGAGAGTTAGATTTCTTACTCGCTAGTGCTAATGTATCACTCGGGCACATGAACTCTCACTTGGGCATGCTTGTGCTTCTCTGTTCTGCATGACTCTCGGCCAAACACTCCTAGTCCCTTACTCGCTAGGACTCGGGTGCAGATATTACCATCACTCGAGTACAGAACCTGTCCTCGAGTAAAGTATTGATATCTTGTTCTGACTTTGCTCTCTGTCAAACACTTTCAGTTCAACACTTTCATATGCCCGAGTTAACTTCATGCTCGAGTGTTGGTTATAGTGCTCGAGTGCATCAGTAAAATTGATAGCAATTGCTTTCTATCAAACACTTCTTGTCCAACACTTGCATATGCTCGAGTGCAAAAGTGGTTTATGCTTGAGTGTTAACTCTGTTGCTCAAGTGCATCAGCAAAAACTGACAGCAGACATCTCTAAACTTTGCCATATAAATTTGGTAACTTGCAATCATTCTCTAGACTTGTAAAAACATACTTTGCACATAACTACCTTTTGTTATCATCAAAACTTAGAATCTAACAGAACATAACAGAGAAATACATTGGGTAAGAAAATGCAATCCTCCAAGTACTTAAGGCAAGGTATTCAATGGTAAAACCTCCTACACTATTACCTTTAGTATTTATTAGGGTTTGTTGTTACCTTAGGAATGAACATTGCAAACTTCTTGGAAATATGGTTTTCACATCCCCTAGAAAGCTTATTTTGTAAATTTATTTATTAAGGGATTGCAATGTTCAGAAGTTTAGTTCTTTATGTATGCATGCATATTTCAAAAATATCACCTATCATGCATAAAGCAATTGATTAATTCATTATGCTCAAATTGGTTTGATTTAATTATCCTTTGAACATGTGAATTTTATATTGATTCTTACAAGCTAACAAGAAATGGATCCAAGCAAGGTTGGATACCAATAAGAAAAAGAAAAAGAAATTTATATAGTTCTATAGGATATGAAAAAGCTTCTCAAGGCTATGGCTACATGAAAACAAATTCATATCTTGATGATGCTGAATTTTGGAGTTTGGATTTTGGTACTGAGTGTGCAAAGGATGAAAATCAATATTACTCCATCAAATCCAGGCAAGCTATTGCAAGGGCAAGAGGAATTATGGTGATATTTAGTCCTTACCCTATATTGTGCTTATATGAATGATTTAATTTGGGTAATGAATATTTGTCCATTATTGCATTCCTTTAGCAATCAATCTTTGATGATCGTTAAATTATTTACAGATTGCTAAATGAACCAAAAGTGTAATTGTACATAGTTTTTCTATCGGTTCATGTTTTCAAGTGCACAATCCAAAATTGTATTTTGGTTTCAATTTATCCTGTTTATAAAAGTGCATACACATGGTTTGAAAAATTTTCATATTTTTTTGCATTCAAACTGGTTTCAAAATTAGAAGTTAATATTTTTGTGTCAGAAATGCTTCTAGTATGACCACTAGGTTTTTCCCATCATTGATCATAAATGTGCTATCTAGTGCTTGCACTCTTTAGTCTTTATTCTCTAATGTGTTAGACCTCATGTCTAACAAGTTGATCATCTATATGAGTGTCAAGCCTATCTCAAAGAAAAGAATTCAATTCATAGGAAGCCATGTTTCTAATACATAAGTTATTATTGGTGGAGTTATTCCAAGCATTTTGAATATTCATGAGCACATTAACCATTGATATGATCTATGTTTGAATAACTAGTGTCATGTATTTGAATCTTTGAGTTGAATGTTCCGATTCTTCAAGACAAAACTCTAAGAGACAACCTTATCTCTTAGTCATTAGCAAAGTCATTGTGCTTATATATGTCTATCAAGCTAAGCCTTTCTGGCTAATTCTTTTTCCATATGGCTTTTGTTCTTGGGAAATCTCTCGAACATATTAACTCCAATGTTTAACATGTTATCTTAGTTGTTCTCCAATTGAAGCATTCTGATATATTTTTAAACTTGTTGACTTCCAACATTTTTAACATGAGATTTGATTTTAAGCATGTTTTAAAAATAATTTTTGCATATATTCAAAATCTCAATTTTACAATACATTGTCATGATTTGAAATAACATTTGAAATTTAAAACAATTTGCAAACTTGATTCGATTCATGATTTATCATTTCATACAAGTTGGTCATTATGGATGGATTCTCTACTCTCTTTGATCCAATTTACATGGATTGCATGAAAATATTTTCAATGACATATTTTCCATTTAAGAGCAAGAGAGCTGTTATGTCTAATATTGAGTCAACCCAAGAAAAGTTGGGTACTCAAGAATATATATATACTTTTGTAGGATTTTCCATAAGATGGAACTCTGAGGAAAGAAGTGCTATTCAAATAATGATCATTATATCCGAATACTCGATCAAGTTTTTAAAAGAGTAGTATTCGAATACATAAGCCACTATTAGGATATCACACAAAGATATTGTGAAGAAACTGATCGAATACTACTCAATCTTAAAAATATCTATTGAAATAGTGTGAGGGTTATTCAAATATTAAAACATGTTTTTCAAAAGGGACTATTAGAATAATGGAAATAATATTTGAATAGCAATACAATTTTGCAAAGTATATGACACATTATTCGAATACTCATGTTGCTATCCGAATAGAAAAGCAAGGATTACAATGAACTATTTGAATAATCAACAGAGTATCTGTATAGCATCACTTTCCTTCAGAGCTTGAAAAGTAACTATCCGAATAACAGAATCACTATCCGAATACAAAGGCAAGATTCACAATAAAAGTATTCGAATAGTGTATCTATTATTTGAATAGTAAAGATTATATCTAAGATTTCAATTCAAAAGACTATTCAAATACTACTCAAACTATTCGAATAGAATATATTATTTTCTTGTATTCGATTAACCAAAGATCTATTTGGATAATTTTGATTCTAACTGCGAAATGATTATTCGAATAGTTACAATTTCTATTCGAATATAATAAACTCTTGTTATTCCATAGGAAGGAAGTGTATCAGAATACTGAAGTTTCTATTCGAATACACCAAGGAGCCAAAGATAGAAGACTATCTGAATAGTGGTATACTATTCGAATAAAATAAATGGGTGAACGAACCTAAAGAAACTATCTGAATACTATACCTTCTATTCAGATAACAAGAGTTACAAATCAATAGAGACTATTTGAATACTCTATCTACTATTCGAATAGTTGAGGAGATCAAGGAAAAAGATAAGGGATCAGAAAACACATCATCTTATGATCCATCTATTGAGATCGAGGATCTTGACAAAACAATGAGGAACGTTGTAAAAGAGATTGCCAAAAATTTTGAAGCTAGACCTAGTAGAGTCAATCACAAGGAAGCCAAAAAGATCAATCGAGGACTTTGATAGAAGAAGTTGTAGAACCACCCCCTAGTTCAACACAAAACTGTTGCAACAACCTGATGAGAAAAAGAGGTGCTTTAATAATGTCACACTGAGCTTGCTACAAACAATGATGAGCCTATCACTTCTGTAAATGGCAAGATTAGATAACTCTAGGACTTGATCAACCAGAACTTTAAGTGACTAGCCAATACTGTATCAATAGACTATAGATGACTATGACTTGAGTGATTATGACATTACTCGAGTGAGGTATTGTATTCTTTATTAATATAAATTCTCTATGTTGCATCACTGAAAGTGAACACATAAGTAATGACTAGAGTGATATTGGGGTATGCTGTTAAAACCTTTGAATAGCATCGTCATTTTCAAAACTTGATTTCTCACTAAATCTTCTAACTTTTATACTCAATTTCTCTACAAAGGTTTTCCAATAGTTTTTCAAATCCATGAGTTTTTAACTCTATTCCTTATAATATTTTTTAAAAGCAATGCACTTATTAAGGGGAAGCTTCATGTTCACATGTGTTTTATATGTTAAAAGCTTATCTCCTTTATTGGAAGAAAATCATCATACTCATCTGTATTTGCTCTCAATTTATTAGTTTTGATGATGAGTTACTCATATATCTTCTTTCTATGATCTTAATTTGCATATATTTTGTAGAATGGAAACTTTTGATACTTGATTGCACTAATCATTCTCTTTGCAAGAATGCTTTTACTTATAGTAGGAGAATTTTCTCTATGCAAAATCATTCCTCAACACACTAAAAGGAGGATATAGCAACTTTGAGGACATATGCTTTAACGATCAATCAAGGGAAATATATTGACTGCAACATTCAAAGCAACAAATACCTAGTCAATACAAAGGAGCATTATATGGAACAAAAGCTTAACTAAAAAAGAACATCCTGGAGACAACATGAATATACATCATGGTTGTACAGCAAAAGCATGGTGAACTAGACTTCATGGATCTATCATCAGCTTGTCGAATCCTAATGAGCATTTCTAAACCTGTCCTCTTTATATTTTGAGAATATATTATTGCATATCTTTGATTTCAATTTACTTTGATTATGAAATTTTTCTTGAAAACCACTTTAGAATGTTTCAAACTTATTTTCATCAATTTTATTTGCATCAAAATGAAAATACTTTCAAATAGAGGGAGAGAAAATTATTTTTCTTGACACATTTCTTTTGATTAAAAAAAAGGTTGTTTTCTTGAAAATCTTTCACATATTTGCCTTCCTACCCTTTTCTTCTATATCCTTTCAAACTTTTTGCTGATGTAAAATAGGGGGAGAGATATTGCACGAAAAATATGTTGCATCTAATTTGTTTTCATACTCATACATATGTTGCATCCAATATGTTTCCATACTGATACATATTTTTATTAAAGGATTTGATATTATCAAAAAAGGGGAGAATGTTAGATATAATTAGTTTTGATGATGTCAAATATAGATGTTAATTATTGAGAGCAAAGAGTTTATATAATGTATTTATCTCCTGCATTGACTAACTACTGTGTTTAATGTAAAATATCTTGTAGATTTGTCAAGCAAAGAAAGAAGATATCAAATTGAGTTGAAAACATTCATGTGATGTAATACTGCGGATCATTCAAATAGTCAAATTGTTAGTCGAATAGTAAAACTTGTTTTCAGTTAAGATATATTTGAATAACTCTCATTTTATCCAAATAAACAAAGTATTATTCAAGTAATGAATATGCTATTCGAATACAGAAGAACTATTAACAATTGAAAGTATTTGGATAAGCACATTACTATTCGAATAATAGGCTTAAAAAAATTTTCTAAAAATAATTCAAGTGAAAAAGTATTCGAATAGTCAAGGCACTATTTGAATAGTCATTGTGATTTTAAACTCAATTTCTAAATATGTTATCTGGATAATAGGATAACTATTCGAATAGTACAATGATTATCCGGATAAGTTTTTGATGAATTTCAGCATCCAATATCACAAGACTATCAGGATAGTAAGGAGACTATTAAAATAGCATTTGACGTATTTCGAAAAGACTATCAAAATAGTAATGGAACTATCAGAATAGTCTCAGTGTAAAATATCAAATATAATTCGAATAGTGAAGTGACTATTCGAATAGTCCATAATTGAAAAAGTGTGATTCTATTCGAATAATAGCTGCAGACTTTGTTTCTTCCAGTGTGACAAGTTAAAAAGAGTTGAGATGAAGGAGATATGAATTTTGGAAGATGACATTCAAATCACTGTCATATTTTATAATAGGTTCAGTATTTTGGACATAACTCTCAAACTACACATTAGATTGAGATGAAACTGGTGCCATATGAAACTACACTTAAAAATATTTCCATGGATAGGTCATGGGTCATATGTAGAGTTATATTCAAAGAGATATGCCTTCTAGAAGTTGGTGATCAAAATCAAGCTCTGTTTTGTTCTAGACCAATCGATACACATTGAATTATAACTTTTGAAATACAAAGTATTTGTGATTGATTCCAGTTGCTGTGTAAAGAAGACTTAAAGAGCTTTATAAGGATATTTCATTTGATGGATTTATATCCATAGAGTTACGCCCTCAGACGTTTATTCAAATATTAAGGTTGCAATATTCGTTTGTGAAGATTCATTATTAAAGGTGCACTATTCAAATAGAGCAAGTACTATTTGAATAATATCATATATTTTGTGTGAGAAGCTATTCAAATAAGAAATTCACTATTTGAATACAATTTATGTTCTAGAAGTTTATTCTAATAGAGGATAAAGTATTCGAATAAGGATTACTCATTATCAAGAAGGCTATTTGAATACAACAGATGTTATATGAATAATTGATTTTCTAGAAAACAGAGTATCACCTTGAAACTTCTGAAAATCATTGATATTTTTTGTGGCTTGTTCTTATTGATTCTAATCACTCTAACACTTTATTATATTAGTGATTAAACATTTTTCTAGGTGATCAAACAAGGATTAACACATAAAGATTGAGAAAGCACTTTTATGTCAGAAGCTCCCAGCAGCTAGTTCAACAGTAATATATAAGCCTCAATGGGAAGAAGAAAAGCTCAAACGGTCAAATTCTCTTCATTAACTATAAAAGGAGAGTCATTCAAAATGAATAAAGAAGAGAGCTCTTGCCTACATGTTAATATACTATTACTCTGAATCTTACTTGACTAAAGCTCTATAATAATACTCCCACCATGTACTTCAGTGTTAATCATTATTTACTTCATATAGAGAGAATTAATCTTTCATTATAATCATTCTATATTTGTGAGAGTTACTCAAGATTGGGGAATCTTGAGTAGGAAACAAATAGTATCCTTACTATGTGTAAGGGGGAGCCCTTATCTCAGTGAGAGAATTGTAAAGGCTTCACAAGTGCCCAGATCAAACTTGTGAGATTGTAGTGGTTCTCTAGTAGCCAGTTAAACTTGAGGGAGATAATAGATTGAAATCTCAGGAGGAGCCTGGGGACTATATATAGGTCATTGTGGATTGGACCAAATTAGGATAAATCACAGTTTGCATCTTCTCTTCCCTAAACTCTTATATTTCCAGCATATATGATTTCAATAATTAATTATGGTTTTATATTTCATTACTAACATACTTATTGATTTCATAAAATGCGAAAAGAATTTCAAATTTGTTAAGTTTTTATAATACACCCAATTCATCCCCCTCTTGGGTGTTAGCCAATTCTAACAACTTGAGTGATTAACATAGCAAATAGCTAATCACTTGATCAAAACTTGTAAGTTGTGATTTTTTTAAAGTATCAGTCGAGTGATAATATCCAACTCGAGTGGTAGTTTTTAATTTTCAAAAGCAGTATGATTAAACCTTTCTATGAGGGTTAATCAAAGAAAACTAAGCTAAAAGTAGTAAAGATGATAATTTAGCCTAGGTCGAGTCTCTAAGGAGCCTAGTGGATGTTAAAATTCCTAGCAAGTACTATGAACCAACAATTAACAAATTAATCACAGTAGTTAAGAGAACAACTATTGGTTTATTTTCTGGTTTAAAGCTAATTCTAATGTTTATTTGATTTTTCTGGTTAAGAGAATGAAAACTAATAGTTGGTGGTAAGATGACAGAGAGATAGCGATTCAATGGCAAGCACTATTCCTAAGAGCCATGACTTAACCTTTATAGCCAATAAGAATCATGGAGATAATTATAGTAAGGAGTAATCATGTATCAGAGAAAGATCAAGATGGCCAAAAATCTCAAAGATAATACTGAATAGTAATTACCATGAATCAATTGATTATATCATACTCAATCTCAACCAGTTATGAGAATGATAGATCTACTCAATATCAAGAGACACACAGTTGGTCACAAGAATCCTAACTAGAATACATAAATGTAATATCCCAAATTTTGGGATTAGAGGCTTGAGAATAAGCCATAATCAAGTAGACCACTAAGCCTAAGTTTAGTAAGAGTCTAGGAATGAGGATTTGCTGCCAGTGAAAGTTACCTATGAGGCAACAACATTTTTATATCATTTTGGATAAACAAATAATGTCCAAAAATTATGAATTTTTAAAGGATGAAAGTAGACATCCTGAGCATTAATTTGATAGGTCATGAGAATTATTTGGAGTTGTACACAAGAAATTATGAATTTTTAAAGTTAGCCCAGTGAAACTAGCCAGCATTCATGGCAGCATCCAAAAACAAAAATTCTATGAATCATAAGCTTTCAATTGGTCAAAGGCTATATCTTTCCTTGAAGCTAGACTCAATAATAGTTTCATAGCCTTTAGAATCGCTCCAATTCTATGTCTACAAATTAAGTTATAATTTTGTAAAGTTTATGCAGAAAATCTACCAGAATTGCCAATTAATCCGAAAATAAAGAAAAAATGTGATGGCAATTTTGAAATCATGAGATAAATGGGAAAAGCCATTTGGGCTACTTGAAGGACGCCTAGGCGTAAATTAGGTTGATCAAAAGGAGGGAAATATTAGTTTAAATCTAATGGAGCTTTATGACAATATTTCATGTAGATAAACTCTAGTTACAAAGTTCAATAAAAGTCAACATTTTGGGACTTATTTTCAGTAAGTTAATTAGAATAAAAACTGAGACATTTTAAAAACCATTCCCTTCATCTTTCCTCCTCCAAAATTGACACCTAGCACATGAATAAGAGAGAGAGAGAGAGAGAGCTTTAGTGATTCTAGAGAGAAGTAGCAGCAAACTTGTAAAGGTAAGTTGATTCCTTTGGTGATTTGGTTCATAACTTGTCTAATCCTTCCTCTAAGCCTCTCTTTTCCATGATTCAAAATATTTAGGAAGCAAAATCTTAGGGTTTGAAGAGGAGGAAGGTTCGGCCAGGAGAGAGAAAGGGAAGAAAATCAAAGGTAGCTTCCTAAAATTCAAATGCTTGTTGTTGTTGTTGTTGTTGTTGGATTGATCAGTGGTTTTGTGGGTGATTTGTGTAATTTGTAAACTTAGGAAAATGCTAAATCCTAGCTATTACGCTACCCAAATTTAGTCTAAATCATGTTGAGAAATGTAATTAAGTAGTTAATCAAGTGATTAAGAATAGAAAGGAACAAGGATTTAATCAAGTGATTAAGAATAGAAAGGAACAAGGATTTGAGGTCGAAAACTAAAAACCACAATTTTGCCTTAAGTTCTCTAAGTTTCGGCCAAGAGGGGAAAACTGGCTAGGAGCTGGACTTTTATGAAATTGATGGTAACATCGTATTCAAGAGGGAAACTTGGTAGGGTTGCTATTGAACACCTTTTAGAAAAGCCCTAGAAAGCGAAATGACCAAAATGCCCTTGAAACCCTAATTAGGTGTTGCCAAGGGAAAAACTATCATTTGACAGTAATTTTGTGAAAACCAAGGCAACAAATTGATTGCTTCTGTGAAAATATGTAAGAATAACCTAGGTCAAAATTTTGGAAAAAGTACAGTCATACTGGGTATAGAGGGGCTGGATTGGGTCCCGAGGGGCATTTTGGTAATTATTCAATATAGACTAATATAAACACAAAAAACACTTTGGAAGTCCCTAAAGTGGTACATGAATGGGTTTTTACCTAATTCTTATTTATTTTAAATTTTAAGACTATGTTGAGAGCCAAGTTATTGGCACGAACTTCGAGGAGCGTATTTAAGGATAAAAACGCTAAGGTAATTTTATGTCCATTTTGTAGCCTATTTTGTTCAAATATCTTGGATAATTGTATGTATATTATCAAAACCTATAGGAAAATTGGTAATATATTCAAGTTTAAGTACATTGTATCAATCGCTAGTCTAATTGATTTGAGCCTTATCCAATAGTGTTGTAGGTGTAGTTCTA
Source organism: Inga laurina (assembly GCA_963855925.1). NCBI lineage: Eukaryota > Viridiplantae > Streptophyta > Magnoliopsida > Fabales > Fabaceae > Inga > Inga laurina. Next base: position 22,450,968 of record OY979710.1, read on the forward strand.
GATCAGAAAATTGGTAAGACCCCTTGTGTTATAGGTTATGCTTCTAAAATATTGGATAAGGCTCAAATCAACTACACTACCATTGAGAAAGAGCTCTTTTCCATTGTTTTTGCACTAGAGTAGATTAGGTCTTATTTAGTGAATGATAAAGTGATTATCTATTCTAACTATGCTACTATCAAGTTCTTATCTAAGAAAACTCATTATAAGCCTCGATTACTAAGGTGGATGCTACTACTTCAAGATTTAACACATAATTTAAGGACAAGACAGGTGCAGAAAAGTTTGTTGCCGATCATCGAAGCCGCTTACCCCTTGCTACATAAGGAGTAGTTGATGTTGAAGTTACTTGTGATGGTTTTCCTTATGCCCATCTCCTTGCTATTACACTTCACGACCCATGGTTTGCTCATATTGTGAATTATCTTGCTGTTGGAGTCTTACTTGATTCTTTGTCTCATTTTCAAAAACCAAAGCTGAAACATGAAGCTTAATACTATTTGTGGGATCCTCCTTACTTATGGTGGAATTGTAGTAATCAAGTCATTAGAAGATGTGTACTGAGTAATGAATTTTCTTCTGTTATAACCTCTTCTCATTCTTTGTTGTATGGTGGTCACTTTGGGGCAAAGAGAACTACTAGGAAAATTTAAGATTGTGGTTTATATTGGCCTAGCCTCTATAATGATTATTATGCTTTTTGTAAAACTTGTGATGCATGCCAGTGTTTTGGGAGGTTATCTACAAAGCATGAAATGGCACAGCAACCTATGTTATTTTGTCAATTTTTTTATGTTTAGGGCATTGATTTTATGGGTCCATTTCCTATATCTTATGGATATTTGTACATTTTGTTGGTTGTTTATTACCTTTCAAGGTGGATTGAGGCTATTCCTATAAGGAAGAATGATGCATCTACTGTTATTAAATTCCTAAGTACTCATATCTTTTATAGGTTTCGTGTGCCAAGAGAAATTGTGAGTGATTGTGGCTCACATTTTTACAGCAAATTGATGGACAACTTACTATCCAAATTTAGTGTTCTACACAAGACTTCTACCCCATACCATCCACAGAAGAATGGGCAAGCTGATGAGGTATCTAATAGGGAAATCAAATATATCTTGGAGAGGATTGTCAAACCAAGTAGAAAAGATTGGAGTCTCCAGTTAGATGATGCTCTTTGGCATATCGTACATCTTTTAAAACTCCTATTGGCATGTCTCTTTTCCGGTTTGTCTTTGGTAAGGGCTATCATCTACCTGTTGAGCTATAACATAGAGCTTACTGGGTTGTGAAGACTTGTATTATAGATCTTCAAGTTCTGCTACGGAGAGGATGCTTGAGATATAAGAGCTAGAAGAGTTATGGTTGGATGCATATGAAAGCTCCTATATCTATAAGGAAAAATCGAAATTGATTCATGATCAAGGCATCTTGCAGAAGCAATTTCATGAAGGGGATCAAGTACTTATGTTCAGGGCAAGATTCAAGGTCAAAAATAGGAAGCTTAAAACCAAATGGCAAGGTCCCTATTGTAACCCCTTTCAAGTGTAGGCTGAGATTAAAGTTCAAAAATACATAATCATGTTGAATTAGAGACCACAAGGTATATTAAGACTGATTAAAAATTTCATTTCCCAAAACAGGGCTTGTAAAAACTTTTCTAAAACCTGTTCAACACGGTCTCATATTCTCATTTCAAATACACCTTTGGCCTATACAGTTTGATTCTATTTATAAATATTAGAGTGCAACATAAATTCCATACACACTCGGGTTCTATTAATCAACTAAGGGATTATAGGGCACAAATGCCCATAATTAGATTCCTATTCAGGGGCTTACACAAACTATTCAATATATATACAACTAATTCTCAACAAAATATCCCATAATTAATAGCATGATAACTAAGCTATCCAAAATAAAACTCCTAGCCCATAGCTCTAACCGCCCTTCGTCACTTACTTCTCTTTAAAACCACTGGCCCCGTCTAAAAATTGTTTTATAAAAAGAATGAGATTCTAAAGAATCCCAGTAGTAACAATTCACTCATAGTATGCATAACCACAAAGCATGTAAGCAAATCACAACACCACAACAGAACAACGTCATTTACAATAGCAGTGGTAAGTGTGATTTGCATCACCTACTACGACTACTCACACTATAATGCTCAAGCTGCAATGCACAACGGCATATCATGTAACCCCTTGCCTTGATTAGTGAAATTATTATTCGATAACTGCATATTTAAAATGGGTTAGAGACCATCGAATGATTCAAAACTCATTTAAAACTCCTTCCATGTAGTAGGGACTTCACAAAATTTTCAAAGCTTCTCTATCCTGGTCTCAAGTTCAAATATCAAATATAATTACCTGTTGAATTATATCACATTTAAGCATATCAAAGTGTATAACTTAATCCTCGGCAAACCCCGAGTTTCATCTATATATATAACTATAGGGTTCCAGTTCCTAATTAGGGGATTACACCACCATGTATTCAAAAAGTATTCACAACTCAAAAATATCAAATAGTAATTCCTATCCAAGATGAATAACTGACATGACTCGACTCAAATGTCCCTACAAGGTTCTAACCGCTCCGGGTTGTTCGCTTCTCCTTAGAGCCACTTGCCCTATCTGAAATGTTAGTCAAATGAAAGAATGAGATTCAAGAGAATCCCAGTAGTAGCAGATATTTCATACCACACATAAGCACACATCATGTAAGCAAATAATCACATAGCAGTAGCAGCATAAATCACACTCCACCCTCATCCCCTTTTATCGCCGAGAAGGCATACCGTCCTAACCCAAACCATTGTTAGTGACACAGGGACTGTTGGTATGGCAGTGCATACACATAGCCTTATAGCTCATATAGCCATCTGGCTTTCACAATTGACCCATTGGCCTTTACGAATAGCCTTTTGGCTTTTCACATAATCACACATATCACACCCTATCCTCATCCCTTTTACCACCGGGAAGGCATATCGTCCTAACCCGAACCGTTGTTAGTGACTCAGGGACTATTGGCATGGTGGTACTTACACATATCCACAAATGTCACAGCATATGAATTCATCACAAATCAATGATATAACACACATACAATGCATCACATATGGTATAAAAGAAAATGTCACTAACTTGTTCCTTTCTGACATTCGCTGGCATAATGGGCTAATAGATCACTTTTTTTTCCAAATTCTTAATTCCATAATAGTTTAAGTTAGCATTCATATAAACTCTTTAGGTGGCTAAAAGACGCCTGAACATATGCCTAAAGGGTTGGGAGAAACTACCTCGAAGATGCCTTTTTGGAAGCAAAATCATTGATTTTTGGAAGACTCACTCAAGTGGAGATGACCTCACTCGAGTGATGACCCCCAGATTCACTCGAGTCCCCAAAAGTGCTACATTGGAACTGTTTGCCTGAGAGCAAACCTCAATATGTCTCACACCCTCACTAGATCACAGGAATCTATACTCGAGTGATAACCTCAAATGTACTCGAGCACCAAAAAGTGAGACACAGCGAGTGACTACCCGAGAGCAACCATAAATCCCAAAAGCTTAAACTTACTCCCTCACTTGAGTGCAACCAAGATCACTTGAGTGATGGCCTATATCACTCGTGGGAATGAAAGTGCACTCTTGAGCTTTGCCTATGAATCCAAGTGAAATCGAAGGGAAAAAGGGAAAATATCTCACAGTAATCGAGTAAATTCTCCCTCACTCGAGTATTATTTATCAAAAGCCAAAAATTGTAGCAACTTATATATATTCCCAGATTTACCCATTTCACTACTAATAGTCCTAAAACTTTTACTAAAGCTCATTCTCACTCATTTTGCCATAAGGAACCCCTTGGTAACTACAAAACAACCCAATTCCCACTCAATCAACACATTCTCTACTCTAGATCACAAGATCACCCAAAACCACAATTTTCCAAACTTCCTCATTCAACTTCAAATCAAACTTAATGACATGATAACACATCCTAACATTATTTTCTATACCATACCATTCCAAACTCTTTCATCATTCAATTCTCATGAAATCAGGGTAAAAATTCCAGAATTAACAAGGCTCAACCAAAAATCACCATAAATATACTAAAATGCATCAAATTCTCACCTCTTCAACTTGGTAAGATCAAATATCTGTTTCCCCAACTTTCAAGTTTGTGCAAATACCAAATCACCACTTTTCAAAATTCTGAAAACATAGCAAAGAATCTCTCAACCTCTTGAACAAGTTTAATGAAGAGACTTCAAGCATAGGGAGACAATTACGTAATCAAAATCAAGCTTTTCTCTTTCTCTTTCTTGCTTAAACTTCAGCGAAAAGGGAAGGAAGGAGAGAGAAGGTGAGAAATGATGGTGAATGCATGAGGATCATTCTTCTCCACACACACACACATAGCCGACTTAGAGGAGAGAGGGAAGAGAAGATAAGTTTGAAATTTTAACTTTGATCCAAGGGTCCTTATGATGACACTTGCCATGATCTAATGTCTCCCTTTATGAATTCATATAACCCATGCACACTTGATTCCACCTCTTGCTTAACAAATCCTAGCCATTGATCTCAAGTTACCTATGAGTTTCTCTTTGGTAACAGTCTAGTTGGTTGGTAAATTTACCATTTTACCCCTGATTGTCATGACACATATATCATCATCATCAAACACATTTTACATCATAACTCACATTATTTACTTCATAAGTGTTTAATTAACATTAATTACATCATTTTGAAATTATTAGCCCTTAATCACAATTCTGGATATTACATATCACATATTGATATATTTTACCATGGCAGGATTTCATATGACACATTCCACAACAACATAGCCATACCAGCATGTTTCTCAATAGTGGTAATTCACAATTCCACAACCATAATGGCAATTGTAGTAGCAGTTACAATAGTAGGGGTAGGTGTGACGTGTATCACCCTCTATGACTGCTCATGCTGAATTGCTCATGCTATAATGCACAACAACATTTTTCATATCCATATGTTTCAACACAGCAATGTTTCGTACAACATATTTCATAACAACAATATAATGATAAGTCATGCATATAAGGTATCATACACAACACAAGAGAAAGGTCACTACCTTAGTCTTTCCGCGCTTGCTCTGGCAATGGTCTCTCGCGGGCTAGGCAAATATCAAATCCTATAATCCATAATTAAGGACGAAAAATTATTCTCTGATCCAATACTTAACTCCACAATACTTAAGATTGGTTATCATTTGAGACCTTTAGGTGGCTACTAGAAACCCAAACAAATGCCTAAAGGGTTGAGAAGTACTATCTCAAATACCACCTTACAGTAGGGAAAAATTCTGATTTTTAGCTATTAGCCGCTGCTAACAATCTTTGGCTGCAACGAAAAATAGGTTAGAAACTTTTAGGCTGCGACCAAAGTCAGGTCAGAGAGTTTTTGGCTATGGCCAGGAGTATTCTGGCTGTGGCTAAAAGCAGGTCGGAAACTTTTGGGATGTGACCAAGGAAATTTTAATTTCTTAGCTGAACTCACAAAAATCATAACTAATTCTAGAAAAATTGAAATAACGTGATCCTAAGTCCTAATTAAAGATTTTTAAGTCTTATTTATAGGAAAAATATGAATCATTGCTATCTATAACAACAAAATACATAATTCAACAATTCTTCTTGCTATTCCATAATTGATCCTAGTTTTGACATCAAATTTTGGAAATTCATAACTCTTATCACACACATTGAAATGACCTCCATAATTTATCCAATTAAATATTGGCATGTCTACTATTAGACTGAAAAGTTTTAGAATTTTTAGCCTCCATTTGCCATTTCAAAATGCCCATGGAAGACAACTGCTAGCACAAAGTTTTCACTAACTAAATCTTGCAACTTTTAAACTTAAGTTTCCAGTGGTTCAAAATTCACATCCAATACTACTCCCACACAATTTTCCACAAAGAATCCAATGGAAACATCAAAACAACCAAATTCTCATTCCTTTAACATGTTCTATTTTCAGCAAACATTCAACACAAAATCCAAAATTGCCAAACTTTACATTCAAGGTTCAATTTACTTCTATCCTTCCAAAACACAATACAAAGCACTATTTCCATGACCATATCATACCAAACTCTCAATGACCCTAATTTTCAAAAATAGGGGAAAATACCAAAAATTTACAACTCAACTAATAGGCACAACTCATATAGCAAAAGGTAGCTAACACTCACCTCTTACACTTTCCCAAACATGGTTCTTGTTTCACCAACTTCCAACTTTTCTCAAGCACAAAAACACCTCCTCTTGAGAATCTAAAACCATAGGAAGAAAGCTCTTAATAAAATGAACAACTTTAAAGAATGAGATTTTGGCATTCAAGGTCAAGATCTTACCTAAATCTTGAGCTTTCCTTTCCTCTTTCTTCCTTCAACAATGGCGCACAAAAGAGAGCAAGGGAGAGTGATGAAGATGGTGAAATGATGATCAACTTCAGCCCCCATGCCCTTTTGATGACAATGTGAGGAGAGAGGGAAGAGAAATTAATAAAAAAAATTCTTATTTGACTTTTCTATCAACTTTCTCTTCATCCCTAAGGAGTCACTTCTTAATGCCCTATGGTTCCTCTTAAAGCCTGTAACCATATGGTTACACTAACTAATTATATTAGCTATTTAGTCACACTCCTCATTTCTTTAGTTAGTAATTAATTTCTTCATTAATCACTAACTAATTGGCCAGTAAATTTCCTTTCTTTCAATTTTCCCCTGATTATGGCACATTAATAAGAATTGCCATATAACATATATTCTAATTCTTTTTTCCTTTCTCCATGCGCCATTTCCCTCTTATTTAGCCTAATCATTACTTTGGTACATAATTATGCTAAAATACAAGGTCTTAGGCATTCCCAAGAATTAGTTTGGTTCTCAATTCCACTTTAATTTACAAAATCATTCTCAATAAATGCAATTAGCCCTTAATTGAAATTTGGGGCATTACACCTAAAAAGTGGTTAAAGTGCATAGCTTTGGTTTAATAGAGCTAGAAGATCCTACAAGTGGTGAAAAGTTTCAAGTGAATGGTCATTTGTTGAAGCATTACCATGCCAGTCATCAACCACCATAATACATAAGGTAGTCTCTTTCCTTACCTTATTCCTTATCTTATTTGGTGATATACGTTATTGAACAAGTGTGGGGGAGGGGCTTATAAGTAGTAAAAAGCAATTTGTTTGTTTGCATTTTTCAATTGAAAAAACTCCGTTTTGAATTGTCCTTTGTGCTTAGCCTTATCCTCCACTACCCTTTTCTCTATATCCTATTGCCTAATTTCTAAGAACTATTTCCATTTATGTCTCATCTTTCTCTCTCCTTGTGATGATGATGTGTTGTCCTTCAAACTTGAATTGGACTTCACAACATTCACTTCACCTAAGAGTTAAGTGCGTCTAGGTTATTTGTTTTTATGAATTATGTTGAGGGCAATGTAAGGATTGAGTATAGGGGAGTGTGTTTATTCTCATGATGGATTTCACTGGGATATCATATGCTTTTGTCTACTACTTTTGTCCTCTATTGTTTTTGGTCCAATTCACTTAGATTTTTGAGGTCTTTAGTCTTGATCAAGTATCTCAATCACTCTTAGTTAAATTGATGGTTGAAACTTGCTTTAAATTAGTGAATTGCCACAAAATTCAAGTGTTTTAATTATGCATAGCTTAATTTTAAAGAGTTTGATTGGCAACAAAAAGCCTAGTTGGAAGGTGTGTTGTGTTAGAGCAAGCATTTCACCCAAGAGGGGGGGTGAATTGGGTGATACTAAAATTTCGTTGCAAATAAAAACTCGACGGTGAATATAAAGCAATAAAGAGTAAGGAGAAATATCACCGAAGTGTACACCGAGAGTTATACTGGTTCGGCCACAACCACTTTGACCTACGTCTAGTCCTCAGATCTTCTCTGACAGTTTCACTATAACATCCAAGATTCAGTGGGTTCTTGGCACCTCAGTACAAGCAAGTTCCTTCGCCTGGACACTCGCTCCCCCTTACAAGTTGTAATCCAATCCCATCTCAAGGTTCCACAACCTTAAGTTACCTCAATAACAAATATTTAGTTTGAATGAAATATCTCTCTCATAGAGTGAATAAGAATCACTGAAGCATAGAATTACAAGTATAATGTAAAACAGAATAATGAACTTGATAATCCATTCGTGTGTGTGTTCTTGTTCTATTTCTCTGTTTGGATGTTCCCATATATATATACACACTGGTAATGATTGTTGGAACATATTTCTTCTTGCCTGTTGGAGTGTGCGTAGCCACTGTTGACTTTTCCAGTATTTGAAAGACATACGTTTGCGGTAGGTGGTGGCAGGTGACATTTGAACATTGCTTTTGACTTTCCTTATTTGGTAAGATCTCTTCATTGTTTATCTGTGGATATGCTAAAAATACTAATACAATGAAAGGTTAATCATATAGGAAACAAATCAATAAACGTTGGAATGATTTCTAAATTTATGAACTTGCATACTCAAGTAGTTACTCGAGTCTTCACTTAAGTTTACTCGAGTACATTCTCGAGTATCATGGGGAAAACTTTCATAAACTGCAAGTCAATATGCAAACATAACATTACTCGGGTAGTGCATGAAGTAAACAAAATTTCAAACCTTTGTAAATACCTGTTTACTTGGGTACTTACTAGGGTATTACATACTTTTCTTCATAGTTACTCGAGTACAAACTCGAGTAAACCTTCAAATAAACTTTAGGTTACTCGATACTTCACTCCAGTAATTTTGGCAGGATTTCAAGGCCGAGAGCACTTCAAGTTTGATTAGCTTGTTACTCGAGTCCTTACTCGAGTAAACATAAATTTTCTGCATAGCTTACTCGGGTAGTGACTTGAAGTTCTCTTCCAATTAACTCTGTATTCTCGAGTAGTGACTTGAAGTTTTTCTTCTAAGTCATTCTGCATACTCGAGTAGTAACTTGAAGTAAAGGGTGAGAAAAACATTTCATATGATTCGAGTAATACCTTCAGGTTTTGCTTACCACAGTGAGTTACTCGAGTAGCTCCTCGAGTAACATTGGCAGGGTTGAAAATGCCGAGAGCAACACATTTCCTGAAATAGAGTAACTCGAGTACAGACTCGAGTATCATTAACAGGCCGAGAGCAACTGGAAGTATTTTACATGGTTACTCAAGTAGCTCCTCGAGTAACTTTGGCAGGCCGAGAGCAACTCCAAGTGAATTACCTAGACTCGAGTAGCTACTCGAGTAACATTGGAAGGCCGAGAGCAACTAGAAAACATTTACCTTATTACTCGAGTACTTACTCGAGTAACGTTGGCAGGTTACTTGAAGTTTAAACATGTTACTTCAAGTTTTTGTCTCATTACTCTAGTAGCTACTCGAGTAACCCTTTAGAAAACTTGCCAACAATAAAGTTTCTCAGCTTTTTCTCTTGGCCTTTATTCATTGCTCCAATGCTTACTTCAAGTGATGATTTTCCATGTTATTACTTTGTTCAAACTTATTTGTGAATCAAATCTTTTTCATACCATTCTTTGTTATCATCAAAACATCAGATCTAACATGTTGGGCCTAACTGTTCATTTTATTATGTGATTTATCCACTTAGATTATTGCTCTCTAGAACTTGTTTTGTTTCTTGCTTGAGGCTACATTTTGTAATGGTATGGATAGAGATGACATTGGCATTCATTTCAAAACCTTCTAACCTAAACACAAACCATTCATTGTTCACCTTTGTTTACCCATTTGAGCCATTCATTTCCATTTTCATTTTCATTATACAAATGCCATGCTTGCACTTTCCATCAAGTTTCGTTAGCACTAGGATGATAAGTGCCATGTGAATATTTGAAAAAAAGAGACAAGCAAAAGAAAAATAGGAAAAAAATGTATTGATGATTTGACATGGAAAATTTTGGCAAAAGAAAGTTACACTATTGTGATTAGTGTTATTGGTTACACTAATCGAATTTGATGCATGCATGATAGCTTGTTCTAATTTTCCATCATTTGGCTTATTCAACATTTCAACCTTACAAAGTCCTTTGGATTTATTTATGCCATTGTTACAGGCAGTAAAGGTCAAGAAATATTACAAGCCTATGGTAGAGTGTGGTTAAAGTGAATACGAGTGAAAAACTACCTTATATGAGAGAAGAGTGCAAACACTTATCCTAGTTTAGGTTTCCAATTCAGCTCATTGTAAGTAAACCTTGCATCACTTTAGCTACTTCAATTTTTGGTATGTTCATTGAATTTGGATAGGAGGATTCCTTGTTATTTGAATAAGTGTGATCCTTAAAGCTTGATCTTGCCTATTCTTTCAACTTTCATCCCTTTTTGCCTAGTGTTGAGTTTAATGTTTTGCTCAGGAGTGCAAAAGCTTAAGTATGGGGCAATCGATAGAGCTTAATATTTATATATTTTTTGTAATTAATCTTAGGCTTTTGTGGGACTTAATTGAATATTTTGGGTATAATGAAGTATTAATATGAGATTTTGCTGAAAGGATAATTTGGGAATTGTAGAGGTTAAATTGTTATATTTTTAATTCATATTTGTTATTCCCATTATTCCTTAATTTTGAATAAAATATATTAACTTTATGAATCTAATTTTGTAGGTGATGATATCGCACAAATTTTGTCAAGCGATCAAGGTCAAAGATGTCATTTTGGAGCTTAATGAAGAACAAGAGTGGAACATCATAAATGCAGAATTTATTTTTACATTTTATCTAAGAGGAGATTAAACAAGGGCCTTGTTTGGTGGTTGTAATTTTGTGCCTATCCTAAAACATATTTTCACCCCCTCATCCAAACATGGCTCAAATTACTTATTTAACCTAGAGACAATTGAAGAAAGAAAAGGAAGTGGGAACCATTGTTGTATAAAGTGGTGACTAAATTGAAATGAGAAATGAGCACCAAATTGAAGAAGAGAGGGACAGCTGGACCGTAATAGAAGGATTAAAGGAAAAGGAGAAGTGATGCTTGTAAGGAAATGAAAGAGGAGTTGACTGAATCGATTTGGAAGTAGTCGGAACGAAAAGGGAATTGAGAGGCATGAAGACAGCTGGATCGAATTGAGAAAGGAAAGGTGGCTGCTGCATTTCCATGGCTGATTCCTTCTTCATTCATCAAGCTTCATCTTCCTCTTCCATGAGTAGATAAGTTTTGGTGATTTTCCTTTAAGCTCTCTTTCTAGTTCATAATTATATGGCTTGGTTAAGTATGTGGTTGTGAGCTAGATTATTCTATGCCGACTGAATAAAATTGGTGGTTGAGCTAGAAGTTGATTAATTAAGCTTTGTACGATTCATATTAGGAGTTGGTTGAGTTGTTTATTCTGACTTAGTTGAGTGGATTTTAAATGAATAAGCTGAATGCTTTGAATTTTTGTAATGGTAATTACAATTTAAAATTAGAAGTTAATTATTTATCTCCTTGAGTCAGAATTATTTGGTACTATTCTTTTAATTGCTTTGGTAGAATGAATTAAATGAGTATTGCAACTAAGGATCTAGTGGTAGACTAGAACCATCCTCTTGACTCATATTATTGAATTCTTATTATTATCAAGTAAGGAATACTAAAACCTCAACTCAAAGGAATTTCATTTCATCATTATACTAGTTCATTGAATTTATCTTATTGTTATTATTAATTTCGATTCTGTTTGCTTCTTTGTTTTGAAAACCGAAAAAAAATATTGAATTGGACTAGATTACTTCATTAGTTTTATAAACAATTTCTTAAAATGATTTCTCACAACTTTAGCATATTTATAACTTTACTATATTAAAACTTGGAAATTAATCTCCTCATAAGAATGACCTAGGTTGAGCAACTACACTACATTTTCAAACCTAGTGTATTTTGAAAACTCACACGACATAGGTTTATCAATTGGCACCATTGCTGGGGAGGATGATTGCCAGGGTTTTAAGTAGTCAAGTGTTCTTTTCAGTTGTCATAGTATGTCTTAGTTTGGTAGAAATTGTGTCACACTCATTTAAATTTTGGTGAAAATCTGAGTTTTGAATAACACTGTCTTGCTGGAACTGAAATATTCTTGCCTAAAAAATTTTGCAATTTGATATTCCACAATTTCTCAGCATTCTAAACAAGACTAATAGCTTTAGCTATTAGGTCTATTGGATTTTATCCAAATTCAAAGGTTTGCTATATTTTTCTAAATTTTCTTTCCGTTTTAGAATTTTTCCATATTTTTTATTAGGATTTTTTTTTTTTTTTTGCATTTTCTTTGATTTTTCTTGGTTGTTAGTGTGTTTTTTAGTTTGTTTTAGGTAGCTGTTAATTGTAGGAGTGTTTGGTAATGATTTAGTCCATTTTTTCATGTTCATAGTTGTTTTGCATTCCATTTGCATATAAAATTCTCTAAAAAAAGAAAAAAAAAACTAAAAAATTTTGCATTTTGTTGCTTTGCTATTCTATTCATAGTGGTCATTGTGTGGTTTACTATGGTTTTATGGTGAGCAACTTTGCATTCTTCACCCTTAGGAAGCTGTTGGTTGAAACTTGCGATTTCTGGTGGCTATCACATTTTGTAAATTGTGGTTATAGTGACTCTACTAACATACTTACAGTTTGAGGTACTACTTCATTGATATACCAAACTATTCTACTAAAAGGTGACTTCTTACCTTGCAACTCCTATTTTCCTTTTACGCCATTGAGTTGAACTTGTCTTGCTATTGCTGAAACTGATTTTACTCTTTAGACACCTGAATTTTCTTGGTTTTGGTTAACTCTTTTGGTTGTCAAAGATTAGTTAACTTGGTTTACTTAAAGTTGCTAATTTTTGCTTTATACAACCCTTCTCCAATAACCTATTTGACTAATTACTTTGCTGTAATTTATGTGAGTCTCTCTAGTGTGCATGACTAGATCTGAAAAAAATGAACTTGTGCCTCTAGATAAAGATATTAACAAGACAATTAGGTTGCTTAAGAAAGGTAAGAAAGTTGAATCTTCTAGTGTAGGACTTGGACAAGTCATTGACTGAAGTTGTTGCACATACCTGTGATAATTCTTCTCATATTGTCTCTTCTTCCATTGTATATTGCCATCTTGCTATAGATCAAGTTCCTCCTCAAGAAGACATCTGATGCAACTAAATTTCTAAATAAGCATCGCAAGTATACGGCCGTTGGAATAGCATAATAGCAAATCAAGGTCATCCCACAGAGATTTAAGGTAATAGATAATTATGCATTAAAATTCTCTTTTTCATTTAAGTTAAGCAAATCAAAGGAAGAATTTGAAAGACAATTTAAACAATGTAAAAGAAACGAATCTAATGATTTAAAGATTTCAATTGACAAAAACAACCTAGAGTGGCTAATTCCATTTTCAAGTCTTAGAGCATGTATTTACCACATTAAAAGCACTTAATGTTAATTTGTTAAAATAGATATTAGTATTTTCCAATTACTCATACCCTTCTCTCAAGTTAAAATTGTAATTCCTAACTAATTTACTCAAGAGGCAATAATTGTCCAATTTCACTCTAACATGATTATATGGTTCCAATAGGTATATTCCTATCCTATTGGCAAATTAGAACAAATTATAATATGACATTACTTAATCTTATGGTTTAATTAAAATCCCTCTCCCAAGGCTAATCTAAATTCCCCAAATTCCTACTTAGTAGTGATCAAGCACTAAGTAGATAAATTAATACAAGATTAAGTAAACAAAAATTAACAATAAAGACAATTAATGGTTCATACATGCTCAAATCCTTAAATTAGTTCATAATTACTCTAGGTTCAAACAAAATTAGGCACACATTGCCTTAGACATCATCATAGTAGCAGCAATTCCTAAGTTCAAATTGAAAATCATAATGAAAACAAGAAGAATCAGATTAAAATATAATAGGCAAAAATCATAACTAATCACTATCTAGTGATCCTTGTCTGTCGATTCCCGTTGCTGAAGAAGAATCTTGTAGTAGCAAACGATGATTTCAATTTTGAATAGCCTCTCTTCTGTTTTCCGCCATTGATGATGATCTTTGATACGAGTGCAGATAATCAATTAAATAGTGTAAGTGTACACTATCGTAATCAAGTAATATAGAAGTAAGTAGAGTATCATTCCCACGAGGATTGAGGACTAAGTACCAAAATGGGTAATTTTAATTCTATTTAGTCGATCGATTAGTTGGTGATTGAGAGTACAATATAAAAGAAAAAAAATTAAATATGAGTGCAGATGATAAGAAAGCAAATATGAGAAAAAGCCCTAGGGATTAGATTTCACTTCACAAATTCCGGATTGAATCACTTATCTTTTCTAGCCCAATTTATTCCACATGATTGATAGTCGAGTTTCCCTAATTTTAATTACTAGCCTCTTCCAAGGTCAAGCAATTCTATAATCAATTGCTAATCCAATATATTCCTATATGAATTTAAGCAATTAATTATGCATTAAGATTTATGGAACTCAGTAAGACTACACAACTCATATGAATATATTCCTATTTCATATGCAAGTCATGGTTTTCATTATAGAATCTATACACATGTATCTCCTTCCGGTCTCAACATGCATATTGAAATCATTCAAAAGATGGCCAGTCAATCAAAAGCATTAAGAATAATAATTAAAACTCAATCATGAAGGATAAATTCAAACGAGATTTAATAAGTTAAGATTCAATCCGTCATTAGTAAGCTACGTCATCACCCTAGGAAAATGAAAATTTAGCACATGATGAAATTAAAAACAAAACCAAAATAAATTGACATTATATAAAGCTAGAATGAAATCCTCAGAAATACCTCATAAACTTGAATATTAAATTCTCAAACATAAATATACAACCAAAAGATGAATGAAAGATGAAGAAATCTAGCCGTCCATTTAGGAGGTAAAACCTTCCATGTAGGCGGCATGCAAAATGTGATACAATCCTAAGCCTTCCATGATGGAGGTATGCAATGCATGAAATTAAATCTAAAAATTAATACAATGGACTCAAAAATGTTAGAGAAAGATCTTTCCCGATCAGAGAAGGACATCTCCCTGTAGGATAAGGAAACCTTTGCTTCTCTTCCTCTCCTCTCCTTTTGAGCTTGGCCTTGATCTCTATTTATATGGGGAAAAACATGTGCTACAGTACTGCTATAGTGTCTGGAGGCTGCTACAGTGATCTGGCAGTTGCTACAATGCCTGTTGACTACTACAGTGATATGGCGGCTGCTACAGTGTCTATTGACTGCTACAGTGCTCAGCGGCTGCTAGAATACTTTCATTTTTTTATTTTTTTTAAATGCTTTTTATTCCAAAAACATTATTTATTTATTAATCACACCCAAATTTATTATATTAAATGCAAATATCGTCAATAAAATCATCATATAAGAGAAAATAAATATGCAAATATTTTACTTATCAATCTTCAACAATGCTCAATCACCACTTTCTCAACTTCTTGGTTCAACCTTCCTTCTGGCTTTCTTCTTTAAAATTTGATTCCCTATGATAATAGTAGTGCCAAAGTTAACTTCTAATTCTTAGCTCGAGGCTTCCTCTATAGTTTTCTAGCACTAAGGAAGATGATGGTCAAGCCTTCTCAGTTCCTCATCTGCGCCTCTATCCTCTGTAGCTCAGGAAGATGATGAATATGAATTGTAATGGATACAGCGCCCCTCCTCAATTAAAACCCGTAGCTTGCCTTTTCATTCCTCTAGGTCTCCAATCCTTCCCATTCCACCAAAATGTTGTCACTCCCAAAACTTTCTCTTGGCCTTTTATTGCTTTTTGGTCTTCTACTGGATTTCCTATTGTCAAAACCGTGTACCCCACCAGCTGAAAGAAAAAGGAAACAAAATATTATAATAGTGACCCAATATTATAAAACTAGACTAAAACTTTTTCTTTTAACTTTCATTATGTATTTGTTCTTTCACTTATACTTTAATTTAAAGTAAAATATTGATAATCAAATCCCCAAGATAATGAACCAATTTGATATCTTTTAAAATCTCAAGAAAATTACTTTAAATTAGCATTGATAACTCTCCAATTATATCAAAATGTGTCTCAAATATATTAAAAATGTGGAGTTATGAACTGTTGCATAAAGAGAAGCTCATCATCATCAAATGCTTCAACCATCAAAGGTTCATAATGACAGGGATCTTCATCGATGGTGGGGTTGTTGTTGGAGAAGTTCTTGCTTTTGATGTAATCTTAAAGATTAGAAGAAGGAGGCTTTCTCCTATTGTAGATCGCCATCTTGCTATGGTTCAAATTCCTCCTCAAGAAGACATCCCTCCACCCAATGATCCTCCACTCGTAGGGTTTCATAGCAATATTGATAAGAATAATGGGGAGTGGAGAACTATCAAATATCTTACCTCTACCACTGATGTAATTGATCCTTTCCTCTCTTGTCTTGAATTTAATATTAATTTTGAGTTGAAAGGTCCTTTATAGAGTCACTTACTAAAATTTATCATTTACCTGAGAAGACCCTAACAGGCACTTAAGAAAGATGTACATTGTGTGCAACTCCAAGCAACTAATGGGGCTTGATCTAGATGAGATATGGAGGAAAGTCTTTTATTTTACACTGGAAAGTAAAGCTAAGTAGTTGTTCATGATTCTACCTCACCACAATCTTGATGCCTTAGCCTCTTGGGAAACCTTAAAGAGTGTCTTTTGGGAAAGATACTTTCCTTCTTCAAAGATAACCTCTCTCACCAAGGAAATCTTCAGTGCTAAACAAGGCCTCCATGAATCTTTTTATGAATATTGGTGTCGATTTCAAGAACTCCTAGCCAAATGCCCATATTATCAAATCCCATAAGCTTTATTGGTGCAATATTTCCATAGTAGGTTGATTCCTCAAGATAGGAAGAGTTTGGATTATGCTTCTAGAGGCACTTTTCAATTGCTTACACTTGAAGAAGCATAGGTTTTAATTTAGAGGATTGCTAGTAATGATCAACAATTTGAAGGGTTGGACGCTAGACAGATCCATAAGATCTCATATGCTTCAAGATGTTCAGGAGAGTGTGATAATTTTTCATCCTAAATGATAGAGATGAGAACTAACCTCAATAAGCTTGGCCCACCTAAATAATGTGAACATTCATGGGTCACATTCTCAGGTTCTAGGGGTTCCTAGTTGTGACATTTATAGCTCTCACATGATATTGCTCCCAATTGCCCATACCAACTTGGAGAGGTCTCAGCTATTTTCTAAAGGAGACAATGGCAGAATCAAAGACCTTAGAATCCCTACTCCAACACATAGAATGAGAGTTTAAGATCCCATCCCAACTTTGGTTGGAGGTGTAATGCCCCAAATTTTGATTAAGGGCTAATGACCTTTTAGGAGATTGTAAAGAATGTTTGATGAATATTCTTGTGAAATAAAGTATGGGTTATGATTGAATTTTCTATTGGAAATGCCCAAAACCTTGTATTTTAGTATCATTATATGGCAAGTTATTATTGAGCTAAAATAGAAGGGAATGGCGCATGGAGAAGGGAAAAGGGATTTAAGTGTCATCTTGTAATTCAAGTGAATGTGCCATAATCAAGGGTAAAATTGGAAGAATGGGAAATTTACCAGATAATTAGTTAGTAATTAAAGAAGAAATTAATTACTAGCTAAAAGAAATGAGGAGTGTGACTATATGGTTAATGAAGTAGTTAGTGTAACCATGTAGTTACTTACTTTATGAGAACCCATAGAATTTTGACAAGTGTCATGATTTGGATCAAGCATGAGAGGTTGAAAAGTCAAATAAAATTTTTAAATTCTTTTCTCTTCCCTCTCTCTCTTCTATTCAGCTGTCAAGGTGGGAAGGATGAGGATTATATCACTTCTTCATCATTTTCTCTCTCTCTCCAAGCTCTCAGTTTTGGCAGCTATTGTTGGAGGAGGAAAGAGGAAATGAGTTCAAGGTAACTTCTTACTTTTTGGCTTAGTAATTGAGCTCAAATGCCAAAACTCTATTCTTTAATCTTGTTCCACTTGTTAAGGACTTCATTCTTATGGTTTTATATTTTCAAGAGAAGGTGTTTGAGTGCTTGAGAAAAGTTGGAGGCTAAAAAATCAAAGAACAAGTTTGGAAAAGTGAAAGAAGTGAGTAAAAGCTACATTTTGATATATGTGTTGTAACTATTGGTTGAGTATTGAATTTTTGGAATTCTATCCTGATTATCATGTGATCTTCAATTGTGCGAATTGCATGGTATGTTGTTGTGTAAATGGTGTGTTGTTGTGTCTTTTGGACAAATAAATTGGTTTGGAGTCTTGAATGTTGAGTTTGGCAGATTTATGGTATATGTTGTAATGTAGTGGTCAAAATAGATAATGTCAATAGGATCTGATTTTGGGTGTTTTGATGTTTCCATTGGATTCCTTATAGAAAATTGTGTGGAAATAGTGTTTGTTGTGCATTTTAGAACCTTTGTGAACACTTGGTGCAAAACTGGAAATTCTGGAAAATGGTTAAGTATAAAATGTTGTGCAGGGGACCAACTTTACATGGTGATTTGAAATACCAAATGGTGTTGAAATTTCATTAAACTTTACCATTTTGTAGTTCTCATTGTGAGCTTTCCATTTATATAAATTTTGGCTCATTTTGATGTCTATGCAAAAAGTTATGGTCATTTTAAAATCAACCATGAGACATGCCAAAGGTTAGCCGCAGCCAATGGATGTTGTCCACGACCTAAGACCTTCTTACTAGTTCTTGGCCGTAGCCTAAAGGGTGTTGGCCGAGGGCCAAAACTCTCAAACTTGTTCTTGGCCGTAGCCCAAGGATGTTGGCCAAGGCCCAAATGTTTCAGACCTGATTTTGGCTGCAGCCCAAATCTTTCTGACCATCCATTGGCTGCGGCCAACCCCTAAAAAATTGTGTTTTTAATTTCAGAAAGAAGGTCTTTGGTCAAGTCTTTCCCAACCCTTTAGGCATCTGCTAGGGCTTCTAATAGCTACCTAAAGGTCTCAAATGTTAACCAATCTTAAGTGTTGTGAAGTTAAGTACTAGAATAGGGAATAACTATTAACCCTCAATTATGATTTATAGGATTTGATTTTTTCCTGCACATGATAGATCGGTGCCAAAACACTCAAGGAAAGAACAAGGTAGTAAATTTTTCTCTTATATTGTGTTTAATACATTTTATGCATGACTTTTCATTGAATGCCATTGTGTGAAAATGTCGTGATAAAACATGTCATTGTGAATAAAACAAAAATTGTTGTGAAACATTGCCATTGTGAAACATGCCAATATGGAATATGTCGTTGTGGAATACCATTGTTGTGCAGCTGTATTGTGATTGGTTTACATGCTTTGTGATTGTACACAAAATGAGTGAATTGTTACTATTGGGATTCTCTTAAATCTCATTCTTTCCATTGAATAACCTATAGCCAGGGCATACGGTTCTAAGGAGAAGCAGGTGACGAAATGCCACTAGAGCTCCTAGCTAAGAGTTTAGTTTTTTTGGGTAGTTGGTTATCATGTTTTGGATTATTATATATATATATTAGGATAGGTTCATGTAATCCCTAATATGGCAAATTGAGAGGGCATATGTGCCCTTTAAACCCTTTTATGAATGAATGAAAACCCGAGTGTTGTTAGGAAATTGTGTTACACTTTGATATCTATGAATGAATCCTAAGGATGTACATGCTCTCTCCTTAAGAAGTGGTAAACAAGTGGGTAAACAATATTACACTTCGGGAGTAAGCCACCTGTCCCTTACTACATAGGGAGTAGTTGATGCTAAAGTTACTTGTGATGGTTTTCCTGATGCCCATCTCCTTGCTATTACACTTCATGACTCATAGTTTGCTTATATTGTGAATTATCTTGTTGTTGGAGTCTTACCTGATTCTTCGTCTCATTTTCAGAAATAGAACCTGAAACATGAAGCTCAATACTATTTATGGGATCCTCCTTACTTGTGGTGGCATTGTAGTGATCAAGTCATTAGAAGATGTGTGCCAGGTGATGAATTTTCTTTTGTTATAACCTCTTGTCATTCTTTATTGTATAGTGGTTACTTTGGGGAAAGAGAACTGCTAGGAAAATTTTAGATTATGGTTTATATTCGCCTAGCCTCTTTAAGGATTATCATGCTTTTTGTAAAACTTGTGATACATGCTAGCATTTTGGGGGGTTATCTAGAAAGCATGAAATGCCACATCAACCCATGTTGTTTTGTAAAGTTTTTTATGTTTGGGGCATTGATTTTATGGGCCTATTTCCTACATCTTATGGATATCTATACATTTTGTTGGTTGTTGATTACCTTTCAAGTTGGATTGAGGCTATTCCTACAAGGAAGAATGATATATCTATTGTTATTAAATTCCTATATAGTCATATCTTTTGCAGGTTTAGTGTGCCAAGTGTAATTGTGAGTAATCGTGACTCGCATTTTTCAACAAATTGATGGACAACTTGCTATCCAGATATGGTGTTCTACACAAGACTTCTACCCCATGCCATCCACAGACAAATAGGCAAGCTGAGGTATCCAATAGGGAAATCAAATATATCTTGGAGAGGATTGTCAAACCAAGTAGAAAAATATTGGAGTCTCAGGTTGGATGATGTTCTTTGGGTACATCATACAGCTTTTAAAACTCCTATTAGCGTGTCTCCTTTCAGATTAGTCTTTGGTAAGGGTTGTTATCTACTTGTAGAACTAGAACATAGAGCATACTGGGCTGTGAAGACTTGTAATATGGATCTTCAAGGTTCTGCTGAGGTAGAAGACTTACAGTTGGATGCATATGAAAGCTCCTGCATCTATAAGGAAAAATCCAAATTGATTCATGATCAAGGCATCTTAGGGATGTAGTTTCATGAAAGAGTGCAAGTACTTACATTTAGGGAAATATTCAAGATAAAAAATGGGAAGCTTTAAACCAAATGGCAAGGTCCCTACAAAGTGGTTAAACTGCATAGCTTTGGTTTAATAGAGCTCGAAGACCCTTCAAGTGGTGAAAAGTTTAACATAAATGGTCATTTATTGAAGCATTACCATATCAGTCATCAAACATAATAATGCACACGGCAGTCTCTTTCCTTACCTTATTCCTTATCTTATATGATGATATATGCTATTGAACAAGTATGGGGGTGGGACTTATCAGTAGTAAAAAGTAGTTTGTTTGTTTACATTTTCCAATTGAATAAACTCCACTTTGAATTGTACTCTTGTGCTTAGCCTTACCCTCTACTACCCTTTTCTCCATATGCTTTTGCCTAATTTCTAAGAATTATTTCCACTTATGTCTCTTATTTCTCTCTCCTTATGATGATGATGTGTTGTGCTTCAATCTTGAATTGGACTTTACAATATTCAATTCACCGACGAGTTAAGTGCGTCTAGGTTCTTTGTTTTTGTGAATTACATTAAGGTCAATGTAAGGATTGAGTAAGAGGGAGTGTGTTTATTTCATGATGTATTTCACGGTGACATCATATGCTTTTGTCTATTGGTTTTGTCCTCTGTTGTTTTTGGTCCAATTCACTAAGATTTTTGAGGTCATTAGTCACGGTCAACTATCTGAATTACTCTTAGTTAAATTCATTGTTGAAACTTGCTTTAAATTACTGAATTGCCATAAAATTCAAATGTTTTAATGATGCATGGCTTAATTTTGATGAGTTTGATAGGGAACAAAAAGCCTAGTTGGAAGATGTTTTGAGCGTAATTGTTCATTTCATTGTGTGAATTATCTACTTAGATTATAGCTGTCTAAAACTTGTTTTGTTTCTGGCTTGAGGCTACATTTTGCAATGGTATGGATAGAGATAACATTGGCATTCATTTCTAAACTTTCTAACCTAAACACAAACCAATTATTGGTTACCCTTACTTATCCCTTTTAGCCATTCATTTCCATTTCCATTTTAATTATACAAATGCCATGCTTGCACTTTCCATCAAGTTCTTTTAGCACTATGATGAGGAAATATAAATGTTGCTCTTGTAAATAGGATAATAAGTACCATGTAAATTGCTGAAAAAAAAAGGAAAAAAAAGAGGCAAGCAAAAGCAAAATAGGAAAAAATGTATGGATGAGTTGAAATGGAAAATTTTGGCAAAAGAAAGTTATGCTTTTGTGATTAGTGATATTGGTTATGCTAATTGAATTTGATGCATGGATGGTAGCTTGTTCTAATTTTCCATCATTTGGCCTATTCAACACTTTAACCCTATAAAGTCCTTTGAATTTATTTATGCCATTGTTACAAGTAGTGGAGAGCCTAGAAATATTACAAGCCTATGGTAGTGTGTGGTTAAAGTGGATACGAGTGAAAGACTACCTTACATCAGAGAAGAGTGCAAACACTTATTCTAGTTTAGGTTTTCAATTCAGCTCATTGTAATTAAACCTTGCATCACTTTAGCTACTTTAATTTTTGGTATGTTCATTGAATTTGGATAGGAGGATACCTTGTTATTTGACTAAGTGTGATCCTTGAAGCTTGATCTTGCTTATTCTTTCAACTTTCATCCCTCTTTGCCTAATGTTGATTTTAATGTTTTGCCTAGGAGTGTAGAAGCTTAAGTGTAGGGGATATTACCTTTTTGAATCTAGCTAATTTTGAAGGTGATGATGTGGCACAACTTTTGTCAAATGGTCAAGGTCAAAGATGTCATTTTGGAGCTTAATGAAGGACAAGAGTCAAATATCACAAGTGCATAATTTATTTTCACATTTTTTTAAAAGAGGAGATTAAATAAATAAGGGCCTCGTTTAGTGGTTTTAATTTTGTACCTATCCTAAAACATATTTTCACCACCTCATCCAAACTTGGCACAACTTACTTATTTAACCTAGAGATAATTAAAGAAAGAAAAGGAAGTGGGGACCATTGTTGTCTGAAGTGGCAGCTGAATTGAAATGAGAAAGGAGCACTAAATTGAAGAAAGGAGGGATAAGCTGGACCACAAAAGAAGGATTGAAGGAAAAGGAGAAATGGCGGTTGAAAGGAAATGAAAGAGGAGTTGGCTGAAATGATTTGGAAGCAGTTGGAATAGACAAGGAAATGAGAGGCGTGAAGACAACTAGATCAAATTGAAAAAGGAGATGTGGCTGCTGGATTTCCATGGCTAATTCCTTCTTCATTCATCAAGCTTCATCTTCCTCTTCAATGAGTAGCTAAGTTTTGGTGATTTTCCTTGAGTTGGGTAATGGTTTGAGCTTTTAAACTTCAATGGAATTCTTTTAAGCCCTCTTTCTAGTTCATAATTATATGGATTGGTTAAGTATGCGGTTGTGAGCTAGATTATTCTATGCCAATTGAATAAACTTGTGGTTGAGCTATGAGTTGATTAATTAAGCTTTATATGATTCATATTAGGAGTAGGTTGAGTTGTTTATTCTGACTCAGTTGAGTAGATTTTAAATGACTAAGATGAATACTTTAAATTTTTGTAATGGTAATTACAATTTAGAATTAGAAGTTAATTATTTATCTCCTTGAATCAGAATTATTTGGTACTATTCATTTAATTGCTTCGATAGAATGAATTAAATGAGTATTGCAACTAAGGATCTAGTGGTAGACTAAGACCATTCTCTTGACTCATATTATTGAATTCTTATCATTATCAAGCAAGGAAGACTAAAACATCCACTCAAGTGAATCTTGTTTCATCATTATACTAGTTCATTGAATTTATTTTATTGTTATTGTTAATTTCGATTTCGTTTTCTTCTTTGTTTTGAAAACCCAAAATAATACAAAAATATTGAATTAGATTAGATTAGTTCATTAGTTTTATAAACAATTTCTCAAAATAATTTCTCACAACTTTAAGGTATTTATCACTCTACTATTTAGAAACTTGGAAATTAATCTCCTCACAAGAACAACCTAGGTTGAGCTACTACGCTACATTTTAAAACCTATTTTATTTTGAAAACTCACACAACATGGGTTTATCACTTATCTTATTTCAAGAGCTCATTTTCATCTAACACAGAGAAGAGAGAGAGAAAGAGACTTGAAGAAAGCAAAGAGAAAATAAACTGGACGGTTGAAATCCAACCGAATTGCAACTTGGTAATTTTTGCACAAAATAAGGGCAAATTGGGGAACTGACTAATTATCTCTCCCCCCTCTCTATTAATTTTGTTCAGCCACTCAAATGGAGAAATTATGAATATTGACAGCTCTTGACCTTCGGAGTCGATTTCACATTTGATTCGGTGTTTCCAGCTTTCGAAGTCTTCGCTAATGTTATTCCTCTCATGAAGAGCAACATATATATGGTATCAGATTTTTGATTAGAGGTAATTGATCTGTCTACCTAGAAGAGGTGCTACCAGAATTAAGAATAGATCACAAATTTGAGTTTCGGTAAGCATATGCTTCGATTTGAAAAGAACATTTTATGATTTCGTTGAGTAATTCTTAAGATACTCAAATCTTAAATTTTGGCCAGAGGAATTCTTTTAGGGTTTTGATGTTCATTTGATGATGATTATGATGTTAAAAGAGGTTTTATGATGATATGTGATGATTTCAGAAGTTTATGTTTAAATCTGCCTGAATTATTTTTTTGGAGGCAAAGAAATTACATCATATTTTTTATCAGGAAAACTTAGTCCAAATCCTATGAAAGTTTATAGGATTAAAGTAGACATCCTACACTTTAATTTGGTAGGTAACATAAGTCATTTGGACCAATGGATTCAAAGTTATGATTTTTAAAAATTTGACCTTGATTCTAGAATGAAATTTGTAACAGTTAGAGTTTGACGAAGTTCTAGGAAATGTGTGGTTCTAATTGGGACTCTGATATTTTTCATTGAAAGAGGATTTAAATATATTTTTATAGAATCTGGAACCAACCCATTTGGAGTTTTATAGAATTAATTATGAACTTCCAAAGTTTGGTCAACAAAACTGGCAGATTGGGTTAACCTGAGAATTTATGGCAATTGTGTTGAATTTCCATGAATTTTGGGCTAAATATAAGAGACTAGAATAAGTGTTTCACCCAAGAGGGTGGGTGAATTGGATTATTACAGAAAAATCATTTCGTATATAAAAACTGAGAATTTAAAGAAGTTAAGAGCTAAGAGAAATATCATTGGAGTGTACACTAGGAGTTATACTGGTTCAGCCACAACCACTTTGACCTACATCCAGTCTTCAAAGCTTCTCTAAGAGTTTCATTATATCTTCCAAGATTCAGTGGGTTCTTGACACCTTAGTACATAACAAGTTCCTTCACCAAACACTCGCTTCCCCTTACACGTTGTAATCAAATCCCCAACTCAAGGTCCTATAACCTTAAGTTGTCTTAATAACAAATATTGGTTTGTAATGAAAATATTTCTCACAGAGAAAATATATAATCATTAAAGTGTAGGAATGAATATAAGAAAACAAAGTACTAAGAATATGTCGATCGATGTAAATTCATGTGTTCTCAGTTGTTGTGATCTGTTCTACATTGAATGTTTCCATATTTATAGTTGAATTGTAATAGCCATTGGAACTATTTCAACATGTCCATTAGAGTTGCGCAGCTTCATTTGACCATTTTTTGAATTTGAAAACTAGTCATTTGCGGTAGATATGCGCTTCGAACTTTATGGACGATATGTTTGACTTTTCTCTCAATGCATGATCTCTTCATGGTTTCTTTTCAAATATATTCAGAATATTAACACAATGAAAGATTAATCATATGGATAACAAATCAATAAGAAACAGATTAAAATCATGCTTTCTGAACTTTATTACTCGAGTGGTTACTTAAGTGATCCATTAAAAAACTTGGTAGAGAGTTAAGTCAATGATTCTGACCTAATCACTCGGGTGGTTACTCGAGTGATTCAGAGGCATCACTCGAGTAGTCACTCGAGTAATCCCTTTAAAATATTGGTAGAAACTTCACTACCTCTTTTCTTACCTAGTCACTCAGTGATCCGTTGCCATACTCAAGTGATCCCTCGAGTGACATCATGCAAATCTTGGTAGAGAGCTTCTAGAATTATTTGACGCACATTACTCAAGTGGTCACTTAAGTAATGAAGAATCATCACTCAAGTGATCTCTTCAAAAATCTGCCAGTGATGCTTTCTCCTATTCTCTGATTTTCAGCTTTTCTTTATTGCTTGAGTGTTTACTCGAGTGATGACTTTGCCTACCACTAAGAACTTAATTACTTTGTGCAAAAATCTTTTGTCTATTATCAAAACCTTTTGTAGAATCAATCCAATCTTTGTTATCATCAAAATATATAGGATTTAACATTCTTCCCCTTTTTGATGATGACAAATCTTGGTGATTTTTGAACAAGATATTTGAAAGCATTTTGAAAATTTAATTTTTAATTAAGCTTATATATCATTAGCCTATATAAAACTTATTGGTTTTTGAACAAAATTCTTTAAAAAAAACTATATTGAACTTAAAAACCAATAGCTTTGAAACTATTAATAATTGAAACCATTTTAAGTTCAAATCAATGTCTTTAAAACTTTTATCATTTAAAATCAGAAATCATTTTGAATTGAAAAAACAATGACTTTGAAAGATTAGTATGCTGTTAATATTGGATCAAACTTTGTAACCACCTTGCATACACAGCCAAAAAACTTCATTAGTCCATAATTTTGACAGTAATCAAAATTTGAACTGTAGAATTCATAAATTTCAACTGATAACATGAAGTAAGCTTAAAAATTCATTACACAACCAAAATAAGCTATAAAGATCCCTAAATCCCAATGCACCCATAAACCTATGCTATATCAGTGCAACATTAATGTTAATTCTCAAAACAAAATCACTTCTAGTTCTCCTCCCCCTTTTTGTCTTTATCACAAAGGTAGGAATCAGTCAAAAGAAGAGCTAGAACTAGATGACTAGGCAGTAGATATAGGATTGACAGGAAGAGGTGTATATCCAGAGCCATATAAGTGATTCTAACTTGAAGAAGATCCTCTGGAGGATTCTGTGGTAATAGGATCAGAGAAGTAACCTCGAGCTCCTCTATACCAGCAGGTGATTGATGATCACTGGATGAAACAACCACCTCCACAGTGCCTACAGGTTAAGCAATAGGTGTTGGCACTGGCTGAACAGGCTAAACAGGATCATCGATAGTGATATGAACTAGCTTAGATGTGGATGGATCAAGCATAGTAAAGAGAATGTTACTGGGAGTGGACATGTATGATAGGAGTAGGAACAGAAGAAGCTCCATATCAAAAGCTGGTATTGACTCAGGTGCAGTAGTAGGCATAGATGGACCAGAAATGGATGAGCTAGTTGCCATGGCATCAAGTCTGGCATGAAGTGATCTTAAGAGGTCACCTTGGACCCATTATTCTACCAACATTTCCTCATTCCTCTTATTCATAATCTCTATAAGCTCTCCTATCTTATTGGTCATGTATGTTCCGCATTGGTGTTGGCTATGTCCACATGAAAGCCCTTAAGAATATTTTCCATGAATGTCTGTAATATGGATCCAAAGAATGATGGAGGAGTAGTACTGGCAGGAGCAAAGGACTGGATATCATCCAACCTACTAGATCTAGCCTCAGTCTTTTTCTTAGGGCTAGACTCAAGTAGATTCTACAAAGGGATCTATATCCCTGTTTCCCAATTTGATTCCTTCCCACTAGGGTTAGCCTCTCAATAGGCTCATTCTTCTCTAAGTACCAAACCTTATTCTTTTTCAAGAATAAAGATATAAGTTAGGGAAAAGGCATTGGAGTGGTCATTTTTCCATCAAACTTATATCTTTTTATCTCAGCAAATATAATTTCACCCAAGTCCTTTTGGTCTTTGAGGAGAATAGAGGTAAATTTTCTGAAATCCCTCTCAATGAAATGAATGAAATTGTTGGATTTATTTACTATTGCTCTAGAGTAGATATACCATAGGACTCAATGAAGATCACACATATCACTTGGGTTGAATGGTATCCATTCCACTAGGTTGTGGATCATAAAATGGAGATAGAGGGTCAAGGTAGGATGGCGAGGAAGGTTCACAAAGTGGTGGGTTAAATGATTGAAATAAGGGTTGGTATAGGGAGTAAGAGGGTAGGTGGTGTAAAGGAGGTGGTTCATAGGGTGGTCCTTGTGCTGAAGGGATGGGGTCAAAATTTAGGTTGTAGGGTGGGGAATAAAGTCATGTTGAGGTCTATATGGGGGTTGTGAGGAAAATGAAGGACTATGGAAAGATTGGTGTGGTGGAAAAGATTGTTGGAGATAGGGCTCATGATATAGGTTGTGGAAGGATGAATCATATTCTTGACTATTGGAACTTTTCTCTAGACGCTCCAACTTGGCTTGAAAAAGCTCTAATTGATGTTGTATGGCTTTAAAGCTTTGTGAAAGAGGATCTTCCATTCTGGAAGTTTTACCAAGAGCTTCCTAAAGATGAAGAATGTAAAGTTGCTCACCACAAAACAATAGTAAACCACATAAAGGTCACTAAGAACATGATAGTAGAGCAACAAAATGCAATTTTTTAGAGAATTTTTATATGCAAATGGAATGCAAAATAACTATGAACATGGAAAATAAATGATAGAAACCACTACCAAACACTTCAACAACTAACAACTAACTAATACAAACTCAAAAATACACTAAAAACCAAGCTACGACACACTAGGACAACTAAAAAGAACACTTAACTACTTAAAACCTTGGCAATCATCCTCCTCGGCAACGGCACCAATTTGATGAACCCATGTCATGTGAATTCTCAAAATAAAACTAGGTTTGAAAATGTAGCATAGTAGCTAAACCTAGGTTGTTCTTGTGAGAAGATTAATTTCCAAGTTTCTAAGTAGTAAAGTAATAAATACCTTAAACTAAGCTAAAGCAATATTTTTGTATTTTTTAGTTTTTAAGACAAAAAAGCAAACGGAATTGAAATTAACAATAGCAACAAAGTAAATTTAATAAAATAGAATAATAATGAAATAAGATTCCCTTGAGTTAAGGTTTTAGTCTTCCTTGCTTGCTAATGATATAAATTTCATAATATGATTCAAGAGGATGGAACTAAGTTACTACTAGCTCCATACTTGCAATAATCATTTTATTCATTATACCGAAGTAATTAAATGAATACCACTAAATAACTCAGACTCATGGAGATTAATAATCAACTTCCAATTCTAGCTTGTAATTACCATTACAAAAGTTCAAAGCATTCAGTTTAATCATTTAAATCCACTCAACCGAGTCGGAATAAACAATTCAACCTACTCCTAATATCAATCATATAAAGCCTAATTAATCAACTCCTAGCTCAACCACCAAGTTTATTCACTTGGAATAGAATAATCTAGATCATAATTACATACTTAACCAAGCTACATAATTATGAAATAGAAAGAGAGCTTAAAGGAATTCCATTGAAGTGTAGAAGCTCAAACCATTACCCAACTCAAGGAAATCACCAAAGCTTAGCTACTCATGGAGGAGGAGGAAGATGAAGCTTGATGGAAGAAGGGATAATTGGCCATGAAATGCTGGAGCAACGTCACTCTTCAATTCTCTTCAAAATCCCTTCGGTCCAGCTGTCTCATTCATGCCTCTCCTATTCCCTTTCTTCATTTCGGTCAGCTCTCCAAGTCCCTCAATGCAGCCGTCTCCCTCTCTTCATTCCCTTGGTCCACAATGTCAGCTGCTTGCTTTCTTCAATTAGGTTCTCTTGCTGTTATCCCTCTCGGTCCCCCCTCTCTATTCAGTCAAGCCTTCCTTTTCTCCTTCCACTATTTCGGTCTACTTCTCCAATCTTATCCAGCTCATCAATTCAATCAACTTGCTTCTTTTTTTCCTCTACAATAATTCGGTGCTCTCCTCCTTTTCACACTACTACCTCCTATCCAAAACAGTGCCTCATTTTCCTTCTTAATTAACTAATATCGGTCCAACCCATCTCCTCTTCTCTTTTCTAATCTATCCGCCACACTTCTTTATTCCAAGTTACTCTCTTCAATTCATTTCCTCTTCAAATCAGTCCAGCCCATCATGCCCTTAATTATTCAAATTATGTCCTATTGCTTTTCTTTCTCCATTACGCCCCACAGTCCAACTAGCTAATTTTCTTTCAATTACTCCCATTGGTCCAGCCCATCATGCCCTTCATTATTCAAATTACGTCCTATTGCTTTTCTTTCTCCATTACGCCCCATGGTCCAGCTAGCTAATTTTCTTTCAATTACTCCTATTGGTCCATCCCATTTTTTCTCAAATCAATTTTCTCTTGGTTAAATGAGTAAGTTGTGCCACATCATCACCTATAAAATTAGATTCATAAAGTTAATATCTTTTGTTCACAATTAAAGAATAATATGAATAACAGATATTAATTAAAAATATAACAATTTACTAATATAATTCCCAAATTATTCTTTCACTAAAATCTTACTTTAACACTTGATTATGCTCAAAATTTTCAATCAAGTCCCACAAAAACCTAAGATTAATTAATAAAAATATATAATATGGAGCTCTATCAGGGGTCCCACTATCTCACCTGGCCTCAGGATTGAAAATAATTGGTTTGAGTCAAGGGTAGGATGAATATCTTCAGGAGGGTCCTCTATCCCTAACCAAGTACTTATTTTAGAGGGTGAGATTAGGATTTCTTGCCCCTAACCTTAGAGACAATTTCCTCTTCTACAAAATCTCTAAGGGTGTTATCTACAGGTTCCAGATTACAGTAAAAATGTCTAACTAATTTAGTGCAAAAAGGAAATCTAATAGATAACCAGGGCATATAGGATTCAAGGTAGGGAGTAAGGTTTAATTTTAATAGCTCTTTGAGAAGATTAAGGTCTATATAGTGCATTTTGCACACTTTCCTCCTTAAAGTGATTCAAGGTATCGATGTACTTTTGTGATTCCTCTAGCTTTTCACATTGAAACCCTTGGGAGGAAATGAAATTTCTTCTTCTTTTTCTTCCTTTCCTTCTTGAGGAGGAGACTTAAAAGATTATCCTTGCTTTCGTCCTCTAGACTTGGAAGCCTCATCTAGCATACTTGCCATTGCTTGGGCAAGTTTTCTATCATACTTAGCTCCCTTAGAAGATTTCCCACACCAAGAGGGAGTGTCAGACGAATCTGAGGAAGGTGAGGATGGCACTATGGTTTCCCTGCCTCTGCTAAGAGGAATGGCCTTCTTTATATAAGCCCTTATAGTAATAGGTTCCTTGATTACAACACCTTTGGCTTTTGGTTTAGCTTATGGCTTCGGTTTGGCTTTTGGCTTAGGAGCCAATTTTCTGTTTCTTAGTTAGAGGAGATTCAGAAGGTTGCTAAGGTTCAGAAGACCCATAAGGAGTGTTAGGATTAAGGGATTTGGTTCTAACCATTTTGATTGAGTGAAGAAAGAGTTTCTGGAAAATCTTGTCTGACAGTCGCGGTTTAGGGCTGAAGATTTTATGAAATCTGAGAGGTTTTTGACAATAAAAATCAATGGGTTTTCATGGAAATAAGGTGAGGAAGAGTCTGTGAAAAATTTTTAAGAGAACACTAGGAGAATTACTAGAAATAATTTTGTGAAAAATGATCGAGTTGTAATAGATAAAATCCTAGAGCCCGACAGTACTCAAGTGATCCTGAGGCATCACTCGAGTGGTAAAACCAAAAATTTAGAAATAAAGAAAATTTAAATGTGTGCCTGGCATGATTTGAGTTGAAACAAAGTTGATTTGAGATATGTAATCATGATCACTTGAGGGCTTACTTGAGTGACTTTAAGACATCACTCAAGGGCATACTCGAGTGATCAGTCTTTTAACCACCTAACTATTCATTTTCAACCATTATGTCATTTCCTTTTGAATTAATGCTTCTTTACCTCATTTTCAAGGTCATCACTCAAGTAGTTACTCGAGTGATGCTTATTATGACTTCTAGTTATCACTCGGCTAATGTAGGTTACTTGAAGTTGTCCTTTAAGTGAGATAATACTCACTTAACCTCTGGTTTTCTTACCCCAAAACAGAGTATCAAGATCTTGCAAAACAAATTGCTAGATACTCTAAAGCTTAAGATAGTAGTCATCAAAACATAATCAAATTACAATTTCTAACATAAAGCAAACTTACAATTCATTGGGATTTACCATTTCCAATTCTCTTCTAATGAATATGAATTGATCTTTCATGAGGGGTTTACTAAAAATGTCAACTAGTTGAAGATGAGCTTGAATGAATATCACTTTAACATCTTTCTTTTGAACATGATCTCTGATAAAGTGATATCTAACATCGATATGCTTGGTTCTTGAATGTTGTACTAGATTCTTTACCAAGCTTATCATACTAGTGTTGTCACATTAGAAAGGTATCTCCTTCACAAATATACCAAGGTCTTGTAGTTGTTGTTTTAGCCAAAACACTTATGCATAACAACTTGACACTACAACATACTCAACTTCCATTGACGAGAGTGACACTGTGTTTTGTTTCTTGCTAAACCAAGATACAAGTGAGCCT
This sequence comes from Inga laurina, assembly GCA_963855925.1. Taxonomy (NCBI): domain Eukaryota; kingdom Viridiplantae; phylum Streptophyta; class Magnoliopsida; order Fabales; family Fabaceae; genus Inga; species Inga laurina. The sequence continues at coordinate 22,483,589 of OY979710.1, forward strand.
CTATGAAAGTGAGATTGCCTACTAGTACTCTTTCGGTCAGTCTTGTACCCTCCATGATCAAAGTCTGAGTATACAACGAGGTATTCATTTCTTCCTTTAGGAAACCAAAGACCTAATTCTGCTGTGTCAACAAGATATCTAAAGATACGTTTGACGGTTTTAACATGTGATTCCTTTTATGTTGATTGATATCTTACACACATACTAACACTAAATTGGATATCGGTCTGCTTGCCATGAGATAGAGTAATGATAAATTATTCCTCTATATTTTGTGATGTTATAATCTTTTCCCATGACATTGGTATTAAACATGGTTGAACTCATAGGCGTGTCCATACCATTTGCTTCATCCATTCCGTATTTTTTCAATAGCTCCTTTAAATACTTTGTTTGAGATATGAAAATTCCATACTTTCTCTATTTGATTTGCAAACCGAGAAAGAAGTTCAATTCTCCTATCATTGACATCTCAAACTCCCCATGCATTATCTCAGAAAATTCCTTGCACAAACTTTCGTTAGTAATACCGCAAACTATTTCATCCATATATATTTGCACAATTAAAATATCATTTCATTTTCATTTTGTGAAAAGTATTGTATTGAATTTTCTTCATACAAAACCTTAATCAATGAGAACTTTACTAAGTCTTTCATACCATGCTCTCAGGGCTTGTTTTAAACCTTATAAAGCTTCTCTTAGTTTGAAAACATGATCAGGTTTAGTTACATCTTCAAAACCTGGAGGTTGATCTACATATACTTTTTCCATGATGTAGCCATTTAGGAATACACTTTTTACATCCATTTGATATAGTTTGAATCCCTTGATGCATGCAAAGGCCAAAAGTACTCGTATAACTTCCAATCTAGCCACTGGAGCATATGTTTCCTCATAATCAATTTCTTCTTCCTAATTATCGCTTTTGGCCACCAATTTTTCCTTGTTTCGACAATAACTATAGATTCATATAGTTTGTTCTTGAATACCCATTTTGTGCCAATGATCGGATGATCCTCAGGCTGGGGTACCAAATCCCAAACTTGATTTCTTTCAAACTCATTAAGTTCTTCTTGCATTGATGTTACTTAATCAATGTCTAATAGGGCTCATCAATGTTAGAAGGTTCTATTTTTGAAATGAATGCAGGCTTGGTTCAGGCAAGCTTGTGACCTGTAACTCTTGTCCTAAGGCAGGCTTGGTAGAACAATACCATGAATATCAAGACTAGGATGTGTTTTAAGAGCTTGAATAATATTATCCAATTACTACTTACTCAGTCCATCATTTATGAATTGAATTTTATCTTCTTGATTTATAGAAACCATTCTTTTCTTTTAGATTAAGAGTTTGCACATTTATGGCAGACCTTTATTTTTTTAGCTCTTCTCTATTTGGAGTAAGAACTCCTTTCATTCCTGGTATGGGTTTAATAAATGACTCATGAATCTCACCTACTAAATGTACCTTAGCTTCAATGATCTAGTGTACATCCCCAGGAAGGCCTAAATGATTGAATATCTTCATTCTTCCAAGTTGATAGCTATAGATCTTCTTGACCACATCTTTAGGAAAAGTGGGAAACCAGTTTTTAAGCTTTACAAGAGATTCCTCCATATTAACTTAAAATGAAAATGGTGAAAACTAAAGTTTTTAACGCAATGCAATGTGCTTTAGTAAGTAGGAAAGAAAAACTAATGAGTAAGAAACAAAAAGTTTTCGACTACCTCCCAAATAGCCACCATTTTTTAACATCTTTAGCTAAACAAAAACCAAACCAATTGACTTTTTTTTCTTGTGCTAGAAATAGGGCTTACTTGTTGGTTTCTCAAACATGATGGTAGTTTTCAGCGTGCTGAGTATACCATCATTATACTCTTTTAGCCTTTGCCTATAAACTTTGAATTTTTGATCACCATCTTGAATCTCCTCAGTTCTATATGGCATACTTAAGTCATAGTAAAAGGTCCTGACCATCTTGATCTCAACTTTCCTAGACGTTCTATAACCTTGAGTTATATAAAAGTACTTTTTGTCTCGATGTGGACTCTCTCCTCAAAATTCTTTTGTCATGCAACATTTTTGTCTTCTCATTGTATAACTTGGCATTCTCATAGCTTGTTGTCAGAATTCTCCAAGCTCATTGAGTTTGAGAAGTCTCTTCTCACTAACTACAATTAAGTCAAAATATAAGGCTTTTATTGCCCAATATGCTTTGTGCTGTATTTCTACTGGAAGATGGTAAGCTTTTCCATAGACCAATTGATATAGGGATCAACCAATTGGTGTCTTGAAGGTAGTTCTATAAGCCCAAAGTGCATCATCTAATTTCTTGCCTAGTCCTTTCGATTAGAATTCACTGTTATCTCTAAGATCTATTTCAATTCTCTGTTAGAGATTTCTACTTGCTAGCTAGTTTGCGGATGATATGGAGTTGTGACCTTATGAGTTACTCTATATTTAGCTAACACTGATTGAAGCTGTTGATTACAAAAATGCCTTCCTCTATTACTAATAATAGCTTTAGGAACTCCAAATCTTGTAAAAATATTTTTTCTCAAAAACTTCACAACCACTTGAGAGTCATTTATAGCAAAAGCAACTGTTTCAACCCAGTCTGAGACATAATCAATAGCTACTAAAATAAAATGATAGCTAAATGAGGATGGAAAAGGCCCCATAAAATTGATCCCACGTACATCAAAAAGCTCAACTTCTAAGATGTTAGTTAAAGGGGCTTCATATCTCTTTGAGATATTTCTCGATCTTTGACATTTGTCATAGGTTTTCACAATTTTGTAGGCATCTTTGAAGAGTGTAGGCCAGTAAAACCTAGATTAAAGGACTTTAGAGGCTATTATATTTACTCCAAAATGACCACCATATGGGGATGAATGGAAGTGATTTAAGACATTAGCCATTTATTCTTCAGGAACACATCACTTAATAATTCAATCTAGGCATTATTTATATAAGAAAGGATACTCCCAATGGTAATTCCTTACATTAGCTAGAAACTTCTTTTACACACTAGAAATTTTATAAGGCATTACTCTACTTGCCAAGTAATTTACAAAATCGGCATACCAAGGCGTGGGTTGTGATTGCATGCCAAAAATTTGCTCATCAGGTAAATTCTCCTTGATTAGTGATTCTCTCTTTTATTCAAATAGCTCTAACTGAGAAAGAAGATCTGTAATGAGACTCTTGGCCCCTTTTTTGTCTTTGATTTCCAAGTCAGATTCTTGTAGCAAAAGAACCCATATGATCAATCTAGGCTTAGCAGCTTTCTTCTCAATCAAGTATTTGATTACTGAGTGGTCTGTCCAAACAATGACTTTTGACCTGATCAAGTAGGCTCTAAATTTTTTGAATGCAAATACTATTGCTAAAAGCTCCTTTTTCTATTGTTGCATATTTTAGCTGTGTATCTGAGAGTGTCCTTATAGCATAATAGATGGCATAAAAAACCTTGTCTCTTCTTTGGCCTAAAACAGCTCCAACTATATAATCACTTGCATCACAATCATTTTGAATGGAAGGTTCCAATCTGGAGCTATGATAACTAATGCAGAAGTCAAGACACTTTTTAGAGTTTGAAGCCTGATAAACATTCCTCTTTAAATATAAAGGGGGTGTCTTTCTCCAATAGCATGCACAGTGGCTTTGTGATTTTTGAGAAGTCCTTGATAAATATTCTATGGATGCTCGCATGTCCTAAAAAACTCTGAATGCCCTTGATTAAGGAGGGAGGTGGTAGCTTTTCAATTGTTTTAATCTTGTCTCTATCCACTTCAAAGCCTCAATTAGATACCTTGTGACCTAGCACAATTCCTTCTTTTATCATGAAATGACATGTATCCCAATTTAGAACCAAATTTGTCTCCACACAACATTGTAAGACTTTTACTAGAATTGAGAGACAATGATCATATAATTCTCCAAAAATTGAGAAATCATCTATAAATACCTAAATGAACCTTTCCACCATACCTGAAAGGATCGCCGCCATACTCCTTTGAAATGTTGTTGGTGCATTACATAAACCAAATGGCACCTTTCAAATATGCCATATGGACATGTAAAAGTTCTTTTCTCTTGATCCTCCAGTGCAATTGTAACTTGATTATATCTGTGTACCCATCCAAGAAAAAATAATAGGCTTTCCCAGCTAGTCTGTCAAGCATCTGGTCAATAAATGGCGAAGAGAATTGATCTTTTCTAGTACCTTTATTGAGCTTTCTGTAGTCAATGTACACTCTTCAGTCAGTCACCATTCGTTGTGGAATTGGTCGATTTTTCTCATTAGGGACCACTGTCATTCCATCTTTCTTTAGTACAACTTGAACTGGACTTACCAATTAACTATTAGAGATTGGATAGATTATTTTAGTATCTAGCCACTTTATTACCTCCTTTCTCACCACTTTATTATCTTCTATTAGGATCTTATGCATACAAATTGAATGACTAATTCCTCTTATATCAGCTATTAACTATTGAAACTCTGCTTTAACTCCCTTAGAACTCTTAACTTTTCTTTATTATCGAGAGTGAGAGCTGCAGAGATGATCATCGGTAATGTTGAATTTCCTCCTAGATAAGCACCTTTAAGTTGGATGGTAACGTTTTAACCTCTAATATTGGTGGTTTTTCTATTGGTGGTACTGGCTTACTCAGCCTTTCTCCCAAATCTTCAAATGGTTTATTGTTAAAAATAGGGGAATTGGCTTCAAGGTACCTAAGATGCTCTAAGACTTAAGAATTAGTATATTTTAATACATCTACCATTCCCATTACTAGTGGTTGATCTATGCAGATTTTGTTCACCACATCTTTTGTGTAACTGGTTAATGTATCTACTCTATACCAGGTGTCCCCTTCATTTGGAAAGGACAAAGTCTTAAAAATTGAAAGATACTTGATTATCTTGAACTCACAAGGTTAACTTTCCTTATTACACATCTATTAAAGCTTTCCCGTTGCTAGGAATAGCCTTGACAAATCCCAATTTTATTATATGTTTTTATACTTTATTTGAGGATTTTTTCATACTTATTGAGCTTAAAATGCCTTCTTTATGCTTAATTGAGATTAAGAGTAAATATATTAAATTAGGATTAAAAAGGGCAAAATTGTCATAAAAATTGTAATTACTCTTAATCATTTATTTTTAAGAAGATTTAATGTTGGGTTAATTATTTTTGTTTTTAGGTACTTGAAAAATGGGATTAAAAATGAAAATAGCAATTTGGGGCTTAAATTTACAAAATGTCAGTTTGGACCCACGAATTTTGAAAATGTCAGTTTGGTCCTTGAGTTCAACTGTTGCGTTTTGGCATCCACTTAGGTCAGACTCTGAATCAGTTTTTGGGGGGATTTAATGGCAGAACAGAGACAGCCGCGACAAACATACCTCCAGATTTTCGATCCTTCACTCCCATCACTGTGTATCTCCGTCAACGACGACCCTCATTTCTTCCACCATCGTCGTCGGCGACGTCTTTCCTTCACCCTCCACCACTGGCCGGCGTTCCCATACCAGAAATGCCAGAATAAAGCCGTGACAGAGGAGTATATTAGAGCTGGTGGATGCTAGAGAAAGAACAGAACCAGAGAGTTAAGATTCGAGTGTGGCAAGGAACTGCCGCAAGCACCACACTGCCACCTCCGTCCTTCCACCAGACTTCATTTTCCTCCATGGCTGGTCTATACCACTCCACTGCTGTCATCATCATCTCAGCACCATCATCGACTCTTTCCCTCTGTTCTTCATCGACCACACTGGCAAATTCCAAGCAGATTTAATTCTCTTCTCTGTCTTTCTACTGTCTTAACCGTGGCTTCTCCTGAGTTTTTCCATGTTCACTTTCAGCTTATCAAGGAATTCAGACTAAATTGCTTATTGATTCTGTGATTATTTCTTGATGGCTGAAGTGTTTGTGATAGTGGATGCTGTTTTAATGGTTGTGCAAATGTTAGTTTGTGGCTAGAAGCTTCAACTCTCTTGAGAATGGTGAAGATGGAATGAGTTTTCAAATCTTCAAAGGGGAGTTTTATGTTTTAATCCATTTGTTTAGTTTTGTAATTATGATTTTCAGTTTTGGAGATTGTATTTATATTGCTAGACCTTTGTTACTTGGTTAAGTACTTAGTTTGTATTAATTTGTGATTTAAATTAGTTGATGTTGAACTTTGTGCTCATCAATATATGTAGTTACATATATGTTTAAGTGTAATTCCATTGATTCTCTATTGTCTGCCATGGATTGTTTAGATATTGAGTTGATTTTGGAATTACATTAAACCAATTGCATTAATTAATTTAAATCACACACTAAGAGTGCTTAATAGCATCTCTAGAGTAGGGATTCCTCTCTTTTGGTGCTAGACTTATCAATTGATGAGGTTTGGTATTTTAGAAAACTTAGTGATTTCATAAATTGCATTTAAAGTGGTTTTTAATAGTGTTTTAAGAAGTGATTATTTTCTAGGTTTAGGAATAATCATTGATTAATTCACTAAACTCAACGGTGTTTAAGGTTTGGTATTTTGAGGGACTTTGTTTGCAATTGCTAGTGTTTTGTACTAACTTTCGGTTAAAGGGGTTAAACATTACCCGGTGTGGAAGTGTTTAATCAATCTAACTCAAGCTAGCTCAAAGGGTCTTTTGGGCATTTTTAACTAAGCTAGTAAATCGAACTCCCATTATCATTAGATGAACTATGATTGCCCTTGCAAGCCATTTTCAAGAGATTCACTTCATATATTTCATTCCACCTATCATTTTATATCCAAAAATACAAAAAAATATTGTAGTGTAGGCATTTACATTTTCATGCAACCTATTTGATATTTAAAAAGTTAAAAACCATTTTTAAATCATTTCATGTCAATCATTGCATTTAGTTTCTAAGTAATTAATAAAAGGCTCTTCGAGAGACGATCTGGTATTGCACTCTATATTGCGATCCTTGGCTATTTTTGAAGAGGTTACCAAGGCAAAAAGCCGACAAAGCCTAATTCTTCAAGCCTCCTAAGAATGGTAGGAATTTCTTCGGCTTCTTCCATGTCGGGTATTATGAAATCAGCTAGAAATATGAGTTTGTCCACCTTCACCAGAACATCTTCCAAGACATCCCTTTGTGTTTTATTGATCGATTAGCAAGAAGTAATGAAACTGTGGTAGGCTTCACCTCTCTAAGACTGAGTTTTATGTAGATAGAGGCATGAGATTTTAACTTGCTCCTAGGTCACAAAGTGCTCTTTCAAATTTACATTGACCTATGGTGCAAGGTATGCAAAAGCTTCCTGGATCCTTCAACTTTAGTGGTACTTTTTTTTTATAGAATAGCAATGTACTCCTCTATAAGTGCAACTATCTCAAATTCCCCATATATACACTTATTTAAGAGAATGTCCTTCATGAATTTTGCATAACTGGGCATTTGGGCAAGAACATCTGTGAAAGGGATGTTGATATATAACTTTTTGAAAACCTCTAGAAACTTTCCACACAGCTTGTCTAGCTTTGCCTTCACAAGTTTCTAAGGGTATGGAATGGTGGAACATATGGAGGAAGGCTATCTAGAAAGCTAATTCTTCCTGGTAGCACATCATCCTCTTTAGGTTTCTGTGCTTCCTCCTTCTATTCTTCTTTACTTTCTTTCTTTTCTCCATTATTATTCTTTTTAATTATAGGATCTTTCAATACTTTCCCACTCCTTACTACAACAGCATTCACTTTCTCTCTTAGGTTTCTCTTGGTGTCGCTTGGTAGAGTTATTGGTTGTCTGGAATTCATCATATTTATAATTTGGCCTATTTGGTTGAAACTTCTTGGCTTTTAAGTATTGTGTCAGTCCTAGCCATGAATGAAGACGTATTAACGGTGAATTGAACTAATGCATCTTCCGCAATCACTTTCTATTGTGATGGATTTGGTGTTTATAAAGAGATTGTTGCTGGTAATTCCCTTACGGCTTGAATACATTTTGATTATTCCTCCAACCAAAGTTTTGATGATTTTGCCAACCTAGATTGTAAGTGTTTGAGAATGGGTCATTTCTTTGATTTCTGATGTAATAAGCTTGCTCTGGCATAAATAAGTATCCTTCTTGACATTGCGTGCTCATATGAAGTCCTCAACATTGATCACATGGTTCAGTAGGAGTGCTGATTACATTTGCTTGTTTATCAATGACCTCACTTGCTTGGATATAGATGCAAATTATAAGGATATCTAGCTCATGCACTCTAAGTATTTTCATTGAAATATTCCATTCAGAAGGCCATTGGTAAGCATTGGCTGCCATCTACTCAAGTATATTGTAGGCATTATCTAGACTTTTTCCCACTAAAGATTCTCCAGCTGCAGCATCTATAGGAATTCTAGAGGTATCTGTTATCCCATTATAGAAAGTTTGTAGTTGCCACCAATCTGGTAACCCATGATAAGGACATCTCCTTAACAACTCCGTATACCTTTCCTAGGCTTTATAGATGCTTTCTAGTTTATGCTGAGTAAATAAGGCAATTTCATTCCTCAATTTAGAAGTTTTTCCTGAACAAAAGTATTTTTCCAAAAATTTATGCGCCAAGACATCCCATGTAGTTATGTTTCACACTGGTAGCGAGTGAACAAGCTCTTAGCCTTATCCCTAAGTGAAAAAGGGAAAAGTATAAGTCTCATGGCATCATCAGTAACACCATTATGCTTGAATGTGTCGTAGATTTCTAGGAAGTTGGCTATATGTTTGTTAGGATCTTCTGTTGGTAAACCACCTAACTGATCTGCTTGCACCATCTGGATAATTGCTGGCTTGATTTCAAAATTATTGGCTACTACTAGCAGTTTTTTTTATTCCAAAACTTGTCCATATGACTGTTGGTGTTGCATAGTCACATAGTAATTTTAGGTATTTGTTGCTTCTTTTCCCAGATTTGCCATCAGATTGCTTAGGATTGAAGTATACTACTTACGAACTCTTTGATTTCTTTGACAAGTTCTCTCGATCTCAGAATCAAAAGGTTGTAGTTCAATCTCCTTCAATTTGGTCATGCATTAAGCAAAAGTCTAAAAAGAAACACATGACATCAAAAAGGGAAAAAATATAATATGAAGACCAAATTAGTATTAAAATTACATGGTATTGATATTAATGACAACAATCCCCCGCAATGGCACCAAAAACTTGTTACAAGTGTAAAGGTTTATTAAAAAGTTCAAGTATACACTGTCATAAATAAATAATATAGAGGTAAGTAGAGTATCATTCCTATGAGGATTGATCACTAAGTACCAAAATTAGTAATCTTAATTCTATTTAGTCAATCGATTAGTTAGTGATTGAGAGTAGAAAATAAAAATGATTAAATATGAATGCAATTGAAATGAAAACAACTATGTGGAAAAGCCCTAGGGATCATATTTCTCTTAACAAATTTTAGATTGAATCACCTATCTATTCTAGTCCAATTTATTCCAATTGATTGATAGTTGAGTTTCTCTTATTTAATTACTAGCCTCTTCTAAAGTCAAGTAGTTCTATAATTAATTGCTAATCCAATATATCCCTATATGAATTAAGACAATTAATTATGCATTGTGATTTATAGAACTTATTAGGACTACACAACTCATGAATATATTCCTATTTCATATGTAAGTTATGGTTTTAATTATAGAATCTACACACATGCATCTCCTTCTATTCTCAACATATATAGTGAAATCATTCAAAAGATGGTCAATCAATTGAAAACATTAAGAACAATAATCAAAACTCAATCATGAAGGAAAAATTAAATAATCAAAACTCAATCATCGATTTGGGGAAGAGGGTACTTGTTCTTGATAGTAATCTTATTCAGTTCTCTATAATCGATACATAGACGAAGACTTCCATCTTTCTTTTTCACAAACAACACTAGAGCTCCCCAAGGTGACACACTGGGTCTAATAAACCCTTTCTCCAGCAAGTCTTCTATTTGTTTCTTTAACTTTACCATTTCGTTTGGGGCCATACGGTATGGGGCCTTAGATATAGAACCAGCTCCAGGCATAATGTCAATGGGAAACTGAACTTCCCTTTCTGGAGGTAATCCGCTAAGATCATCCAAAAATACCTTAGGGAATTCATTTACCATGGGTATACTACTCACAGTTTCCACTAATCTCCCCTTGCACAGAGAAGAATACCATATACCCCTGGCAACCTTTTTCAAGATATTTTTAAGCTTTAGCCGTAGAAAGGAAATTCATACTACCATTTACAACTTTGACCCTCTGAGAAGCAGGATATACTATCCTCCTGTTCCCACAATCAAGCATCACATTATTTGCCGTTAACCAATCAAAACCCAAAATGACTTCCAATTGGTAAAGTGGCAGACAAATCAAATCCATAGTAGATTGGTGACCTTCTACAGTTATAACACAATTCAGACAAGCTTCTGTACTCAAGGCCTTAACACCCATCAAAGTTGACACTATCAGATCAAATGGTAATTTATGCACATGCAATCCCAGGCGCTTCACGCAATCATAGGCAATGAAGGAGTGACTTGCACCTGAGTCAAACAGAACTTGCAATAAATAGCCATTAAGAAGAATTTTACCTTGTATCAACTTAGGAGATTTACGGGCCTCCTCGTGGGTCATAGCGAATACTCAGCCCTAAGTTTTTGGCCTCTGGTCTGGTCGTGGCTCTTTGCATTCGACAGCAGTATGCCCCACGCGTTTACAATTGAAGCATATTATTCGACCCTCACAAGTCTTACCATGATGTGACTGATTACAACGAGGACAGATCCAAGGTGTAAAAGGAGTTCTTTGCTGTTCACGGCTCCCAGAATGGTAGGGCTTTTTACCACTCCCAGATGAAGATCCCTGTCCCTTTCGCTTCTGTGAAGTACTACTCTTATTGGGTTCACTGCGATAGCTAGTAGCTTTAATAGGATATAGTTCTCTTAAATTATTTTCTGTGATCCTACACTCTTCAACAACCTTATTGAATTTAGTGAACATATGAGTGACCAACCGCTTCTTCATATCACGTCTCAACCCCCGAATAAGCATGTCAAAACTCCACTCTTCATTATCCTTATACCAGAGGTAGGAGGAATACCGAGACAAACAGATGAAACGGGATAGGTAGTCATCAAAGCTCTCAGTGTCCCCTTGTCTGATATTCAAGAATTTTGTTTCCTTCTCAAACCGATTTGGGAAAGTATTTCTCATTAAATTCTTACTGGAACAATTCCCAAGTCAACGGCACATTTCTGTTATGCAGAGTGAGGGAGATATTCCTCTACCAGCGATTTGAATCACCTTCTAACTTGTAGACAGCCAGGCGTGCCTTCACCTTGGACGGACATCCTAGGACTTCAAAGATTTTCTCAAGGCGATTCAACCAATCTTCAGCTGCTTGTGGATCAAACCTCCCTTTGATCACTGGAGGCATATGTTTACAAAATTTGGTGACCCAAAACTGAAGGTCCCTTTCCTCTCTTGCTGGTACCCCGTGCGACTCTTGATTTGGAACAATGTGAGGTGGGGACTCCGGGGGTCGTGCTCACCCTTCAGCAGTGTCCTCAAGACGAGTTTCTTCTTGAGTTTCCACTGGAGTAGACTGAATCAGGTCCTCTTTGTTCTTTGCTTTCTCTACTCTGAGCTCTTCTCTTAGCTCAGCAATCATATCTCTTTGATCCAGGATTAAACCCATCAGCTCTTGCATTGGATCTAGTGGATTGTCATTGACTACCTCCACCTCTGGGTCTATGTAACCCCCTCACGGTATTACATCCGGATTTCGAAGTTTAAGTGAAATAGAGACCAATAAAATCAAATCAACAATTTATAATCCCTCAACTCGGGATGAGGTATTTCAAAATCAATTCAAAACGTATTAATTTCGGGTCTCACATTCACTTGCGGATATAACTACTTGAGAAATCAAATTACATAAGAAATATCAGAGTGCGGAAACTAAAATCCCGGCAAACCCCGGGTTCATCTACATATATATCATGGGTTGCGAGTTCCCAAAATGGGGATTACATATCCAAAATATTCATTTACATTTCATATACACTTAGTAATCCTAAAACCAAAACAAGGATAACCAACATCCAAATATAAAATGTCCCTAAGCCCTAACCACTCCTGGTTGGTCGCTTCCCTTTCGATCCACTCGCCCTGTCTGAAAAGTTTAGTCATATGGAAAGAGTGAGATTCTAAAGAATCCCAGTAGCAACAAGACACTCATACAATGTATAAACATAGAGCATGCATGTTTATCATGTTCAGCAGCTTCACAATGATCTCTGGCTTGCGCCACATACGACAGCACTCACGGCTGTAATCACAATGCACTACGCCCGCTTTCGCGGTGAACACTATGCACAACGCCCGCTTTCACGGTGAACATTATGTAGCAGCAACACGAAGCACAAAGCACTACAAAGCATCTCAAAGCACAATGTATCACAAAACTCCACAAGGTATCTCAATGCACAGGGTATCACAAAGCAGTAGCAGCAGCATCCACACAATGAATGACAAGCAAACATACAATACATTTACACAAAGTATAAGAGAGGAGTCGCTACCTGTATCTTTCCTGACAATCTTTGGCACAGTGGGCTCACGCGTTCGGCGGATATCAAATCCTATACCAAAATTAGGGACAATTGATCAATCTCTTTTCCAATTACTTAATCCCATAATACACTAAGTTGGTTATCATTTAGGACTCCTAAGAGGCCACAAATGTCTCTAATGAAAGCCCTAAAAGGTTGGGAAACAATAGGTTGAAGGTCACTTTTTGAAAACACTAAGTGCTGGAACACAGGGTTGGGCCGCGGCCCACCCATCCTTGGGCTGCGGCCCGCCACTCTTGGGCCGCGGCCCAAAACAGGCCAGAAAGGTTTGGGCCGCGGCCAGCCACTCTTGGGCCACGGCCCAGAAATTTCCTGACTCTGGGCTGACTTCGAAAAACCATAACTAATTCTAAAAAAATCGAAACGGAGTGATTCCAAAGCCAAATGAAAGGTATATGAGTCCTCTTTCAAGGAAAAATATAGCCCTTCACTGGAAATGACTACACAAATACAGAATCACCAAAAACTACACACTACTCCAAAACAGAGTTCTGTTTTCATCCCAAACTTTGGACAATCATATCTCACAGAATTCTTAACAAAATGACACAAAATATATGTCCATTTTGAAGCTTGGGATGTGAACTTTAAGACTGGAAAGTTTCACAATTTTCCAATACCATTTGGTCACTCAAAACACTCGTGCAAACAGACTGTGCAAAACAGAGCTTAAATAAGATAGATTTCCAACTTTTCCCAAAGTGATCCAAATGAACCCAAAATCACTAACCAAGCTTATTCCCACACAAAATCACTCAAGGAATCTAATGGAAATATCAAAATCACCAAAATCCTATTCCATTATCATGCTTTGGTTTTGGGTAACATTAAACACCAAACTTCCAAAATCTCCAAACTTAACAATTTCAAACCCAAACAAATCTATCTATCCAAAATGCATCACAACATACAATTTCCATACCAAACATATACCAAACTCTCAATGGCCCTCATTTTCGAAAATGGCCCAAGAATTTCCAGAAAATCCAAGTTAATCTATTTGGTATAAAACATAGATAGATAGATAGGTTTCACTCACCTTATCAACTTTCTCAAAGAAAGCTTTTGATTCACCACTTTCCAAAAATTTGAGTGGCCACAATCCACAACCAATGGACAAACTACAACCATATAAATGTTGCTCTTAACTCAAGGATCAACTTTAATGAAGGGAGTTTGAGCAAAGGAAGGCATTTACTTACCCAAAAATCCAAGCTTTCTTCTTCTCTTTCCCAAGCTTGCGCCAGAAAAATGGAGGAAGGAGAGAGAAAATGGTGAGATGGAAGGGATGATGATGAAATGAGATTTTCCTCCCCATGTACACACACACTCTACCGATGAAGAGAGAGAGAGAAAAGAGAGGAAAGTAGTATTTTGTCCTCTAGTGCCTCATCCAAAGGCCTCCACTATGCCACATGTCACCATCTCATCCACTTCCACTATGAGCTCACATAAACACAATGTATAGGATTCCGACCCATCAATAATGAATCTCAACCATTGATCTCAAATACCACACACATTCATCTCAATTTTACATCATATTACTTCCAAAATATTTAATTACACAATTTTATAATCAATCTCAATGCCATTAGCCCTTAATCATAAATTGGGATATTACAGTCTACACGCGGAACATTAGGGCGTCCTCTAGTTTTCTTCATTCTACAAACAACTTACCCTATTAATATTACAGAGATAGTATGCACATATATTCACAAGTCTCATATATATATATATCCATATCAATAGAACATATATGTGCATACACAACAATTATCCACAGATGATCTTCTATCCCTAAAGCCAACTAAGGGATCTATCCTGGCAAACTCTACCCTTGCCAGAAACTACAGCTCTGATACCAAAAATGTAATCCCCTACCTTGATAACCATAATTAAGATTAGAAAATGCGTAATTTAAAGGAATTAGAGACCGACGATTACGTTTTTCTCAAATCTCTTTTCTAAAATTCGTACAACATGGTCTCATATTCATCTTCCGAATCTAATTATTCTGTGCAGTTCAATCACATTCATACATATCAGAGTGCAAGCCAAATTCCTGGCAACTCCTGGGTTTCATACATGTATAAACTAAATGTTGTAAGTTCCAACTAGGGGATTACATGACCAACATCAATGTAATACATTTCAAAAATAAATAGTAATCCCAAATCCAAAATAGATAACCAATAACCTAACAACACATCTCTACAAGATCCTAGCCGCTCCTTGTGGTTCGTTTCTCCTTGGAGCCACTTGCCCTGTCTGAAATGTTAGTCAATGGAAAGAATGAGATTCAAAAGAATCTCTGTAGTAACAAATCACTCATACAGTGTATAAACACATAGCATATATGATCATGTTAAGCAGCATCACAATGTATCATGGCTTTCACCACAAACGACAGCACTCATGGTTATAATCTCTATGCGTCAGCTTTCGCTGCGATCTCTATATATCACAAAGTATCACTATGCGTCAGCTTGCGCTGTGAACTGAAAGCATCACAATGTATTCACAATGCATGACAAATATACATACAATATTTCACACACAGTATAAGAGAAAGAGTCACTACCTTGTTCTTTCTGATTATGCTCTAGCGCAGGTGGATCACGAACAGGGCAAATATCGAATCCTATAATTCCAAATGCACCATTTAGACACTTCCATAGTGTTTCTTGGGGTTATATGAGTCTATAATGAAAATTTACAAAAATGCCCCCGGGGACCCGGCCCGAGCCCGCTGTACCTGGTCCGATTGCACTTTTCCCAAAATTCTAATATGGGCTATCCTAACATATTTCTGCCCAAGGAATCCATTTCCGGACTCAGAATTATCAAATTCAATGTAAAATTACAAATTTACCCTTGGCAGCCCTACTTCAAGGGTTTTAGGGGCGTTTTCGTAATTATGCTTTTTCGGCCTTTTCCGAAAAAGTGGCCAACTGTAACCCCACCTAATTTTCGATCCTGAACGCAATGGAACCATCAAATCATTGAAAATCAAACTCTAAGACCCATTTCTAGAGATGGACGAAATTTATGAGTTCTCCAGGGAAAATCGGGGTTTTACGATTTCGGCTCCTTAAACGCGTTCCTTTATACTTCTAACCACTTTATTAACTATTACATTAGGTTATAACTACCATTTGAACCAAAATTGGGCAGAATAGCCCTTAGGAAACTCAATTTCCACAATTTAAAACCAATGGCAATCCGGCGAAATTTCACTAATTAAATTGCCCACAGCAGCCAGAATAGTTAATATACAAAGGTTTGGAAGTTACCTTAAGCTCCCACTAGCTTTTCTTCAAGGTGGCTGAACCCTAACCCTTGAAGCATCAAATTTTGAGCTTCACAACCTTAAAGAATAAAGAGGACTAGCTTAGAGTCGGAGTTATACGCGTTAGGAGCTAAATCGTTAGAGAAATCGGCTTACCTTGTGAGATTTCTTCCCTTTCTCTCTCTAAACTCTCTCACCTTCTCTCTCTTGTTTCAGGTCTGGAACAGCACGAAAATGGCTGGAGAAAGAAGGCTGATGGTATTTAATATCATATATTATATGATATTTAATTATTGATTAATTTCCAACAGTTTCAGATTTTTCAGAAATTCTGGCAGATTTCTGCCCAAACTTTGAAAAATCATAACTAATTCTAAAAAAATCAAAATAGAGTGATTCCAAAGCCTATAGAAACCTTATTGAGTTTAGTTTTAAGGAAAAATATATAATTTTTCTGGATGGAATCACAAAATTCCTAGAATTTCAATCTTTGCATACTGTTCCAGAAAATAATTAATTTCGCTGGGCAAACTTCAAAAATCCATAACTCTTAGCTCACAAATCAAAATGGTACAAATTATATGTCCATTTTGAACCTTGACATGTGAAATTTAAGACTGGAAAATATCAGAATTTTTAGACACCATTTGCCTACTTAAAACGTCCATACAAATCGGCTGCCCTATACAGAGTTTCAATGGACAGAGTTTTCAACTTTTGCACAATTGTTCCCAATGGTTCCAATTTCACAATAAACACTCTCCCCACATGAATTTTCACAAGGAAGCCATTGGAATCATTAAAATATCCAAATTTCCATCACACATTCTCTAAAAGTGTTTATTCAACAATAATTACATCCACTTTTGAAGTCATTAGCCCTTAATCACTTTTTGGGATATTACAATAGTAGCTCAACCTAGGTCGTTCTTGTGAGGAAATTAATTTCCAAGCCCTAAGTAGAAAAGTGATAAAAAAAACTTTAAATTTGTGAGAAATCATTTTGAGAATTTGATTTTTAAACTAATGAAGTAATCTAAGCTAAAGCAATATTTTTGTATTTTTCAGTTTTTAAAACAAAGTAGCAAAAGGAATTGAAATTAACACTAATAACAAGATAAATTCAATTAACTAATATAATGATGGAATGGGATTCCCTTGAGTTGAGGTTTTAGTCTTCCTTGCTTGCTAATAATATGAATTCCATAATGAGTCAAGAGGATGGAACTAAGATACCACTAGCTCTATACTTGCAATAATCATTTAATGCATTCTACCGAAGCAATTAAATGAATATCACCAAATAATTCAGACTCAAGGTGATGAATAATCAACTTTCAATTCTAGCTTGTAATTACCATTACAAAAGTTCAAAGCATTCAGTTTAATCATTTAAATCCACTTAACCAAGTTGGAATAAACAATTCAACCAACTCCTAATATGAATCATACAAAGCTTAATTAATCAACTCCTAGCTCAACCACCAAGTTTATTCACTTGGCATAGAATAATCTAAATCATAATCACATACTTTACCAAGCCATACAATTATGAAATAGAAAGAGAGCTTAAGGAATTCCATTAAAGTTTAGAAGCTCAAACCATTACCCAACTCAAGGAAATCACCAACACTTTAGCTACTCATGGAAGAAGAGAAAGATGAAGCTTGATAGAAGGAGAAATTAGCCATGGGAATCAAAAACCAAACAGCTCTTCTCTTTTCTTCACAGCAATTCCCTTCTCCAAGTGGCGGCTCTCCTCCCTTTCCTTGTTGCAACCCCCTTCTTTTCATACAGCCGCAGCACTCCCCTTTTTTCAATTAGGTTGCATCTCCTTTCATCCTCCCACGTGGTTCAGCAATCTCAGTCAACCCTCCTCAATTCATCCAGCTTCCACAATTCACAATCCTCCTCTCTCCAATCAATTCAGTTTACTCTTCTTTTTCGGTAAACACCTCCTCCTTTTCCATTTAACTATTTTGGCTGCTCCTTTTTCTTCCATTCAACTCCGTCAGCCTCCTTTCCTCACCTCTCTAATTCGGTTTAGGTCTGTTTTAAATGGTTTAGCATATTTAATTGGTCCAGCTCTCATTATTAAAGAGGTCAGCTCCTCTCCCTTTTGATTCAACCATTTCGGCTGCCTCTCATTGCCAATTCGGTTCAGCTCCATTCACACTATCACAGCCGCCATCCATCAAAATAGACAATGGTCCCCACTCCCTTTTCTTTCTTCAATTCATCTAGGTTAAATGAGTAACTTGTGGCATGTTTGGATAAAAGCTAAAAATCTGTTTTAAGTATTAGACATAAAATTGCAACCACCAAACAGGGCCCTTACTCATTTAACCTCCTCTTAGAAAAAAATGCGAAAATAAATTATGCACTTGTGATGTCCCACTTTTGTCCTTCATTAAGCTCCAAAATAACATCTTTGACCTTGACCACTCAAGTTGTGCCACATCATCACCTACAAAATTATATTCATAAAGGTAATATCTTTTACTCACAATTAAAGAATAATAGGAATAACAAATATTAATTAAAAATATAACAATTTAACTAATATAATTCCCCAAATTATTCTTTCACTACAATCTCATATTATGACTTGATTATGCCCAAAATATTCAATTAAGTCGCACAAAAGCCTAAGATTAATTAATAAAAATATATAAATATTAAGCTCTATCAGTTATCTATCACAGTTTCAACAATTTATGCACATTCCAACTCTGCACAGTGCAGTTTCACAATTTTCCAAAAAACAAGCAGATTTTCAGTCAACTTTTGAAAATCATAATTAATTCTAGGAAATTCCAAATTGACTAGTTCTAAAGCCTATGTACAGATATCTAAGTGTTTTTTTTTTTGGAAAAATACCAAAGGCTGGTCACTATTATCACATTTTTCCTAGAAATTTGCCAAACTTCTCCAGTTCAAGATTGCATTCAGAAACAAGGCATAACTTTGAAAAATCATATCACTTAATGTACTTGTCCAAAAATCATGATCCACCTATCAAATTAAAGCTCTACATCTATACTTTAATCTTGGAAAGTTTTATAACATTTGGACTAGGTTTGGCACACAAAATTCATTTCACAACAACACTGCCTCCAGGAATAAAATCAAACAACATTTCCTTTCAATTTCAAAAATTCTAGATTTGCGTACCAACACCCAAAAATCATGAACACATGTATGTATTCCTACACAATTTTTCCTTCTAAAACCAATGGAACCATCAGAATTTCAAAATTCCAGCTCTACCCTTAGGTTCAACATATGGCCGAAACTTAGGTTCTTAGGAGGGAAGTTGTGTTTTCTTGATTTTTCTTGATTAACCACTTCTTTTTCACTTATTATCACATGATTAGCCATTTAAACACCCAACAAACATGTTTCATGGAAATTTTGGCAGCATTTCATCTTAGGGTTTGATTTTCCATTTTTCAAAAAATCAAGCCAATATCAACAACAACCTATGAACCAAGATACTAGTACAAAATTCCCATTTTAGACTACCACATTTAGACCGGTTATAGCGGATAAGGTTTTAAAAATTTGACCGGTGGCAGTTTTGTAATTATATATAACTTCTAAGGCCAGTTCTCCAAAAAAACCAGTCTTAAAAATATTATTTAGACCGGTTATAAATAAAACGGGTCTTAAAATATCAAAATATCTAAAAATTTAAAAATTTGACACTTTTAAGACCCGGTTATTAATAATAACCGGTCTTAAAAGATAAACACTTTAAAACCGGTTTTCATAAAAATCGATCTTAAAGATGAAAATTTAAAAAAAAAAATTTCCCTTTGAAGATCATTTTTTTATGGAAAACTGGCTTAAAGGTGAAAAATCAAGATTAAACTCACCTTAAAACCTTGCTTTTCTTCCTCTACGTTTTGGGATGCTGCAAACTGACTAGAGATGGAGAGAAAGAGTGATAAATGATTAGATTTTCCTTTCCCTTATCACTTATAGAGGCAGCCGAAATTGTGGTCCAAAGGTGGTAAAAAGTTATGGTCAAAATTGATTCACCTTGGTCAAATATTTGTAACAATTCAACTTAAGGTTTTTTTTTTCATCAAGTCTTTTCTTTGCTCATGTATTAGACGTCCAAAATGTAATATCCTAAATTGTATTTAAGGGCTAATGACTTCAAAGTAATGTAATTATTAATGAATAAATACTTTTGAAGTATATGATGTGCATTGTGATATAAAGATGTGCTTGTTAATGATTTAGTAAGCATTATGATAATCAGGGGCAAAATGGTAAATTGGCCAACCAATTAATCAGCTACCAATGAGGGAGTTTGATAATTGGTAGGAATCATTATGGCATGCTTAGTTGCTTAAGAGATTAGGTAGAGTGACTATGTGTATGCATGGGTGCATGGGTATGGATATATTGGGAGATGACATAGGATTATGACAAGTGTCATTATGGAAGCCATAGATGAGGTCAACTTTTCAAATTTGCCTTTTCTCTTCCCTCTCTCCCTCTCAAAGTCTATTGTGAGCATCAGAGGAAGGAAAATTCTGATTATCATCGTTCTCTCATTTTTTTCTCTCTCCAACTCTATTGTCATTGAGCTCAAGGTGGAAAGAGAAAGCAAAGGTGAGATTTTTCACGTTATAGTTGGCTTCAAATGCTCAAATGCTTTTCTTTAATATTGACCACCTTGATGAGAGCTTCATCTTGATGGTTTTAAATTTTTGCAAGAAGGTGTTTTAGAGCTTGAACAAGTTTGAAAGCTAGAGAATCAAGAAACTAGTCTTTGGAATTTGAAGATGTGAGCATTTGTAGTATTTTGGTATATTTGTTGTGATTTTTGGTTAAGTTTTGATAACTTTGGATTATTGCCCTGATTTTAGCCTAATTTTGAAATAAATGAATTAGCTAGTGTCTTGGGGTGGAATAGGTGTCAAATGGTGTCTTGATGCAGATGGATTTAGTTCGGAGTTGAATTGGGAGGATTAATAATTTGGAGGATTGTGTAGTATTTTGATTAAAAATGAAGTATGTGTTGATTGAAATGGAATTGGGTTGTTTTGAGGTTCCCAATAGATTCCTTATGACATATTAGGTGAGAATGAGCTTTGGTACGAGTTTTTGAACCATTGGGATCAGTTTGGGCAAGTCTGGAAAGTTATATCAGTTGCTGGGATTTTGCTTCTGATAAGCCTCACTCGAGTGAGGTAGGGTCTCACTCGAGTGCAGCATGATCTTTCCCTTTCTCTCCAATGGTTCAGTGAGGTTTTCAGGCGAAAGGCAAGAGTGCACTTCTTCATTTACGAGTGACATGTGTTACCACTTGAGTGCATATGGTATCACTCGAGTGCATGTGCATATACCACTATGGATGCGCATCTCGAGTTGGCACTCACAGGCAAATTGTCACGCACTTATCTCAATTTCACCCTTTTAAAGAGTATTTGTGGAAAACGATATGTGGTTCGGTAAGCAACACAGGAATAGCATAAATATACTGATAATATGTACATGATTACATAAATTCCCCATAGGGGTTTGTACATGATACTTACAATTAAGGTAGCCACACAAGGCTACCAAGGTGTCTAAACTCATCCCAGTGAAACGAAGACTTCTTCCCATCTTCATTCCACTACTGTAATCCCCTCGTACGGTACTTACATTGTTGTTTGCATATCTTCGGTCATCTCCTGTCTAAATTGTTGGTAGGGGAGGGTGAGATTCGAGAGAATCTCAGTAGGAAACAGATACCATAATACATGCATGATTGATGCTATGTGTATGGCATGTTAGCTTTATCTAGATGTATACCCCATAATGACATTTCTGCATGCTCATGTTTCATACAACAAGACTACGGCCACAGCGAAAATAGAAAAAAAGCTTCATTTATTCAAATATGCTCTACATAATCAAGTAAAGCAATCACATACTTCATTACACAAGCAAAGATATCAAATACATGCAAGTAAGGTAAGTCCCTTACCTCTAATATTTCTCCTCGACTTGCGCGCCAATAGCTCGGAGCTCTATATTTGTTCTTACAATGTCAAATGTACTATTTAGGCACTTTCATAGTGTTTCTAGGGGTTATATGAGTCTATTATAAAAAATTACTAAAATGCCCCTAAGAACCTGGCCCAGTCCTACAAGAATCCATTTCCGGACTCGGAATTACCAAATTCACTGCCAAAAGACAAAATTGCCCTTGGCAGCCCTTATTTCAGTGTTTCAGGGGTGTTTTCGTACTTATGCTTTCTCGGCCTTTTCCGAAAAAGTGCCCAACTGTAACCCCACCTAATTTTTGCTTCTGAACTCGATGGAACCATCAAATCATTGAAAATCCAACTCTAAGTCTCTCTAACAGCCCAAACCCAAATGTATAGGTTCTCTGGGAAAAATTGGGGTTTTTCGATTTCGGCTGCGTAAACGCATTCCTTTCTACTCCTAACCACTTTCTTGACTATTCCATTAGATTAAAAGTACCATATAGTACCAATTTCGGCAGCATAACCCCGAGTTCATCTCAATTTCCAAATTTAAAACTAAAGACAATCCGACAAAATTTCACCGGTTAAATTGTCCACATCAGCCATAATAGTCAATATACAAGAGTTTGGAAGTTACCTCAAGCTCCCACTATCTTTTCTCAATAGTGGCTGAAACCCTAGCTTCCCTAACACCAAATTGAGCTTCACAAACTTAAATCACATGAATATAAAGCTTAGGAACGGAGTTATACGCATTAAGAACTGATTTACCGAAGAAAACACTTACCTATGCAAGTTTTTCCTCCCTTTCTCTCTCTAAGAAAATTTCACACTTCCTCTCTCTTGTTGCAGCAAAACTGATGAAAATGGGAGGAGGAAGATGATAAAATATGATTTTATAAAATATTATAATTATCCAATAATTATTTTTCCATTTTCGGATTGTTACAAAATTCTGGCAGATTTCTGTCCAATCTTTGAAAAATCATAACTAATTCTAGAAACATTGAATTGAAGTGATTCTAAAGCCTATCGAACCCTCATTGAGTCTAGTTTCAAGGAAAAATATAGAATTTTACTAGATGGAATCACAAAATTCCCAGAATTTCAAGCTTTGCATATTGTTCCAAAAACTTCACAGTTTTCTGTGCTGACTTCAAAAATTCATATCTTTTTGTATATAGCTCTAATTGAGTCATATGACCTATCACATTAAAGCTTAAGATGTCTACTTTCATCCCGTAAAATTTCATAATTTTTGCTCATCATTGGTTCATTCAAAATCATATGACAAGCTCACTACTTGATAGGCAATTTCACCAAAAACATAATTATATTCTCCAAAGTTCATCATTTTACTTTCTTAATACCCTAAAGATATAAGAATCATTACAGTATAAATTTGGGCTCCTGATAAATTGGGGCTTAGCAGTCCACTTAATTTAGGCTTATTCCTAAGCCTCTAATCCCAAATTTTGGGATATTACATAAATTGTCAAGAGTGCGCATGGGCACTTGTGGGTATGTGGGTGGTCACTCAAGTGCTCAGGCTAGTGCTCGAGTGCACTTGTCACTTTGGGATTTTAGTTGGTCTCAGGTTATCACTTCCCACATATCACTTGATTGGACTCGGGTGAATATGTGTCATCACTCGGGTACCACAGATAGTGCTCGAGTGAACTGACCACTCCAAGGTGTGTTGGTACTCTCAGGTACACACTTTCTGCATCTCACTTGCTAGGACTCGAGTGTAAATAGGGACATCACTCGAGTAAGGCCTTCTTCACTCGTGTGATTTAGCCAAAAATCGATATTTTTCTTCTGAAAAGAGGATCTTGGGGGTAGTTCTTCCAACCCTTCAGGCATATGTTTAGGCTTTTAGTAGCCACCTAAAGAGTTCAAATGATAACCAACTTTAATTGCTAAAAAAGAAAGAGCTTGGAATAAGAGATTAATCTTCTTAACTCTGGATTATAAGGTTTGACATTTGCTCTGATCGTAAACGAACTATGCCGAAAAATGTCAAGAAAGGACAAGGTTGTGACTCTTTGTCCTATACTGTGTATAAAACATTGTATGTATGTTGTCATGCATTGAGATGCTTTGAGATACTGTTGCCATTACAGTGTAAGCTGTCGCATTGAGCATAGTGATTACAGCATAAGATGTCGCATTAAGCATAGAGATTACAGCAAAAGCTGTCATATTGTGTATACAGCCATAAATGCTGTCATGTGTGGCGTGAGCCATATATCATTGTGTTGCTACTAAACATGATCTTACATGCTGTGTGTTTATATATTGTATGAGTTATTTGTTACTACTGGGATTCTCTTGATTCTCATTCTTTCCATTGACTAACATTTCAGACAGGGCAAGTAGCTCCAAGGAGAAGTAAACCACCAGGAGCGGCTAAGACTTAGTAGAGAATGTTTGGTTTGAACTATTGGTTATGTATTTTAGAACGGGATTATTGTATATTATTTTTGGGGATGTAAATAACATTTTGGAATGGTATTGTAATCCCTTATATGGGAAACTTTAAACCCTTAGTGAATGACTCTCGGGAGTTGCTGAGACTTTATTATACACTCTGATATATTTGAATGCGACTAACTGTACAGGTAATTATATTCGAGACATGAAAATTGAGACCAAGGAAGGGATTGAAAGAAGTTTAATCATCCATTGGTCTCTATTTCATTCTAATTAAGAAATTTCGAATTATAATTACGGTTATCAAGGCAGGGGGTTACACAAAATGTGCCAAGAAATCTTTTCTATTTCTTTCTTGATGACATACGAATATGTGGCCCCTTTTCATTCAAGTTATCATCTTTTATTTGGCCTACAATTGTTGACCAAAAGGAGCTAAAAAACCTTTTTTTAATTATCTTAGTTTACCTCCTCACATATATTGCTTTTTAGTTAAATTTGTTGACCAAGTCTTCTCCTTTTAATTGGTCATAGAATTAATTCCCTTTCTTGCCTCATGTTATATGAAAATGGAGCCTAGGAAAAGAGATAATGATCTTTTGTAATATCTCCTTGAATAATAACATTAATTCACCAATTAGCATGGGATTGTTGACCAAGTCTTCATCTTTTTATAACTTGGTCCAATTGCTTCCATATGTCATATTCAGTAGCCAATATGTATTTTCTCTTACTTTTCCTCTTGTCATACGTAACTCATGGCCCTTTGAAGAAGATGATGATCTTGTAAAATATCATCTTGCAATATAATATTTAATTGCCAATTTTGCATGTGAAACTTGACTAAAGTCATAACAAAATTTTAGAGGTAATTATCTCATTAATCTCAACATCTATTCTGTACATTTAGCCCTTGAGTACATTTTAGGATATTACACATCTCCTGTGGCGCTTGCTAACGCATGTGCCACAGGAGACCCCCTCCTATGGCCCTTCCTCCAACAAGCATCACAGGAGGGTATTTATAAAAAAATTAAAATTAAAATGCTATGGTGCTTCCAAGCGCCACAGCTTTTTTTAGTGGCGTCCAGATATGTTGCACTTCTCTAGTGCCATAGCTTTGGTTTTTTGTAGTAATTCCAATAGACGAGTAATGAAAAGAAATCTTAGTCAAAAACATGAAGATGAAGCAATTAATGTATATTTGCGATAAATTAAAGAAGGGATCTATGGTCAACAATGGTGTACACAACCATTAATCTTGCCAATATATCAAAATCACAAAGGAAAATGTTACTACAACATTTGATAAGATCACAGTATTTGCGTTTATTTACACTATTTTTTCATATTTTACATTACATTAAAACTACTGATTTTTTCACATTGGCTCATGAAAACAATTGTAATAATGGGAAGAATTAATGGCGAACAACATATATTAATGTTTTGAGGGCGTTTTAGGGACCTCTTTTGGAATAAACTAAGAACAGATAACTAGTTAAGCTTGAACCTTTTGGAATTTAACATAAGCTTCCTGTGGACCGCTGATCCCTTCGATTTCATTAATTATATATACATTTGAAGTTAAGCACTACGGCCATATTTTTAATATAAGAGAAAACAAATAAATAGGTTAATTAGTAGAGTGGACGTAGCTTGATTTGTTGTGAGGCTCAAATGGCCTTTTGGAGCATAGAAAGAGTACTTCATCTAAAATATAAGCTCTAAAAGCTATTTAAGAAAAAACTTACCTATAGGGCTTAGGAGTTCGACGCTTCCAACGCAAACTATGAACCAAATTAACTTCGACAACCCATGAACTTGATGATGGTGATAAAGTGTTTGAGGCACAATACAAATGGTGAAATATAAAATGAAAGAGAACCAATAATCACTAGGTAGGGAAGGAAGAATGACATGTTGAGCTTATAAGGAAGACGAGGGAAAAGAAGAAAATTTGAGAGCCAAGAGCATAACAGTTGCGTGGGAGAGGGAAAAAAAGACGGGTGTTGAGTTTAAGGGTGGGTCGAGGAAGACAGGGTGCAACCCCCTACCGTAATTAATATTCGGATTATGCAAATTAAGTAAAATAGAGACCAATAACAATCAAATAACATTTCACAAGCCCATCTAATAGACGGGGTTTCCACAAACATATTTCGAAATCATTTAAAACCTAGTCTCACATTCACATTCCGAATACAATTACTACACGAAGATAAATCACATTTAAATATATCAGAGTACGCAATATAATTCCCGGCCAAATCCCGGGTTCCATAATTAATCAAAGCCTTATAGGGCATATTCGTCCTTACAAGCCCTTCTATGGGGATTACACAAATCTATCTCATATACTTAAGAAAATCCTTATCCACATATACACAGCCAAATCCAAATACATAATACTCCCAACTATGATAACCAACAACTAGAACAACAACCCGAAGGAGTCATTGTTGCCCTTGGTGCCAACTCCATCCTCAATTTGCTAACCTACCTGAAAGTTTAGTAGGGGAAGGTCAAATTCTAGAGAATCTCAGTAGGACAACAATATCAATATGCATGTATGATAAATGTTTAATGCATGACATGCTTGCATCACATAACTCATGCTCACACAATGACAAATTTATAAGATCAATGCTTCAAACAACATACTGATGGCCATAGCATAAATTAAAACTTAGTTTCAAATTACACATAATCATGCAAAGCTAAGACATGCACCAACACACTAGCACAAATATCAAATACATGCAGAAGAGATATGTTCCCTACACTCTTTCCATGTAAGCTCCAACTCCGGCTGCTCATGATCAGGGCGAGCACCAAACCCTATAACCAAAACAAAGACATAGGGTTAATCCCTTTTTCTAATTCCTTAACTTTCAAACACTTAGTTGGTTATCATTCACGACCTTTAGGTGGCAATTCAAAGCCTAAAGGGTTGGGAAATACTTGACAAAAGACCATTATTTGAATCCCCAAATCCCCTTTTTGACTGTTACACTCGAGTAAAGATGACCTCACTCGAGTGATGGATGCCTTTTACTCGAGTGATGCCTTCTCAAGCACCCGAGTCCTACCAAGTAAAGCTCCAAAATTGCTTACTCGAGAGTATAGACATCCCATAGTCAAAAGTGCACTCGAGAACAAAGACCCTCACTCGAGTGATTGCCCAACACTTGCGAGTGCTAGCTCATACTCTTGCCAAACCAACTACGAGTGACAACCTGAGAGCGGCTCTTAGTGCACACCACATATTTACTTAGTGAGCCATGGTGCACTCGAGTGAAGATCCACTTCACTCGCAAGTAAGGAAGTGCACTCTTGCTTCTTCCATGAACAAGTGCAACCAAAACTGAAGGGAAAAGGGAAAATATGACGCTGCACTCGAGTGAGACCCTTGTTCACTCGAGTGAGGCTCTATCAGAACTTTACCAACTTAACCCATATGTTTTCCAATGGTCCTAAAACTTTAACACAAAGCTATTCGAACATAATTTCACACATGGAACATATTGGAAACTTCAAAACAACTAAAATTATATCACAATGACATTTTCCCCATTGATCACACTTATCACACACAATACCCAAATTCCACAACTTTTACTCCCAATGACTCAAATCAATCCTAATGGCAACAAAACACCCTATGACACCATTTTTACCGCATTACCATATTCAAATAATCCATTTCACAAATTATACCAAAATTAGGGCAAATTCCACAAATCACAAAACTCAACCAAACAACATAATATATAGATCAAAAGGGAGATATCACTCACCTCTTCCTCTTTCTTAAAGCTAATCCTTAATTCTTCATCTTTCAAGATTCTTCATGCTCCCAAAACACCTTCTTTCCCAAATCTAAAACCATAGCAATAAAGCTCTCATCACTATGAACAACTTTAAAGAAAGGTATTTGAGCTAAAGAAGAGAAGAAGCTAACCAAAAACCCGCCTTTCATTTTCTCTTTCTTCCTTCAAGCATGGCTAAAATAGATGAAGAAGAGAGAGAGATAAAGCCATGAAGAAGATCAAATTTTGGCTCCCACACACACCCACAACCGACTTGAGGGAGAGAGGAGAAAGGGAAGAGAGTTGAAGCTTTGACCATGATCCAATAGTCCATAAGTTACCAGTTGTCACCATCTTGCTTCAACTCTCATGGGCTCACATGCACACACATACACATGATTCCGCCCCTTGATCTATTACACAAATCAATCCTAGCCATTGATCTTCAAGTTACCAATGAGTTTTCTCTTCGGTAATTGATCAATTAGTTGGTAACTTTACCGTTATACCCTTAATTATGGTAATTCCCTTGGAATCACTATCAAACTCATTTTCGTATTTCTTAATCCAATTTGGGATCCTACTAAACCAGGGCTTAGCAGTCTACTAATCTCACGCTTATTCTCTAAGCTCAAGTCTCAAAATTTGGGGTATTACATTTCTCCCACTATTCAAATAAATTTCGTCCTCAAAATTTTTTATACCACATAAACCATAAACCTCGAATGCCTCCTCACGATTGCTTCCGATTAACAAAGTACTTTCTCATTAGGACAGTCCTTCCTAGACCACCCACCCAATCCATTCACAATAGGTCTATTTCTCGCAAGAATCAAAACAGACCAATGCGTCACTGCTCAATGCCTTTTTCTTGATCGTCTTACTGATCTCAGTACTCGAAGACACTCTTACATACATGTGATCTCCATTTCAAACTCGAGAGGCTACCACCACATTCGGTCATAATTCGAGTAGACTGACTTCATTCAGCCTAACTTTGAATCTCCAAAATCACAATCATCAAATCATATACTGAGTAATGTGTCATGCTCGGTTTCTTTCCAACTACACAACACTCAGGATTCTCTTAATCGCCGTATAATTCTGCTATCATCTCACCTAGTTAATAGCACCACCTCTTTGGCACAAGCACAAATTCAATCGGCCTATTACATGATTGCCGCACAAACACACTTGCCAAATAAATGCAATCACCTCCATGTACGATTGCCACAAAACCATCATTACATAACCATAATTGCCGGAGGCTCCAAATCATGAGCTATTTCACAAGATCTCAGCAGTTGGGCAGTATATACCACCATTCTATTCTCATCAATCTAGTTACCCCTTCTAGGAATAACTCAGAACACCAAACGATAGCCTCTGATGTATACATAAGTATTTCAGCTCTCACTGTATTCACTTCCACAGCCTTACCCTCAACCGTACACCCACCAGTGAATCCACTATTGGTAACCGGGACTTTTGGGCTTCAGCTACAATCACATCAGGCCACTCCAGAATCTCAATCTCTCATGTCTAAAGCACCCAACCGTAACGACCCACCTAGAATCTCAGTCTCTTATATCTAGGCAACCAATCGAGTTTCAATCTCCCAACACCACCCTCACAGTCTTTCTTAGCCGAGGCTGCACACTGTAACACCCGAACTATTATTAGATACTCAAGGCTATTGGCATGGCAGTGCATATAATAATAATAGCTTACGCTGTAATCTCTATCTTAATGCACAACTTTCACTGTAATCTCTATGCTCAATGCAACAGCTCTCACGGCCGTGGTGTAATAAAGACCGCAATCACCGCTTTATACACAATGCGATAGCTTTCGCTATATACCCTTCACATAGGTGACTTTTATTGTCACACCCCAGGAGGCTTCACAAGTAGTGACCACACAAAGGTTTGACCCCGAAGGGTAGTTGGGACTGTGACTCATAAAGAACATCTACTTCCACAATGAACACACACTACAAACTCTAATTTTACACACCGCCTTTTGGCCTTGGGTCAACACCGGTGCAACCAACCTAGTGGCTAGCCATGCTGGGGTAGTACTATCAGAATAGAAAACCCCTGATCGTGTAGTCGAATTTGCCATCTACTAAACTAGCTCTGCTCTGCGGCCACAACACACCTCAATCCCAGCTTGTTCACAATTGTCACACCTTACCTTGCTATCAGCCTTAATCGGTAACCCTACCGAACGGGCTCCGTCGCCAGCCTCAACCAGCAACCCAACCAAGGCACCAAACTCCCCCGTAAAGAAGAACGGGTAGACACACAATACACAATCATATCAAGCTGGAATCAAGTATACTTAACACCAATGCTATTTTACTTTATAATTCATACTATGCTGTAAGCCCATACTGCCTCGAGCTTCTACTCAGCGTAGTTTTCAAACTCATCATAGTACCACGCTTCCGCTGCCTACTCTAATGTCTTTCTCTACATCTGTGCTTTCACAATGTTAGGGTGATTTAATAGGAGTCTCGTAGGAATCTCCCACTACACCTGACCATACTCATAGTCTATGCCAAATCTTGGCCTGATTCAACTTGAATTATTCAGAGCCATAACCAATAAATTTTTAAGAACATGGCTCTCATAGCTCTACTCTATGATTCAACGTCACAACGACTGCTCTCTATGGTTGATTATCACGGTGGCTGCACACTAGCATTTATCGTCACGACAGCTTTCACAAAGTTCACAAAATCACATAGTCAATTCCCCGTAAACTCTGCCATAGGAACCCCTCATGCGGCCACAGGTGCAAGACACACAAATAACCGTTCAGCTCACTAAGACACATCCTTTGTATTCCACCGCCCTAAAGGCACGGTCCTCCCACCAAAACACTAATAGGCCGCAGGTGAAGATTTCACAAAGAGCCTCTCCGATCAAATGTCACCGTAGGTAGCCCTCTCTGATTAAGACTTCCCGTAAGTAGCAGTCTCCGATCCGAATCCTCCATAGATAACTTTCTCCTTGTGCTAGGTTAACCACCTATAACCTCAAGATACCTTATATACATTACAATTCAAACCCAGTACCATACCCTGGTACTACAAACCATCCAGGTCAACTCAAATTCCTAAGAATCAGCCCAGCTATTGAGCCTTATCCTTGGATCAGATTCTAGAGAATCTCAGTACGACAACAATATCAATATGCATGTACAATAAATGTTTAATGCATGACATGCTTGCATCACATAACCCATGCTCACACAATGAAAAATTTGTAAGCTCAATGCTTCAAACAACATACTGATGGCCATTGCATAAATTGAAACATAGCTTCAAATTACATATAATCATGCAAAGCTAAGACATGTACCAACACAGTGGCACAAATATCGAATACATGCAGAAGAGATATGTTCCCTCCACGCTTTCTATGTATGCTCCAGCTTCGGCTGCTAACGATCAGGGCGAACACCAAAACTTATAACCAAAACAAAGACATAGGGTTAATCTCCTTTCCAATTCCTTAACTTTCAAACACTTAAGTTGGTTATCATTCATGACCTTTAGGTGGCTACTCAAAGCCTAAAGACAGGCTTAAAGGGTTGGGAAATACTTGACCAAAGACTATCTTTTAAATCCTTAAAATCCCCTTTTTGAGTGTAGCAATCAAGTGAAGATAACCTCACTCGAGTGATGGATGCCTTTCACTCTAGTGATGCCTCCTCAAGCACCTGAGTCCTACAGAGTAAAGCTCCAAAATTACTTACTCGAGACTATAAAAATCCCAAAGTCAAAAGTGCACTTGAGCATAAAGACCCTCATTCAAGTGATTGCTAAACACTTGCGAGTGCTAGCTCACACTCTTGCCAAACCAACTCGAGTGACAACCTGAGAAGCAGCTCTTAATGCACACCACATATTCACTCGAGTGAGCCATGGTGCACTCGAGTGAAGAGCTACTTCACTCACATGTAAGGAAGTGCACTCTTGCTTCTTCCATGAACAAGTGCAACCAAAACTGAAGGGAAAAGGGAAAATATGACACTGCACTCGAGTGAGACCCTTGTTCACTCGAGTGAGGCTCTATCAGAACCCAGAACGCAGCAGATATCAGCACTTTCCCAACTTAACCCATATGTTTTCCAATAGTCCTAAAACTTTAACACAAAACTATTCCAACATAATTTCACACAAGGAACACATTGGAAACCTTAAAACATCCTATGGCATATTGTACATTATGACATCAGTTACATAATTATTATTGTTATTATGGCTTCTGGTGGTTACTAAACTGATTCCATAATTATTATTGTTATAGCATCTTAATTATGACATCGGTTGAATATACAACCGATGTCATATTGTACATTACGGCATCAGTTACATTTAAAACAGAAGAAAATTTATGTCACATAAATTATCACTTCTATTCTTCAAGTAACTGATGCCATATTGTGCATTACGACGTCAGTTACATATAAAACAGAAGCAAAATTACGTCACATGAATTATCACTTCTATTCTTCAAGTAATTGATGTGAAATGATGTAGTAAATTAGTGTTTTACACTAGTGTATGGCATATCAAGCAAAATAAGTATTCTATATTACTGGTCAGGCAAATAAAATGTGGTCTGTAGCTCTCTAAGGAAAAAAGGTCGTTGACATTAATCAGGAAAGTCGTTCAATGAATGATCTTCTTGAGACTCCTTATATTTTAGGGCACTATCAAAATTGAATGAAGAAGATGAAGCATACATAAATATGGCACAAGAAACTATCATCATGAAGGGATATGGGATGATATCCCTTTATAAAACTACTTCGAAGATTAATTAGCTAAAATAATTATCATGAACTATATTTGAATTATGTATATTGTTATTGGTATATATAAAACTACTTTTTTTGATGTTGTCAAAGGAAAACTTTTTTTGATCCTCTTGAATAATGTTTATAGGTGAAATCCTAGAAGTTGTGTGTGATACAAGCTTATGCCTGGCTGGCCTATAGAGCATCCATAAAGTGTTCCAATTAGGCTATGGATACTAAAGGTATTTATTGTGAGCCTTCTTATCTATCCTCTTCTATGGTTAAGGTATTGTATTATATATATTAGTTGGCTTGTCAATATTTAGCTCTAGGTGGAATTGTATTTTTAGTCTGAGGTGCAAGTAACTTGATCATTGTGATTTCTATTGGGATAGTTTTAGTCTTGTATGTGATGTATTTGTTAGGGAAGTTTATTATTCTGATATTAATTTTTTCAATGTGGTTAATTTGCATGAGTTAACAATGATGCTCTCCATTCTAATTCAATGTGGTTAATTTACAATGATACTTGGTGAATTCCTTGTGATTTGCTCAAATGGAAACTGAAGGAAAATGCTTATCTGTATAAGATGTTTGTTATAATGTGTAAGAGAAGAATTTATTTTGATGTCGTTGAAATGGCTGCTTGCTGAGTAAAATATTTTAACAGGGGAAATGGCTTGCTGGGTAAATATTTTAAATGGAACAATTTTTTAAAAAATCACCTTTTTAGACCGGTTGTGAAAACAACCGGTCTAAAAAGTATATTTAAGACCGGTTGTCTAAAAAACCGGTCTTAAAAGTATTACTTTAAGACCGGTTGTCAAAAAAACCGGTCTTAAAAGTATTACTTTAAGACCAGTTTTTTAGACAACCGGTCTAAATATTCAAACTTTTTAGATCAATTGTTTCGAAAACCGATCTAAAAGGTTGAATTTTTAGACTGGTTTCTTTGATAACCGGTCTAAAAATAATTATTTTAAGACCAGTTTTATAAATAACTGGTCTTAAAACTTTTTTTAAGACAGGTTCCTTAACCGGTCTAAAAAGTTGCAGACTTTTAAGACTAGCTGTATCAAGACTTCATCCAAAACTGGTCCAAAATGTTGTTTTTAACTAGTCTTAAAAGTGATTTTTCTACTAGTGAGGGGATTAAGGTTTTGGAGATTACCTCGTTATTTCTTGGCTTTCTCTCTCTAGGCATCACTGTTCACTCTCTCTTTGCTCTTGATTTTTATTGCTACAAACCATGTTCATGAAGATATGAAGGCTAGAGGAGGTTTTCCATGGACTAGCATACAAGAACACTTGAGTTTCCATCATCTTACCTTAGATTTTTGGCTTGAGCTTACTCTTCTTGCTTCTTTTGTTCTCACTTTCGTATGGTTCTCTCTCTCTCTCTCTCTCTCTCTATTTTGGTTCAGTCGGCTATAAATAAAGAAAAGAGAAAGAGAAAAAGCCTTATAAAAATATCCTCCTTCATCCTTCTCACTTATTGTATTTTACTGTTAAATAAACACATGCCAAATTAGTATAGATTATCATATTTTTCCCTTCCCAAATCACTTGGCCGAAAAATACGTGTTAGGAGGGAGTAAAATTTGTTTTCCAATTGGCTTAATTATCCTCCTCCACATATATTTATTTTGAGTTGAAATTGTTGACTAATTGTCATCATTTCTTTTTCTTTTGACTATTGCCAAAAATTTCTCCAAATTCTAATAAAGCCCTAATCAATTATTTTTTCCTTCTTTAATCTCTTTTTGGACGAAAATGAGTAAATAATAAGGGGGAAATAATTGCCTCTTTCTTAATATGGCAAATTACAATTTTGCCCTTACATTTTGTGATTTTTGTACGAACTGGCAGAATTTTTATCAAACTTTGAAAATTTATATCTTTATGTATAGATGTTCAATTGATGTAGTTCTAAAGGCTATTCGACCCCTATTAAGTCTAGTTTTAAGGAAAAATATGTTCCTTAGCAAATGATCATACATCATTCCCAGAATTATCATTTTTGGCTGCTGCCACAAAAATTTGCCAGTTTCAATTAGCTAACTTCAAAAATAGATAACTCTGTGTATAGCTCCAAATGACCTATATGACCTATCAAATTAAAGCTTGATAAGTCTAATTTTTTTTGGAAAATTTTATAGGCATTGGGCATCATTTTCCTATTTAAAAATATCACACAACAAGACTTCTACACGAGGAAACTCACTGGCAACAAATTCAAATGTTTACAATTTGTGTTCTAAAAATACTCTTGTGTGTGTGACCACTAATTGCCTTATTTTATCATTTCCCATGGTCTTTAATTCACCATTTTATTCCCTATAATATAAGGAATTTTGGCTGGATCAAATTTGGGATGTTATAAACATGGTGTGTCTCCTTGTGTCTTCCACTCCTCCATTTATAAATAAATGGGGTGTAAAAATTTCCTTTTGTTAGGCATGAATCTTGGCTTTAAGCTACCAATGTTGACCTTATGGCAACCATGCTTCTTGATTGCGGCCAAATTTTGATAGTCAAAATAGTGGATTTTCACATTTTTGTCTTCATAAAAGTTTTAGATCTAGATCTTATCTTGAAAAGGCATTTGAGTGCTCCTCATTTCAACATTTGCAACTCAAGTAATGGTCAAATTAATGGGAAAAGTTCAGACTTAGACAAATCCACATTCTCAACTACCAAGTAAAATTCGAAATACTTAAAGACAGAACTTGGTTTTGCCCTCAACTTCAAAGTTGTAAGGATTTTTCTTAAAATTTAGTAATTTTAGATAACTTATGTTTATGCCAAACTCTTTATTTATTTATCAATTACACTCAAATTCATTAAATTAAGCTCAAGTATCATCCAAAAAATCATCATATAAGGGAAAATAAATATGTAAATATTTTACTTATCAGTATGTATCTGAAATGTGAAGTCAAATTTTCTTCAAGTATGGGCGTCGAGTCTGATTATTCAGGCTTCACAAATATTTACGCCTTAGCCCCTGCAACATGCTTCTCTTCGCAATAAAGTCACCCAAGTCCCTATGAACTTTGTCTAATTCTCTGTTTAGTCCCTTTTTCTACTTTTTAGCTTCATGACTCAAATTTCTCCCAAGTTTCCTACAAAATAGATCATCATAATGTGGTATCCTTATACCACAGATCAAATATTTAGGGGAAATCATAAATGTACAATTATGCCTTTTCTAACTACATAGCCACTCTTAGCATAATTAATCATAATCAATGCATTTCAAGCATGATTATCCTAATAAAATCCTTAAATGAGCTATGAAAAAAATGTTAAATCTTTATTGATCATAGTACTTGAACACTTGTAGATTTTCAGCCGATGAGAGACAACATAACTATAAAGGCACTTAAGGACTCAATTGTATATCAGACATTTTTAAAAACTAAATTAGTTCACTCATAGATTTCCAAAAGGTGATGAAATAACTTCACTTGAGTGAAAAGAAAATAGAACTCGAGTGCTATATTAATCTCTTGAAAATCAATTCTATAGACAAACAAAACTTGC
This sequence comes from Inga laurina, assembly GCA_963855925.1. NCBI lineage: Eukaryota > Viridiplantae > Streptophyta > Magnoliopsida > Fabales > Fabaceae > Inga > Inga laurina. Next base: position 22,520,149 of record OY979710.1, read on the forward strand.
AAGTTTTGATTTAGTGAACCATTTTAGCAAACATCACTCGAGTGAAAATATTTGGAACTTGACTGATCTGGTAAATTTCCAAAAAATATTTAGTAACCCATAGAGAACTTGACTAATATACTAAATTTGCTAGAACTGAAGTGATTTAATGATGTAACTCGAGTGACTTTTGATAGCAAACATGTTCATATTTTCAAAAACAATTTTTAATCCTATAAACTACTACACCAAAGGTTTGTTATCACCAAAATAATGGATTTTAGTGTTCTCTCCCCTTTTTGAGAATGATAAAACTCAGTATTTCAAAAACAAAGATTACTAACATCATAAGACAAGAGATCAACATAACACTAAAGATTCACTTTCATTTGCACATGTTCAAAATATAATTACATCAAAAGGCTCTATACAGTCAAATTTGACAATAAATGAAGTAGAGAATAAGTAAGTCAGTGCCAACATATAAAGAAACATGAATCTTTAGTGCCAACCATAGAGTCATCAATCTTAGCAACACTCTACTCCCCCTTTTTGTCATTATTAGAAAACATTAAAGGAGTAGGAAAAGTAATGACAAAAGATAGAGGAAGATGATATATGATAGAAGTAGGAGGAGGGCTGAAAGGGATGATAGCAAGAGATGAAATTAAGGGAGGTGTAATGGAATCATAAGCAAATAATGAAGTATCAAATAGAGTGGTATAGATACAGAAAGTGGGCGATGAAGGAGAAAGAGGTTCAGAAAGTAGAGAAACTAGATCATTAAGTATTGGTTCCGAGAGGATAGGTTCTAGGACATGTTCGAGAGAGTCCTGATCAAGGGTAATATAGACTAGAGAAGATGAAGAAGGATTAGGCATGGTGAACAAAACATGATCACAAGGTATAGGGTAGAATTACAGATAAAAAGAAGGATTGAGCCAATTGCTCAATCCAAGGGTCAAAATTCATTAATTATTATTTGTTTATATATTGTCCCTTGAACTTTTGATATTACATTGTGCTTAATATTGGATTTCAAGTATTTTGGAAGAAAAATGTAGATTTTGGAGGTCAAATTAATATTTGCAAGATTGGTGAAAATCACATAAAGGGGCCCTAGATTTTGGGAAAATTACAACAATCATGAAGAAAAAAGATAGGGAAGAATTACAGATAAAGACCCAAAAGTTTCAAAAATGTCGGTCCTGCCTCACAAGTATTTCAAAATATTGCACTTTGGTCCTTCCTTTAGAACTTTTCAACTCACCATGGAATTGGGTTACGGTTTTGGGCTGTTCTGGAGCTGAGAGTCGGGTATGCAGATCTGAGATTGAAGAGAGACCCGGGGAGGACAGACCCGAGGCCAGATGATATCTATATCCAGAAGGGAACAATGCCGCACACAGGGCATCACGCATATCATCATCTTGATGATCATCTTTTTCTTCCTCCCTTCCCCTTCTTGTGTCGCCGGCGACACAGCTCCTTTCTCCACGATTGCCGCTGGCGACCTGCTTGAACGGGAGGAGAGATCGGGAAAACAAAGTTGAGACATGGGTGTGAGTGTGGGGGTGCCGTCTATGGGAAGGAGAGAGCTTAAGAGAGAGAAAGGGCCTCCATCAACCACCAACATCTTCTTCACCATCGCCGGCCCTCCCTTAATCTCTCATCACCTTTCATCGGACCATCATCGCCTACCACCACTGTGTCTCTATCTTCTTGTTCCCCTAACCACCATCATATTCAGCTTCTCGCTCTAGAGCTCTGATTCAAGATTCCAGCAAGGTTCTATAACTTCCAGTGACAGGTTTGAGTTTCCCGGTAAAGTTTAGCATTTTCCAGCAAGAATTTCTAGATTCTGGTGACCAAATTCCAGATTCCGGTGGGTGTTCAAATTCTGAGCTGTGATTATTTTAAAGCAATGAGAGGCTAACCTTGTGCTTCTTGGTAGTGGGGAAATGTGCTTGAGCTTATTGGACTACAAAGGGGAGTTTTGTTATCATTCAATTAGTCTAGAATTACATATTTGAATTGCCTAGTTTTAGGAATTTTTATATATGTGATTCTGGAACTGAGATTGATGTTAATTGTCTATGTTGGTTTGATATTTGTAATTGGATTGGATTTGTGTGGCTTGTTAAATTTATATATATAGTTCCTTATTGATTCAATGAAATTGTGCTTTCTACGCGTTATTGTTAAATTGTATAATTGAATTGATTCAATTGAGTGTCGTGTTTTCGCATTCATATCAAGAGGAAGCAAGTTATATTTATCCATTTTAATTGCACATTAAGTGGTTTTTAACAATATCTCAAGAAGTAGTAGTTAGCTATGTTTGTAGGAGCTACTATTAATTGAGATTATTGGACACAAGTGTTATTTTGAGGTTGCTCTTAAGATTTAATGAATTCTTAACTCCTATAATATATTTGAGCAAGGATTGGCATTTTCTTCATTACCAATAGCATTCTTTATTAATATTTTCCACTCCATACCATTCCATTCAATCTTATCCATCCCATTTTTATAAGAAATATACCAAAAACAATAGATTAGCATTTTAATTAAATTTCATCTTTCTTTTAATTATTAATTTCAAAAATCCAAATATCATTTTCCCCTTGTTTTCAAGGTTCAGGAACCCGGACCGGGCACTGAACCGGCCGGGGTACTGGGTCAAGGGTCAGACCGAAGTCAAACCGGGAGTCAGACTGGGATCAATTAAATATATATATATATATATAATTTAAATATTTATCCATACCATTTAAAAAATTACATTACAGTTTTTTTCTAACCAATAGTCCAATATAACCATCTAAACCTAATACCCATAAAAATATTGTTAAGTACATAAGAATTTTCTCTAACTAATGCCAAAAATATTCCATAATCCTTTTAAAACTCATTGAAAATTAAAAAATTTTTGGAAAATAATTTTTCTGAAAAAAAAAAAAAGAAAAATGTCATTTGGAGCATAAAAAAGCAAAGTTTTTTGATTTTTTTTTAAAAAAGAGGCAACCCGTGAACCAACCGGGTTGCACCGATTTAACTCGGGTTGACCGGGTCAAAATAGTACCTGTCTACTAGCTGAATCGGACCGGCCAGTTGGCTGGTTTGCTGGTTTCTGATCCAAACCGGCCAGTCCAGTCCGATTTCATGAACAATGCTTGTTTTAATTGCATTTGCATGATAATTAGTTTACTTAGGTAGTTCAATAAAGGCTCCTCAAGTGAGACGACCGAGTGTTGCATTGTACTGCAATTCTTGGATTAAAATTTTTTTGCATTTAATCCCAAGGCGTAAAGACACGGTCAAATCAATGGTGCCGTTGCCGAGGAGCTAAATCATTGGCTTCCTAGGTAATTTAATTGTCAAATTCACTTTTGACAAGGGGTTTCTTGAGTTGAGCTTGTTAGTTTTGTATTTTTTTTCGTTTTTCATTGCATATAGTTTAGGATTTATGCATTTAGGTAGTTTGCATAGCATTCATTGCATTGTTTTAACTTGGTAGCTTCTGTGTGGTGTTGTTGCATTCAATTTCATATGATGTTGAGCTCACTTGTTTGAATTCACCATGTCTCCAAGTTAATTCAAAGCATCTTGCATCTTTTGTCATTTTGAAATCCTTTTCCCCTTTTTCAATTGCATTTGTATTCTCTTTGATTCTTTTTCTTAGTTTTTCATAGTTTATAGTTAGATAATCCTCTTGTGATTCATTAAAATTTATTGTGATCGAATTCTCATGGCTTGGTTTAATAGTAATCAAGGTTTACCTTTCCAATCTTACTCTTCTATAGCAGATTCGACTGAAAGAAAAGAGTCCATCTCTGAAAGCATCCATGCTATTCAACAAACATTGCAGCTTCTTCAAGCCAATTTTGGATGTTAAGATAGTCCAATTGGTGAAGAATGTAATGGTCCATTCCACTCTCCATATCATGAACCATACTGACAACCTTCATTCCAATCTCATTACCCACCATACCGACCCTATAGATCATACCATGAACCTTCTCCGCCACCATAAAACCTATATCATGAGCCTCACTATAATCCTCCATCATATAACCGCATGCTATATCATGACCCTTCTCCTTCATTCCATTCCACTTTCCAACCATACCATCCACCTCATGAGCCTCTCTACCCACCATTTCTACAATCTTATGGACCTCATTCCCAACCATGTGAGCTACACCAAGAACTAACCATTGGTAAAGTCAATCAAGAGTTTCAAAACCAAATCACTCAAACTATCAATTAAGAGCAGTCCAACAAGGACACCTTTGCTCATCAAATGAAAGTGATTCAAGAGTTTCAAACTCAAATGGATGGTCATACTAAAGAGCGGCGATCACAAATGGACATTCTTCTCAGCCGGATGGAACAACAAGAGAAATAAAGTGAGAGATTGGAAAAGGAACTTGAACGTCTCACTCAGTAAGCACAAATGTTAAAGAATCCCCAAGAACATCCTCCTTCCATATTCTTCCAAACACATGAAGTGGAGCATATACAAGAAAGCACTGAGGAGCTGGAGAAAGCATAAAAGGCTTCTAAGTGCCATACTCCACTAGAGAATCACCCACCACCTACCCTTCCATATGAACATAGTATTTTTGAGTCTTATGCTATTGAATTTAATTTAAAATCAATCCTTGCCATCCCAACTGTTGATGATCGAGTGCATGCTTTAAGGGAAGCAAATAACAAGTTGGATACCGAACATCAACGCTTATTGGATGCTACATGGGAGTCTGGCACTTTGAGGGGGAAATAGATAAGCTCAATGAAATAGTAGATCTCTATAACGCTATCATACATCATATATAGTAGGAGCAATCTGGAGGTGAAGAGGGAGCTCCAATCTTTTCAACGTTGCATGTCAAGCAAAAGGGCAATGCTAAATATGTTCTTAAGCTCACTCAACTCCAATCCTCTCCAAATTTGGAGTCTTATGAAGTGTCATCTCTCATTGAAACCAAGCTGGAGCAACCTGACATTCTTTGCTCAGAAATTCAAGAGCAAGAAGTTAAAGCTCATGAGCCAAATGCCACTTCACAAGTGGAAGACTTCAAACCTTTGGTGCCTATTCCTACACAAGCACATAAAGTACAGCAAGTTTAGAAGAGCATTGAAGAGGCTTCTCTACCATTTGGTAATGATCCTATCCTTATAGAAGTAAATTCTCCTACTCCTTTAACTTGTGAAGAAATTAATGATTTGAGTAATGATAAGGTGGATAAGGAAATCATTGTTGAATCCCCTCAAATGTTTGAAAATGTAATTGCTCAATCCATTGGTTCAAGTAGTAGGCTTCTCTTCATAGTACCAGGGATGATTGCGCTCAATTGGATGATATATCTTCATGTTCTTATGCTGAAGATCATATTTGTGTATATTGTTATCATGAAAAATGCCACTTGCTTGTTGAGTTTAGAAAGAAAGCATTAAGCAAAGTGGTTGATTCTACCATTAATCATAATGCATCCTCTTGTACTATTGATGATTGTAAGCATAACACTTGTGAACATGTGGAATCTTGTATGAATGCCACTGTGGTTGGTGTGAGTGATAAAGACCATAGTCTAGACAAAGATCTTTCTCTTGATTCCAATGACTTACATGATAGTTTCATATGGGAAAATTCAAATACTTTGATTGATGATTTTACAAATGAAAATGATTCTTTTCATATGATTCTTTCTTGTGATTTGCCACTCGATATAGAAAAGGAAAATAATTCTTTTGAAAGTTCAAAAGCTTTAGGTGATAATCATTTGAAAAATTCTCTTCTTTCTTCCACTCTTGTACCTTCCATCTCTTGTGATTGCATTGATGATGTGGTGTAACCCAACACTAAGTGGGATTCTGCACCTTCCACTTTATAAATACAAGAGAATCTAACTGTTTGTTTCATTCCTACTGATGGGAGTGCCTTTGATTTCCTTGGATGTGATAGTTACTTGGAGAGTTTGGAACTTAATATGCCTTTAATTCACTTGAAATCTCTCCATGTTTCTATTGTTGGATGGGATACTGCTATTTTCCCGGATCCTTTGCAGGCACATTCTTGGAAAGGTCGTCGGAGGAACCAACATCCACCATATATCCTTGGACCTCTTCTGATTGATCCTGAGCCACCTCCACCAAGGAAATCCAATGCAGGAGAAGTTATTTTTAAAGGCAAATCCATGATTCTCATCAGGGATGAGAACTTCTCCTTCAAGCGACTCAAGATACTCTAACACAGGTTGTCTCTTTCCTCACTTGTTTTCTTCCTAAATCCTATAATTCTTTAGGCTTAATTATTGTGTGAGGAAGATAAGTGTGGGGGAGGCACACAATCTAGTAGAAAAGGTAGAAGAAGTGTAGTTTAGTACATTAAAAATCCCCTCTGTATGCTTTGTATTTATGGCCACTACCCTACTTAATTACCATTGTGCCTTGAAATTCCATTTGGTAAGCACTTTCTTTAGAATTGCTTTACACATTGAGGGCAATGTGTTGATTAAGTGTGGGGAGGGGAATACATTTCAAATCCCACTATTTGGTGGTTTTCAAATGAAAAATGCCATTAACTAGAAAATTTTTCAAGAATGACTTGCTTTGATGCATGTCCTAAGTAGTAAAGGGTCGCATTTGGCACTTTGGAATGTGATTTGTCAGTAATTCTTTAAGCTTTCATGTGATCTAGTGTTTTGGCAACTATTTGAAACCATATTGTGTTCTTTTCAAGTGAATGGCGAGAGAAATAAACCCACAATTGGATTTTTGTTTACTTCTTGTTTTGAGAAAAGAAAGTTTTCTACATCCTTAATGTTTTTGAGAGTTGAGCATTTTTGCTAATTGATTGCAATGTTTTGATTAATCGTTTTTTGTAAAGTTAGCACTTGGAATAGTAAAGTAAATGCATTGTGGTTAGTTTGCTATGCAATTGATTGTATTGGAGTGAGCATTATGGAGAAACCTTGTTGGAGGTTAATTGAGCCTTGAATTCTTTCCATGTGTAATGTTCACTTAATCTTTTATCTTCTAGAACTTGTTTCAATTCTTTTTCAAAATGACATTTGCATTAGTGTGATGGAAATAAAAGAGGCATTCAATTTTAAACCATTTCAACCAAGCACAAACCCTCATTCATCACCTTTTTCTTATCCCTTTGAGCCATTCCTATGTTGTATGCATGTCATTTTATTCATAGTGTTCACAGTATTTCTAAAATCAAAGTGATTTGCCAATAGAAAGTTGAACAAAGTATATATTGAAATGCCATGTATATAGGGAAAAAAAGTAAGTAAAAAAAAGTTGGAAAAAAATATGAAAAAAAGAAGAAAATTGAATAGAAAAAAAATAGAGAGAGAAGCAAAAGAAATAGGAAGAGGCCATTGTTCATGATTTAGAAAAAAAAATTGGCAAAAGGTTATCAAGTTATTTAGGTGCTATGAACTTGTTCATTTCCCTTGACTTGCATATAACTATTTCCTTTTTCTAATTAATTCATTCCATTTAGCCTTCATCCATCATTTCAAGCCTTAAAGCCCTCTTGATTCATTACATTTATTGCTATTAGTAGTAGAGAAGTTAGAGTTGTTACAAGCCTATGGTAAGTTGTTGATTAAGTGAACTAGAGTGAAATGACCCCAATGAGGTAAGATGAGTTAGACACTAATTCCTTGAGAGTCTCTTGTGCTTCATTCTAATATTTTGAATTGTGAGGTTAGCTAATTTCTTTGCATTGCTTGACTATGACTAGTGTTAGCTTGAGGAATTTGATTAATTGATTCATTACTTTCTAATTATGTAATTGCTTAAACTTCAAATGCATTAGTGATTTGAATTTAGAAACTTATACTTAATTGCCTTTGTTTAGGAGTATAAAGGTCTAAGTGTGGGGGAATTGATTGAACCATATTTTTATATGAATTTTCCATGATTAATTTGGGATTTTAATGTATTTTCTATGACATTATTGCATTATTAAGCATTAATTTTGGTTAGGGACAATTATTTTGAATTAATGGGAATTAAGGGCAAAAGGGTCAAAATTCATTAATTATTATTTTTTTATATATTGTCCCTTGAACTTTTGATATTACCTTGTGCTTAATATTGCATTTCAGGTATTTTGGAAGAAAATTGTAGATTTTTGAGGTCAAATTAATATTTTGAAGATTGGGGAAAATCACATAAAGGGGCCTTAGATTTTGGGAAAATTACAAAAATCATGAAGAAAAAAGATAGGGTAGAATTACAGATAAAGACCCAAAAGTTTCAAAAATGTTGGTCCTGCTCACAAGTATTTCAAAATATTGCACTTTGGTCCTTCCTTCAGAACTTTTCAAGTTGCAAATAGGTCCCTGGTCCAAACTTGCGTTTCGACCAGGACCTATGTTACTGTTCCCTTTCTTCATCAGCAAAGAACACAGAACCGATTGGAGATGAAAAAAAAAAGAGACCTAGAACTGGTTTGGGCTGGAGCGAACAGATACAAATAGAGACCATGGAATTGGGTTACGGTTTTGGGCTGTTCTGGAGTTGAGAGTCTGGTATGCATTTATGAGATTGAAGAGAGACCCGGGCAGGACAGACCCGAGGCCAGCTGATATCTATATCCAGAAGGGAACAGCGCCGCACATAGGGCATCACGCATATCATCATCTTGACGATCATCTTCTTCTTCCTCCCTTCCCCTTCTTGTGTCGCTGGCGACACAGCTCCTCTCTCTACCATTGCCGCTGGCGACCTGCTTGAACGCGAGGAGAGATCGGGAAAACAGAGCTGAGACGCGGTCGTGAGTGTGGGGGCGTCGTCTGTGGGAAGGAGAGAGCTTGAGAGAGAGAGAGAGGGCCTCCATCAACCACCAACATCTTCTTCACCATCGCCGGCCCTCCCTTAATCTCTCATCACCTTTTATCGGACCATCATCGCCTACCACCACTGTGTCTCTATCTTCTTGTTCCCCTAACCACCATCATATTCAGCTTCTCGCTCTAGAGCTCTGATTCAAGATTCCAACAAGATTTTGTAACTCCAGTGACAGGTTTGAGCTTTCTGGCGAAGTTTAGCATTTTCCGACAAGAATTTCTAGATTCCGGGGACCAAATTCCAGATTCTGGTGGGTGTTAAAATTCTGAGATGTGATTATTTTAAAGCAATGAGAGGCTAATCTTGTGCTTCTTGGTAGTGGGGAAATGTGCTTGAGCTTATTGGACCACAAAGGGGAGTTTTGTTATCATTCCATTAGTCTAGAATTACATATTTGAATTGCCTAGTTTTAGGAATTTTTATATATGTGATTCTGGAACTGAGATTGATGTTAATTGTCTCTGTTGGTTTGATATTTGTAATTGGATTGGATTTTTGTGGCTTGTTAAAATTATATATATAGTTCCTTATTGATTTAATGAAATTGTGCTTTCTACGCGTTGTTAAATTGTATAATTGAATTGATTCAATTGAGTGTCATGTTATCGCATTCATATCAAGAGGAAGCAAGTTATATTTATCCATTTTAATTGCGCATTAAGTGGTTTTTAACAATATCTCAAGAAGTAGTAGTTAGCTATGTTTGTAGGAGCTACTATTAATTGAGATTATTGGACTCAAGTGTTATTTTGAGGTTGCTCTTAAGACTTAATGAATTCTTAACTCCCATAATATATTTGAGCAAGGATTGGCATTTTCTTCATTACCAAGAGTATTCTTTATTGATATTTTCTACTCCATACCATTCCATTCAATCTTATCCATCCCATTTCTATAAGAAAAATGCCAAAAACAATATATTAGCATTTTAATTAAATTTCATCTTTCTTTTAATTATTAATTTCAAAAATCCAAAATATTTGACTGTGTCTTTACGCCTTGGGGTCAAATGCAAAATATTTTTAATCCAAGAATTACAGTACAATGCAACACTCAGGTCGTCTCACTTAAGGAGCCTTTATTGAGTTACCTAAATAATCTAATTATCATGTAAATGTAATAAATGCAAGGGGAAAACGATTTTTGGATTTTTCAAATTAATAGTTAAAAGAAAATGCACTTGTTAATTTAAAGCTAATCTAATATTTTTGGTATTTTTCTTATGAAAATGGAGAATGAGTAAAAGTGAATGAAATGGTATGGAGTAGAAAATATGAATAAAGAATGCTCTTAGTAATGAAGAAATGACAATCCTTGCTTAAAAAGTTTATGGGAGTTAAGAATTCATTAGGTTTTAATAGCAACCTCAAAATAACACTTGAGTTCAATAATTCCAATTAATAGTAGCTCCTACAAACATAGCTAACTACTATCTCTTGAGATATTATTTAAAACCACTTAATGTGAAATTAAAATTGGAATAATGCAACATGAGTCTTCTTGAATTTGAGTGCTAAACAGCCCCTCAAGGATACAAATCAACCACATTAACTAGACAATAACACGCTAATTAACATAATCTCATTGCAATCACAAAGAAATTCAAACATATATAATCTTCTCATTGCAAAATTCAATCTCAACTATAATTATCAAACCAAAAGAGACAATTAACATTAATCCCAATTCCAGAATCACATATATAAAAATTCCTAAAACTAGGCAATTCAAATATATATAATTCTAGACTAATGGAATGATAACAAAACTCCACTTTGAAGTCCATTAAGCTCAAGCACAAATCATCATCACCAAGAAGCAAAGAAATCAGCTGCTCATGTCTCCAATAGTAATCACAACATATTCAAAACTTGTAGAATCCATTGAAATTGAAAGCAAAGATAGAGGAGGCAGCTGGCAGTCACAGCGGTGTTGGACATTGGTGAGGAAAGAAAAGGAAATGGGACAATGTGATGGAATGATGTGGAGATAGGGGAGGCAGAGGAGGTGGTCGGTCGTTGTGTGTTGGAGAGGAGACGTCAAAGGTCAGAAGGTGGAAGTGAATAGGAGTCAATGGTGATGTTGAAAATGGTTAGGGAAGAAGAAAATGATCAATAGAATTAATGAAATAAGAGCTGCCGGGAAACTGGGTTTAGCTTGCCGAAAACTATAGCTTCTCGCTAGAATCCGGAAAATCACACCAGAAACTGGAAACAGCGATGGTAGTCAAGGTTGTTAAAGCTCTTCTTTGCAACTCTCTCATTTGCTCTGCCGGAAGTTGTAGAACACGTTGGAGGAAGGTGAAGGTGGTGTTGGTGCTGAAGAAAGATCCTCCAACCGGTAGTGAAGAAGAGAGGAAGAATGCAATGACGGTGGTGGTGTTCGAAGATGAGAGAGAGGCTGCCGGTGGGACGTGGTCGACGGTATGGTACTCCGTCTCCTTCCCTTCACCTCTCCAGCTCTCTCACCAGCTCCCCGCGAAGACCCAAGCTTGCAGGCTCAACTCTTTCAAACTCTCAGCTCCTCCTCTATGGTTCATGGCTGTGGGTGACTATGGAGGAGGTCGCCGGCAATGATGGAGGGGATGAGATTGCCGGCGACCAAGAAGGAAGGGAGGAAGAAGTACTGGTCTAGGTGATGCGATGATTCCCCTATCTTTTCTGTGTGGCACCCTCTTTTATAATATCCCTCTCAGCTTATCTGCTCCCGTCTCAACGTCACTCTTGGATCCTGTTTCTTTTCTTTGATTTTGGGCCCCCTCTCCTTGCAGCCCACTTGCTTCTGTTTCTTTCTTCTTCTTTTTTGTGTTGGGCTTCACCTTTCACACTGGATCTGTTTCTTTTTTTCTATTTTGTTGGGCTCCCAGACTACTCTCGAGTCTGCCTCTCTTGAAGATGAAGGCCCTGGTCAAAATGGGCTTTGACCAGGGAGCTAACTGAAAAGTGTAAAAGTTTTGGGTGAGGGATTAAAGAGCAATTGTTTGAAATATTTGTAGGGACAAAATATAAGTTCTAAAACTCCTCGGTCCTTATCTGTAATTCCCCCCATATTTTTCTACATTCACTTATAATTTCCAGAAATTTTAGGGACCATTTTTGTAAATTTTCCCCAAACCTTTGGTTATTAATTCTAACCCTCTAAAATCTCCAATTTCCTTCCATCACCAACAATGCAAAAATTAAGCATAAGTAGCATTACAAGTCTAAGAAACAATTGTACAAAATAATTAATAATGTTGATTATTTTGCCCCTAATTACCATTAATTCAAAACAATTGTCCCTAACTAAAATTAATGCTTAATAATGTAATAATGTCCCATAAAATACATTAAAATCCCAAATTAATCATGGAAAATTCATATAAAAATATTGTTCAATCAAAGAAGGATTAGGCTTGGTGAACAAAACATGATCACAAGGTATAGGCTCAGAAGGTGAGGGATCTAAAGGGTAAGTAGGGCCAAAAGATGTAGACCCAAAATGTGAGCTAATGAAGGGCTCAAGAGGATCAATCTTTTTGTCCATGGTAGCAATCTTAGTGAAAAGTATCAATTTTATAATTAAATAGGTGTATATTTTGGGATTTATTTAGTTTGATTTATTAATATTCTATATCTATTTAATTATTTTTTATATATTTTTTATCCTTTAATTAATTTTATGATAAAAAATATTTTGATGCAAAATCTACTGATATACCACTTTTTTTGTATGAGATATTATGGGGTTAAAAGAAGGAGAGCACAAGCAAATCAGTAATAAATAAAGGAAAATAATGGAAGATCAGGAGGCATGGGTCCCACGACAATTAAATGGGGAAAGGAGCAAGAATCAAGGAGCGCACAAGGCGTGAGCTGGCAACAATTATATTATATATATACATATAATAAAACACAAGGACATTATTTTTGTGGATTAGATATATGGAACCCACATGAGGAAAAGGATGAAACACCTATTGTGTCGATTTGGTGGATGATATTTGCACATATAGTTAAAAGGGAATATTATAGGAAAATCCCTATAAAATACCCTTGAAATAGGAAAATCCCTAATCAGTACATTGAAATCAAAAAATCCGGATCAGTCATGCATCAGTACGGATGAATAGTGCGGACGGCGCCAAAAGACGATTTTTCCCTTCAGCCTTTATTCTCACCACTTCAAAAATAACAACACGCGGTTCTTAATTAACAACTCCAGATTCTTGATTAACAACTCCAGTTTCATCTTTTTACTTTCACAATAACAACACCGGTCTTGTTATTAGCAACTCCGAATTCTTGATTAACAACTCTGCTTTATTCTTTCACATATTCGCATCTCAAAAATATAGTGTTGTTAATGTAAACTACGGTGTTGTTAATAAAAAATAAAGAGGTGTTGTTATTGGCCCTGAAACTTAAAATACGAAGTTGTGAAACAAGAAATGAGAGTTGTTAATGTAGAATATGGTATTGTTAATAACAACACCGGTGTTGTTATTGTGAAAGTAAAAAAATGAAATGGAGTTGTTAATCAAGAATACAGAGTTGTTAATAAAGAATAAGGAGTTGTTCATCAAGAATCCAGAGTTGTTAATTAAGAGGGCGTGTTGTTAATAAAAAAAGAGGTGTTGTTATTGGCCTTGAAACTTAAATGAGGAAGTTTTGAAACAAGAATACGAAGTTGTTAATCAAGAATCCAAAGTTGTTATTAAGAACCGCATGTTGTTATTTTTGAAGTGGCGAGAATAAGGATTGAAGGGAAAAATCGTCTTTTGGCGCCGCTCGCACTGTTCATCCGTACTGACGCGTGATTGATCCAAATTTTTTGATTTCAATGTAATGATTAGGGATTTCCCTATTTCAAGGGTATTTTATAGGGATTTTCCCAATATTATATATATATATTTAGAACATGACGCATTGGGCCCAAAGAAAGGAAGGAAATAGCCCTACTATATCTATTAAGGGGAGCTGAGGTTTTGGTCTAGAGGGAGATGACGACAGAAAAAGTAGATCCAAGAATCATAGCAAAGAACAAACAGGGGAGGGAACATAAGTTTGGCTGTAGATATGGGAACACAGACAAGACTACAACAACAGAGATGAATAGTTGTAATACCTTATACTTTATAAGCTCGGATGAGTGCAAAAGCACAGTGAATTGAACCGTTAAACTAGGAGTTAGTCCTAGAATAGACAAACTTTAAAAAATGTTTACCAATCCCAATTTCAAACACCAAACGTGAACCCAGGTCTATGTGGGTTTTACCAAAGAAATTAAAACTTTTCAAAACATTTTTGTAAAGGTTCATTACTATGCTAAGTCTCATTGGCTCTTAATTCTTTTCAACATAGTATGCGAGCGTTTCTTTGCTTAAGACTAATGTTCCATATTTCGCTTAATATTCCCTTATCATTCGAAAGTGTTATTCAACTAAGTTACTACTAGTTTTTCTACTGTACTGTTATTAGGTCTACCAAGTTATATACAACAAATACATATCCAAAATATATTGTCTATATATACATAACCAAAATAGACAACCAACAGGAAATAAAATATCTCCGCTTCATCCTCTTGTTGTCCAAGTTTACCTTCTTGCCCCTTGAGTTGTTGCCCTGTGCTGTAGTTGTTATAGGAAGAGTGAGAAAAGAATCTCAGTAGTAACAGGTATTCAATCACATATATACAAGAACACAGAGCATGCCACACAATCATCTTATACCATGAAAATGGCAATCGGCATTCAAAACACATCATGCAGCATATCACATTACCATAGCACTAGATATATAAGTTAGGCCCCGAGTGTTCACCCGTGTAATAGGCCCCGGGATTCCACTCATGCATAACGATAATTTTCATGGCCTAGGCATCCACCCAAGCAATAGGCCCCATGCGACCACCCCGCAAATTATGAATGCTTCCAAAACTCATGATGAAACCATAAACATGTAAGGTATCTCATAACATATGAAAGAAAGAGTTACAATTGATGTGTCATGACTTAGTCCAATACTTTCTGTATAATGTAAATTAAGTTATTCTTAATCTATCCCTATGTTTATCCTTTGTTTTGAACTTGTTGATTATCATTTGAGTCACTTGGGTAGCCATTGGAAGCTCAAACAAATGCCTTTGGGGTTGGGAAAGGCTAGGCCAATCAACATCTTTCAGAAAATATAGTGCTGAAATAGGGAGTCTTGGCTGTAGCCAAGGGATTCTCTTGGCTCTTGGCTGCAACCAAGAATCCAGACTTCCAGATTTCCCACTGTTTCTTGGCTAAATTTTGAAAATCATAACTTCTAATGTACAACTTCAAATGATACAAATGACATATCAAATTAAAGCTTGACATGTCTACTTTTATTCTAAAAAATATCACAGGCATTGGACATTATTTGCCTATTCCAAAAATGTAACACAGCTAGACTACCACACAGGAACATCTTACAAGCAGAAATTTGCAATATTGCAAATTATGTTCCAATAACCCAGAATTTATAACCAAGGCTATTCCCACATAGTTTTTCGTGTAGAACACAATGGTAGCAGCAATAACCCAGAATTTATAACCAAGCCAATGACTTATGCAAGAAATTATTGTGGTAATAATTAGCACAATCCTTACTCAAAAACACCTACAATGATGGATGGCACGCTCACCCTAACTTCTTTTAGAAGCATGATGTAGCCCTCAATCAAGCACCAATATTTGGTACAAGTCAAGTTCCACCCCTTAAATACTCTCAAGTAGAAAGGCAGTGTATTCATAACCAAAAGCCAAAGACCGACCTAGAAAATATTATGGCCAAGCTTGTACCCTCTCAAATAAAAAGTAATCAAAATGCTAAAATTAATGGGCGATTAGACTCATCCATTAGAAATCTGGAGGTGCAAATGGGGTACCTAGCTACAGATCTTAATACTTTGAAGTCAAATGGTTTTCCAAGTAACATCGTTGTCAATCCAAGGGGCAATGTTAAGGGGGAATGCAAGGCAATTACCGCTAGATTGATAACTATCAATATCCAATGGCGCCTAAAATATTTTAAAAAATTTGTTTCAAAAATTATGGTATAATAAAATTTAAACAATAAAAACAAAAACTGTACCACTAATAACTTACCCTGCATTGTGTGGCACTGAAAATAGAGTAGTTGGTGTCGCTTTGTTTCTAAAGTAATCTTTTAGATCATTAGAATACGCATTTATATCTTCTTTACCCCCATGGTAGCCAACAAGAAAAGGGTTGACAAATACGAATTGGACCCTATTTGTATCTATTAAGATGTCATGGTACAAATGCCTAGTATAAAACAAATAGTGTCATGAAAAACAAAAGAAATGGAACGAGAAATATTAATAATAGTGATAAACGATAATGATCAAGTACCTTATCCAGAAGTTGATAGCTGAAGCACTAACCCAATCACGAGTACATATGTTGTGCACAACCTCTACAGTAACATAATCAACTTGACCACCAATATTGTAGATATGTCTTTCAAGATGTATTTCCAGTCCTTCTTCACAGATCAATTGTGGTGTAATCGATACTAATTGATTGCAATATGAGGTTGGTCTTCTTTTGCTCTATTGGCTAGCCGATGCTTTTGACTTGGGTGTGTTGTCAAACACTTTGAGATTTTACCATAAGGTTGGATTTGTTTATCTCTAAATTGTCTACCCTACAAAAATCAGAAAATTAAATCACAGTTTTAGATTGAAGTATGAAGGAAAAATATAGGGAATTGTAAATGAACAACCTTTTCACATGACTCGATAAGACCTATTGGCCAAGCAACATAGCCACCTACAACATCTTTCACCATTATTTGCTCATCCTGAGACGAGATTGGTAAGAATGCGTCTTCATTCGCGTAGATGTCAACCCTCACTTGGAGTGTGTTGTTGGGCAACGGTGAATTATGCAGTGTGTCCTTTTCAGTGTTGTAGGTAGCACCTACTGCAACCGTATGCTTGGAAGCTTGATCAGCATATAACTTGCATTGAAATTTGCCCAATATAAAATAGAGTTAAATGTTATAGTTTGCTAAATTATAATGTAACAAAAAGTTAAGTTGAGAAGAAATTAATTACCAAAGGAAAAGAGACTTCAGGCATGGTAGTGCAACTATCTCTAACACTTGGGCTATCACAGAAAGGAACATTTTGTGTTGGCCTACACTGCACCAACTGTTGTATTTTTGTTGTTAACACCGGTTACCTATTGATCATGTCGTGGAACTTGTGTAATATTTGAATTTGATTCTTCTATCTACACGGCAAATTTAGTTGAAGTTAAATGATATTCATACAATTTATCTATAAATGAAATAATCATTAGTGCATACCATTTTCTTTCTAACTGTGCATATGAAATAGGTCCTTGTGTGTACCGGTATGTCATGTTGGTCGCGGTAGCATGATTTTTCTTGCTCAACTCCTGTTTATATCAAAATGATTCATATCAATATAAATGTTAATTACAAATATGTACATTACAAGTAATAGGGAGATTCAAACAAATTATATTACCAGGAATTTCTGAGTTGTATGTGTTCTGATAAACTCATCCCACATTTCTTGAGTGATGATTCCTTCATACAATGGATAAGGCGGTGTATAATTTTAAGTATATTTAATATCTTTTTAACTAGCATATTAACAGTGGAAAATATTTTTTTACAATATGTGTGTCTAGTTCTTTTTATGTATGTATGTATGTATGTATGTATGTATGTATGTATCATATTTATGACTACCCAAGAATAATTGGCAATGTAGTTAGTCAAAAATAATTTTTTTTATATTCTCAGCATTGAGTTGAAAATATTTTAATTAATGTTGGGATTATCTATGCTTTCCTTTTTGTTTTATTTTATTTTCTTTCTTTTTTTTCTGAATCATATTTTTTTATTTAAGTGCCCTAAATGCAACGCATCTCGATATAGGAAGAGGAAAGGAAAAAGTCCTTCAAAGGTCCTATAGTATTTTCCCTTTATTCCGAGATTCAAGTGACTGTATAATAATGCAGAGATTGCTAAGTAGTTGACATGGCATGCAGATGAAAGGATTAAAGACATAAAGCTTAGGCACCCTGTAGATACTCCTCAATGGAAAAAAATTGATCATGAGTACCCTGACTTTGTGGATGAAGTGAGGAACCTTCGCCTTGCACTATCAACTGATGGAATTAATCCACGCAGTGTTCAAAGTAGTACACATAGCACATTGCCATTGATATTGATGATTTATAACCTTCCTCCACACTTGATAATAAAACGTAAGTTTATGATGTTGTCTATGTTAATTTTTGGGCCAAGGCAACCTGTAAATGATATAGATGTATACTTAGCTCCTTTAATTGATGACTTACAACTGCTTTGGGAGGAAGGCGTTAGAGTGTATGATGGGTACATGGAAGAAAGTTTCACTTTGAAAGCCATGTTGTTTGGCATAATTAATGATTTCCTTGCTTAAGGTAATTTGTCGGGATACAACATCAAAGGATTGTAAGAAAAATGTTTACATAGGGCATCGAAGATTCTTACCATCACAACATCATTGGAGGAAGTGGAAAAATCCTTTCAATGGTGACTCAGAAGAATGTAACCCACCAAAGATGTTGATCGGTTCCCAAGTGTATTCCAAGGTAAAAGACTTAGATAACAAATTTGGCAAACCCTTTGCAAAACAAATCGAGACAAGTGGTTGGAAGAAAAATTTTATTTTCTTTAAACTTCCATATTGAAAGTCTGTATATGTGAGTCATTTTCTTGATGTGATGCATATAGAAGAAAATATGTATGATAGTCTAATTGGCACATTGCTCAATATCCAAGGAAAAAGCTAGGATAGTGTCAATTCGAGGTTGGATTTGGTGAACTTGGGAATTAGAGAAGAGTTGGCACTGATTGAACAAGGGCATCGTACCTATCTACTGCTAGTGGCATACACTCTGTCGAGGAAAGAGAATAAATTGTTTTGTGAGTTTCTACAAGGAATTAAAGTTCCTGAGGGCTATTCTTCAAATATAAAGAACCTTGTATCAGTGAAAGAGTTGATGTTAAAGAACCTCAAGTCTCATGATTGTCATGTGCTCATATAGAATTTCCTACCAGTTAGTATACAATCCATTTTACCCAAAAATTTAAGAAACACCATCACTAAACTTTGCGTGTTTTTCAAGTTGATTTGCAGTAAAGTGGTAGATTCAACTAACTTACAAGATTTACAAAGGCTGTTTGTGTGTACTATGTGTGAACTTAAAATGTATTTTCCACCTTTTTTTTGCATTATGGTACATCTAATTGTATACTTGGTCAAAGAGATTCAATTGTGCGGTCCAATGTACTTGAGATGAATGCACCCAAATAAGCGATTCATGAAAATATTAAAAGGATATGTGAAAAATAGATATCGCCCAGAGGGTTGTATCACTAAAAGGTATATGGTTGAAAAAGCAAGTGACTTCTGTGCTGATTTTCTATCAAATGTTGATCCTGTAAGGATCCCTAAGTCCTATCATGATGGGCAAAGATCAGGGAAAGGAACAACTGGGAGTGATGTAATAATGATATCAGCAACTGAGCGGGAGCAACCCCACTTATATGTGCAAGAAAACACTGATGAGGTCAAACTGTATGTAGAAGAACACAAGGATGCTTTTTGATTGGTACATGGTGATAGGAATAAAAATTTGTTAACAAAAGAACACAATAAACAATTTTTAAGCTGGTTGAAAAATCGCATTAATGATGAGATAGAGCGTAATCCTGATTCAATTTTTGAAAAATTGAAGTGGCTGTTGATGGGACCGAGCTTACATGTATGATCTTAAATGGTTATGTAATCAACGATTACACATTCTATACACAAGACCATGATACATAGAGCACGATGCAGAATAGTGGGGTAACACTTGTTGCTGATTCTTGGCATAGATCCAGTGCTAAAGACATATACCCTATATATGCATCAATGTCATACTTTGGTGTCATTGAATGCATATGGGAGTTATATTACTCTATGTTTAGGGTCCCTATCTTCAAATGTAAGTAAGTTAACAACAACAGTGGATTACTGATAGATGACTTAGGCTTTGTTCAAGTGGACCTTTCTAATGTTTGGTATGAGAATGATCTTTTTATTTTAGCAGTACAAGTAGAGCAAGCATTTTTCATTTCGGATCCTGCTAAAAAGAATTGGTCTATTGTACTCCTATCCAACAAGAATCGTCAAGAACAAGTTGATTTTGAAAGTAATGAATATTGAACATCAATGATGATGATCCTTAGTTTGAGAATTTGTAGTGATGCAGATACAGATGAAGATGAGGATAGAGATGAAGATGGACTACTATACGTGAGACATGATCATAAAGAGGGAGCTTGGGTTATGAGAAACACAATTCTCAATCCAACATGAATTCTGAAGAATAAAATTTTAAATCAAATGAGAAAAAGGAAAAGATAATGAGTGCCTTGACTTGTTTACTTATACATACGTTTTTATAAATTTCAAAATAATTTGCTTTCGTTGACATGGTTGACATTATACACTATTGTTTTATTTTGGTTTATTTGACTTCCAGGAGTATATACTCACCACACGATGAAACTGATGATGTTCTTAAGAACATTGGTAGACAAAGATTTGAGGCGAACGTTAGACGTGGTAGGACAGTTATGGCGTGATTGATCAAATTGAGAAGTAAGGGAATCAAGTTACAACTGGAGTATAATGAAAAGGGAAACCCATTCGGTGAGAACGGTACCTCATTAAATAACTTGATTGGGACTACAGTTTGTGACAAAGTCCCTATTACAGTTCAAAATTGGAAAATGGCAAGAAAAAATTATGAGGATGACATCTGGGATGAAGTACAGGTAACACATAAATTATATTATTGTTTGGTTTGCTTTGTTTCACTTAATCTCAATCTTACTTATTATATATGTTTTTGTTATTGTTACAGAGCATTTTTATTATTGATGATGATTGAAAGAACTTCGTGCTAAGAAAAGCTGAAAAACTTATGAGAAAGTTTCATTCTGATCATGTCAAATACTACTTGAGGGATAATAATGAGAATAGGTGAATTAAGTTCGCTTAAAATTTCATAAAATGCTTTACATATTGGAATATAGAACTTTAAGAAAACTTTATATATGAAACAAATATAGTAAAATTTATACATAATATATTTATTAAAAAATATTTTTTATATTCATATATATTATAAAACATTTGGAAAAAAATTCAATTGAATAAAATGAACTACTTATTGTATGATATTTTCTTTTATGGTTCTAGTTAATATATTTAAAGTTAAACAATATAAAAAAAAATTTATTTTATTTTATTAAATATTAACATTGATATATATTTATATATTAAATTCATTTTATCCATATTTTAAAATCCCAAAATGAGTTAATGATTCAATTAACAAATTATTCAATTTATCATCCTGATTTAAATATTTCCTATTTTAATTGGCTTTATATGGGATTTTCTCTATTATAGTTTAATAAGCTAATACAAAAAATTATTTTTTTACCTCTATAAAATGGAACACAAATATATATAACATATATATATATATATATACGTGCGTGTCATAAAAAGAAAAAAACACATCATAGAATATAATCAACATATATATATACACGTGCGTGTGATAAACAAAATAAGCAGAAAAACCTGAAAAAAAAAGAAGTACGTTGAACTTACATCTTAATTGATCAGTGAATTGGAGTGGGGGACCACGTAGCCCGTTGGTGACGCATTCTTGAGTGAGGAGGAGGAGGAAATTTGAGCAATTGGAACCAGCTGGAGTGGGGACCAAAAGTGGAAGATAGTACAAAAAAAAGGGAACAATTGGGATAGGAGTGGGGATGACAGTTAGAACAAAAAAAAAGATGTGGATTCGATGATGAAGACGTGTGCGAGTATGGGTGTGTTTTTAAGTATGAAGATGACAGGAAATGGAGGAGGGGACGACAGATCCAGGAGATGAGAAAGGGAAAGTTTAATGGAGGAAAGAGGAGGGAATAATTAAAGTAGAGTCAAAAAGAGGAGGGGCAGGATAATTATAGTTTAATGAAGGAAAGAGGAGGGAATAATTAAAAAGAGATGAGGGTTGGGGCAGGGGGAATTGCAATTGGTGGAGAGTAGATAGTGTAATCCACTTGAAATTTTTTTTATGTATTGGCCAAGTGTGGCGCCTGCCTTTTGGCCACAACCAGCTGTGGCGCCTGGTTGCCCAGGTGCCACAGCTAGTTTCATAGGCCATATGTGGCGCCTGTCAAGGCAGGCACCATACGTGGGCCTACCACCAGTTGTGGCACCTGGTTTCCCAGGCACCACACCTGCTTATATAGGAGCCAAGTGTGGCGCCTTCCTTGTCAGGCGCCACACTTGGCCCTATCAGCTGTAGCACCTGACCCACCAGGCACCACAGCTGTTACCCAAAATTAAAAAAAATAAAATAGAAAAAAAAGAGGGAAGCTGTGGCACTTCTTTAAAGAAGGGCCACAAAATGTGCTCCATCTTTCAACCTTTTTGTAGTAGTGTCACAAGGTAAGTTAAATTCATCAATAATTTGAGTTCTAATTTATTTGATCCTTCTCCTGAGCTTCCTCTCTACATGATATAAGGTTTTTTGAAGCAAAATTATAGTATTTGAGATAGGTGTAGTTTCGGCCAAGAAGGGAAGGGCAAGATGAGAGGAAAGGTGACTTCCTAAACTTCAAATTATTGTTGTTGTTGCTGCTGTGGTTGGTTTAATAAGTGGATTTATGGTTGAATTCTGTGATTTGTGGATTTGAGAAAAGGATGAATCCTAGCTCTTTGCTACCCAAATCTGGTCTGAATTGTGTTTAGAATGTAATTAAGTAGTTAATAAAATGATTAGGAGTATAAAGGAGCAAGTCTGCGGAGTCAGAATTCAAAAACCCCAATTTTTCTCGAAAAATCTCTAAATTTTGGCCAAGTGTAGATGGAAGGATTAGAGTTGGATTTTTTATAATCTGATGGTTCCATTGTATTCAGGAAGGAAAATTAGGTGAGTTACAGTTGATCACTTTTTCAGAAAAGCCCTAAAAGGCAAAATGACCAAAACAGCCCTAAAACCCTGAGTTAAAAGGCTACCAAGGGAATTTTTGTCTTTTAGCAGTGAATTTGGTAATTCTGAGGTTGGAAATGGATTCCTTGGGCAAAAATATGTAAGAATAGCCCAAGTCAAAATTTCAGGAAAAGTACAGTCAAACCAGGTACAGCGGGGCCGAGCTAGGTCTCCAAGGGCATTTTGGTATTTTTTTCACTATAGACTGATATAACCACTAGAAATACTATGAAAGTTTCTAAACAAGTACATGAATGGATTTTAAGCTAATTCTTGTACATTTGCAATTACGATGCACATTTTTTGAGGTGAAAAAGGTTTAAGGTAGTAACTTAATCTCTTATACGCTATATGATTGTTGATATGTCATATGTTGTTGTATTCTATTATATGAACAAGTGCCTGGGGAACATTACATGACTATGGTTAGGGACCCAGCTGTGGTCCACGGATATTACTTAACTGTAGTCAGGGACTTAACTGAGGTAAACGTAGGGGATCCAAACCACTATTTGGCCCTGAGCATTGTGTTCACATATGTTATGATATGAAATTTCATTTTACATTATATGGTGCATTGTATATTTAATTATCGCATTTTATATAATTGATTGTATGTTGCTATTGGAGTTCCTTGGAATCTCATCCCTTTTCATAAATAAAAATGTTCCAGCGGGAACCAGCAACTCTAAAGGCAAGGTGGTAGACACAAGAAACTGACAGGTACGAATACCGAGACAAAGATAGTAGTTATATGTAGTCTTTATCTTTGGATATTTTGACCAATTTGTATATGTATTGTGAAACCCCGAGGGGAAAACCAGTAATGTAATCAAGTACCTTGTATCAATATATCAGTATATTTATGTTATTCCTGTATTGCTCACTGAACACCGTGCAAGCACTCTAAAAAATGTGAAAATAAGATAAGGGTCTGACAAACGATGTTGCTATATCTGCTACCAAATAAATTGTTTCTTTCTACTTTTACTCCCGAAAATAGTTAATTCTTATTGCTATTCATAGCAAAATTGTTCAATGCTAAATTTGCTCCTTCGCCCCTATTTACTTTCCATAAATTTTAGCACAATATAATTTGGGAAAATCGTAATATGGACCTAAAAAATAGAAAAAACTAAGAAAAATTGTCCCAGTATATGATTCACTATCTGAACACTCTCAAGATACCTCAGTTATGTAGATTTAGATTATGAAATTATCCATTTGCACCTTTTGACAAGTCATAGTGTTACCAATGACAAGTGTATATGCCATATTAACAAATTATAGTGTATAATGTTGACAAGTGTACGTGCTATACTAATAAGTCAAAGTGTTACCATTGACTAGGTGTGAAAATAGGTCAGGCCATAGCCAAGCCTGTTTTGTAATAAAGTGGCCTGAGCCTGGTCTGTAGCCTATTAGAGGCCTTTGTTTTGCATGTACATAAGTCGCGCAAAACAAGCCTAGGCCTTCATACAAGCTGCCTTTAAACATGCCTACTTTTTATAGGCCAAAATTACATAAATTAATACTAATTATCCAAAATACATCATAAAATATAAAACATTCTAATCAATCCACAAGATAAAACCAAATACAACAACATAACAATTTTGATTACAATTACACTAATTTAGTCCATGCCACTGGACCTTTATCAAATCTTCATCATAATTTCTTCTTCTACTTAGAAGACCTTGAAAAGAAAAAGATTATACACTATATAGATTACACTATAAGAAATTAGGAAATGAAAATCACTGCTGCAAACTAGATTACAATTGTATAGTCAAAGGGGCTCATAATAAGTTAATTAAAGCTAACATTTTGTACTAGAAGCTAAACAAGAGAAATATCAAAAGCAATTATGACTCACTCTTCTCTCTAGAAAAGAATTATTGACTACTTAATAAAGTACAAAGGCTAATCGTTTTGTGCATGTATACTATGCATATGTAGTTGTATAATTGCTATATTAATTGTACTTATAATGGCATTAAACCGTCAAATTTTATTGGATGCAAGTGTTTCAAATTTAACATAATTTATTTTTCATGATATTGCCTTCTTCAAATTCCATGATACTGAGGAGTGAGGACCCCTCTATTATTGTCACACACAAATCTACACTGCCAAAGCATACTGCAAAATGGCATAATTTTTTTTCTTTTGCAAATTATAGTTTCATGACAAGCTTTTCTACTGATATAGAGAATAATAGGATAATAAAACATCTGCATAATTTATTGAGTTGCTAAATCGAAGCAGAAGAAAAAACAAACCAGTAGAAGCAAATCGCAAGAAGAATGAATAATTTGAGAGAGTAGAAGCAGAGAACAGTAGAAACAAATCGCAAGAAGAAATAAACAAACTAGCAAGGTTATGCAAATAAAAACAGGAAGCCAAAATAAAAAACACCAAATACTTACTTGAGTTGTTGATCTACTGCTACCCCTCGAGACAAGGAAGAGAGAGTTCAAGAAAGGAGAGTTGCGACAATGACAGAAAGGGGAGAGGATGGTGACTTAATGACTTCAAGACAAAAGAGAGCTACGAAGGTTGACAAAGAGAGGAGAAGAAAATGACTCAGTGAGTATGAATAGAGAAAGAGAGAACCAGAGGCAGAGAAGAGCTGTGGCCAAATGAGGGTTAGGTTTCAATGAAGATTGAAGATGAGGGTCGCACTATCGTGTTAATAAAGAGAGCAAGCAGAGGGTAGATAGGTAATAACATTTTTATCCTAATGAAAGTTTTTTTAGGAATATTCCAGATAAACACCATTTGTATTTATGAAACTTTGAAAAGTTTGTTAACATATGAAAATGACAGAAAGGTGACATGTATAAAATCCCAGTGTCGTTAATTTTACCAAAATGCCCCTTAATTTTGTAAATTTTTTATATTCTACCTAAGCTCCTCCCTCCTCCCTTTCTCTCCTCTCTCCTTATATGATCAAACCCTCCCACCTCTCACTTGTGATTGAACTTATCCCCACCGAACCCTCCCTTCTCTTACCTGCGTCGAGCTCAACCTACCCACCAAAGGCCCTACTTCTTTTCACCTGCTTCATTGAAGCTCCTCCCTTCTCCCTCTCTCTCTCTCCTTCTATGATCAAACCCTCCCTCCTCTCGCCTGAGATTGAACTCATCCCCACTAAACCCTCCCTTCTCTCACCTACATTAAGTTCAACCTACCTCTCTCCATCAGAGCTCTTCTCTTGCACTGACATAAAAGCCCTTAAAACTGGCGATGTCTCTTAAGGATCGGTGTCAATCTGAGCCTCATCCTCTCTCGTCCCTCAACTCCACTCTTGCACCAACAAGAACACCTCAAGATCTTCTTCTTCTCTCTTTCCCTTTTGAATGCAAGTAATTATGGGTTCTATTCCTGATGATAGAGGGTTTGTTTTTGTTTCTTTTCTTTTTAGTCTATGGATTTAATTCACATTTACATTGATAAATTATTTATAGATTTTTTTATGATTTCCCATTCTATCGATAATTTTTCCCCATATTTTTTTCTTTGCTCATGAAGCTCAAGTCGCTAAGGAACTCTGATTTCTTTTTATTTATTTTCCAGCTTTGATCTAAATTTTGTTCATAGATTTATAGATTGTTGATACTGATTCTCATTGGTATGTGCTGGTTAATTCATTTTTGTATATTTTTTGTGTGAGTTAATGTGATGTTAAAAAGATTTGGGAAGACAACAATGAGATGGGAGAAGGAGAAGTTGGTGGGGGAAGAACAATGGCTTGGGGCAGAGGAAGAGGTAGGGTGGGTGAGGGTGAGGTAGTGGGAGGAATTATTACGGTCAATGCTCCAGCAAGTGCCCTTTTATTTCTTTTTAATTTAAAAAATTATAGGGCATTTTGGTAAAATCCAAGTCAGTTTAAAATCTCAATTTGATACTTGTTACCTTTCCGTCATTTTCATGTTTAATAGACTTTTTCGGGTTTCATAAATTCAAATGGTATTTATCTAGAAATTTTTCTTTTTTATTTTAGGTTAGCCTGACAAGCCTAATATGTTTATTAGTAAGCCTATGCTTGGTCTCTTAAGAAAAACAAGCTTTAAAATAGGCCTTGGCCTAGCCTTTTAAGCTGGGTTGACCAGACTCAGAACAAGCCAGGCCACAGGCCCCTAACAGGCTGCATAGCATGTTTCCACCCCTACCGTTAACAAGTTTATATCATTGAGATCCCTTAAAAGTTTTTAGATAGGGAATCATATACTGAAGCTTTTTAAATTTTTGTTCCTGTTCCTTGAGACCATACTGCGGATTTCCCTTATAATTTTTAATAAACACACTATCACTCCCTCTATTTACTTTAATCACAAAAAATTGTATTCTATTTTCAAAACTTATATAAACCTGTTTTAGCCACACAAAAAACTTATCATATAAACCTTTTTTAAATCAAAAGTTACTTACACACAAGCCTCTTCTCTATTGAATTAACAATCTCGTTCCACATCCTTAACCATGGTTTCAATTTTTAAATTTTGTTATAAGTTTGAAGTGTATCTAAGCATGTTGGTTAGTGTATATAAAAACCAAAGAAGCATGTTTTTTGGAATAATCCACCGCTACCTAGCTCTACCAAAAAACACCTGATTTCTGACAAAATTTGCCAAAGAATCAGCTTTTCCGATGGACTGCATTTCCGACGGAATCCGTTTCGTAGCTAATAGGTGTGTTTCAAACAAATTTGTGAGAGAATTTCAATTCCGTCAGAAATTTCCGATGAAATTCCTTTCCGTCGCAAATTTTTTAAAAAAAATTTTGAAAATTATTTTAAAAAAATCGATTTTTTTTTAAATTATTTATAAATGCCACATGTTTGCTCCTCAGAGCACCATGTGTTTCTCTCCCCTGGCTGCCACGTGTCAGCACCTTATAATTCTGTTAAGTGCCTCTTCTCTCGTTCAAACCTGTGACCTCAAACTCCCAACGCCTTCGCGCATGAGTCTTTGTCAGTTGTGCCAAAATAAACCTGTGTCATATTATTACATATTATTATATATATAATATTACCATATATATATAAACATACATACGTACATATAATTAATTAATTATATACATATAATTAATTATTAATTAAATATAATATTATAAAAAATAATGAAAAATTTAATAAAAAAGGAAAAAAAATATTTATATATTTAAACTAAACAAATTTTTAATTAAAATAATTAATTAATAATAATTTTATATTATAAATATTATTTGTAATATGAAATTTTAAATATAATATTAATAACATATATATTATTTTTAATCAACATAAAATAATAACTAATATAATAATATCATAAATATTTATTTATTAGAAAATTTAAAATAAAATATAAATTTAATAATAAATTTTAAATATAATTGTTTAATAATTAATAATTTAATTTTATAAATATTATTTTTTTAAAAAAAAATTAACAAATTTTAATTTTTCCAACAAAATTTTCCTTAGCAAATTGCCACAGAAATTTCCGACGGAATTTCTGAGTTTTCCGATAGAAATTTCCGTCAGAATTTGTCTTCAAAAAATTTCCGATGGCATTTTCGTCAGAAATTCTGTGGGAATTTGCTAAGGAAAAAATTCTATCAGAAATTCTGTGGCTAAATTGTTAGAAATGCTATCAGAAATTTGTACAGAAAAAATTTTGTCGGAAATTTCGTGGCTAAATTTGCCACGGAAAAATTTCCAACGGAATTTCGGTATGAAATTAGGTCAAAATTTTCTATGGAAAAGGTTTTGTCAGAAATCAGGTGTTTTTTTGTAGTGTAGCAACCGGCTAGTCCGATTTGTAAGAATATAGGCCCATAATTGAGGGAACATCGCTACCTTTAAGTAATTATCGTGGCTACACACCCAAAACTCTAACACAAACCATTGGTTAAAGCTAAAAACAACCCATAGTTAGTTGATCCAAGTGCTTGGTGGTAAAAACAAAGAAGCATGTTAGTTTGCAATTGCAAGGAGGAAAAAAATGTTAAATACGTATTTAAATGATTAACTTCTCAATGGTTCACCAGATTTAAAAGTATGCCTTTAAATTTAAATAACATTTATAAATATACTTATAGATAGTCTATCAATAAGATGGGTAAATACAATTTAAACCTACGAACTTATAGATTATGGACAAAATGTTTACCAGTTAAATTGAACTATGAAGAAGCTTTATATGTCACTTAAAAAAAAAAAAAGAAACTTTTTCTTTTGTTTTTTTTGGGGACCAACTTTTTTCAATCTGGATGGACCTTTTTATAGCCCAAAAGTTCAGAGTAGCACTACTGAGGGATTAAATAATAGTTTTTCGTTAGGGACTGGCTTAACACATAAAACCCCAATGAAATGAAGCAGGTCGATCAACAAAATTGGACCAGAAGGCTTAGATGAAGCTGGGCTTACAAGGGAATGTAAAATATCTCTTGTCAAATCATTTGTGTGTGGGGTGGGTCCATAAGAGGCATAATCGTCCCTATCGCAGCATATTTCCATGCTCGTGATGTAATGCTTGTCTTTTATTTTGACGGTCCAAATGCAGTGGTGAGGGGTGATTCAGATTTAATTTTTATTTTATTTAAATATTTTTTACATTTTTATTTTAAGAAATACTCAAATATATAATATTAAATAAAAAATTATTTTAAATGCTATTTTTTAAAAATAAAATACTTTATCTATCGGGAAAATTCCATTTAAATACCATTTAAATTTTTAAAACACCAAAAGTTTATTAAGAAATTGAAATGACATAGAGGTAATTGGGAGGAATTTGGGATTTTGAAGTTTAATTATTTTTACCAAAACACCCCCATCCTCTTTCTCTCTCCTCTCTTCCTCTTCATCTCTTCAAAATTGTCAACAAATGTGTCAGAGTGAGGGCCTAAAATTGTCAACACCCACCCATATTGGGCTCACACTCTAACACATTTGTGATGATGTCTTTTGGCATTTACATTATCCAATTTGTTAAAACCATTACTGAATTTGTCAATACTATTACAAAATTTGTCAGTTCCCCCTCTTGGCTAACAACACATTAAGGACGTCCTGCATTATTTATCATTTCCATTAGCTTTTTTGTCAAAACCAATTATGACTTGGTAAACACCATTGACGGTTTTGTCAATTCCATTATCCTTGTTGTCAAAACCAATAATGAGTTTGTGAAAACCACATGAATTTGTCATTCTCATTATCATTTTTGTTAAAACCATTACAGAATTTGTCAATCATCCCATTATTCTTTTTGTCAAGACCTATTATAAGTATGTAAAAATCACTGATGGATTTGTCAGTTCTATTATCCTTTTTGTCAAAACCATTAACGACTTTGTTAAACCCATTACTAAAATTGTCAATCACATTATCCTTTTTGTCAAAATCAATTATGAGTAAACTATTCTATTACCAGGCTGAGTAAATGTGTTGACTAATTTTGTTTATGATATTGACAAGTTTAGTAATGGCAATGACAAGTATAATGATGGAGTTGACAAAAAACCAGAAATATTTATGACAACAACTTCTTCAACCTAGTAATGCCAAATCTGCAATCCAATCTTAGAAATGAAAACCTCATCACATTTATTTATCACTCAATCACCCTCAAAAAAACCATTTTCGTCATCATCACCACTACAAAACAAATCAGCAAAGGGGTATGAATCCTCCTCCGACGTCGAAGGATTTGAGCTTGTGGGCGTCTTCGGCAAGCATTGCAGCAGGGGAGGTCACACTTGCGGCGAACAAAACGACTGGATTCGGGATTAATAGGGAGAGGTCGAAGAGTTGAGATTTGAGATCTGAAGTGGGGGAAGGAGATGATGGAAGAGGAAGAGGAAGAGGAGGGTAAGTTTTGATTTAAGGGGCATTTGAAACAAACATGAAAAAGCCTGATTCCCCTTCAATCCCCTCATTGTCATTTGTAAGTGTTAATAAACTTTTTTGGGTTTTGACAATTCATATAGTATTTATATGTCTTTTTTCCTTATCTATCCCTAGCTATTTATAATGTTCAATTTTTTTAATTTGATCGTCCCTATTTATAAAATTCTATTTGGAGTCATCTAAGCATTAACTGTATTTTAACCAGTAGAACCCTTAATTAATTTTTCTCATACACTTTCTTTAATCATTTTTCTTATTATAATTCTCTCATTTACCCACTTATAAATAAGGACATATCATGAAAAACAAGTATATTTCTTACCTATTGAATTATTATTTTGAATTAATTTTAACTATTTTCTTAAATCACGCAATTCTGTTTATATGATCTTATAAATGTAGATGGAGGGAGTATCACTTACAAATTTTAATAATTAAATTTGGACAGTTTTGTTTTCCATTTCAAGTATATATGTATGTATATGTATAGTCATCTTCTAGTTCTATTTATAAATCACATCATTAAATTTTTTCTATGAATGTAAAATATTATTATTCACCTATGATTGTGTAGACTTTATTCTTATTGGGTATGATAAATATTATATCGGGTAAAGTTGAAAATTTGATACATTTTAAGACATATTTAATAATATGTTTAAAATTTTTCTTAATTCTGTACAGTTTGAATACGTTGAGAGTGATTTATACATATAACAAAAGGTTATGTTTCATGATGGTCATTATAAAGACAAATGCAAAATCCAAACGCCTAATAGGACATGTTATATATGCCTTATCTAAAAGATACTTGATTGCCCAGTGATGGAACTAATTAATAAGGCGTAATTAGGCATTGATTTGAAACCACGCATCATTTGCGATTGGAGGATACACTTTAGTGCGCCATTAATTTCATTAGGTCAAGAATAGGACATAGTAATAAATCAAACCCCGAACGAAAATATGTTAAAAGACAACGACATATGAATGCCATAATCACAAGTTGCAAAAGTCCACACAGCACCCTACTTTAGGGGTTCTCACTTTGAAAGATCCTTTCTCTCTCCCCCGTTTGAAAGTGTTTACATTAAATTTAAAGATTCAAATTCAATCCTCTATATATCCCTTCCAAGATTATTTGTTCTTTAAGGTTACATAGATTAAGTAATAATTTAATTAATATTAGGTATCATATACATAAGCTAAAATATATAGCTTCATTACCCATGAGTGCTTGGTTGAGATGGTAAGTAGACAAATCTTCTTAAAAATAAAAGCACATGGTTAAATTTTGATAAACACACTTATACATAGAGGAGATGGAAGGCCAAGGTCTAAAAAGCCTCGTACCAGATGGTGGGGTTTTCTCTTATAAAAAATTAAATATATACCATCAATTAATTTTCTCATGCAAGGGAGAGAAGGAGAAAAGTAAAATTAATAAAATGAGAAATGATAGAGGTAAAGAAGAGGCAATAGGAGGGATATATAATTATTAAATTGGGTATAACTGAAGGTAATTGATCGGACTTTAATTTTAAAAACCAAAAGCAACAATAGTTTTCTTTTCTTTTCTTTTCTTTTTTTATAAAGGTCAAATGAAAGCACACAAAAACATGTCAGTGATCCCCATAGAGGAGGCCACTAGATCAAAGGTTCTTGGCAAACAACAGTTGTTTTCGAATCAAGAGATTAGAATATTTTATATAATATAATTAACATAAATGAAAAAGTAAATCTTAATGATAAAAAATTGATTCATTCGATATTCTAGTTGAAAGGGAAAAAAAATTTCAGTGATAAAAAGGACAAAAAAAGAACCATTAACAAAAACCAAATTGGCTTCTTTCCAAGCAACTAGCATACATCAAAATCAGTAGTTGGAAAAAGTCTATCACACAGTTGGATGAGGATCAATCCACCCGCCTCATGACTACTCCGCCTCTGCAACAAAGGGGTCGCAAATCAGATAAACAAGACATTATTACTCAGCAGAAAAATCATTCACGAAGATTATTGTATTTTGTGCTAACGTCAGACTGCCCAATCAACCGATGGAGGAAGTGGTTCAAGAATTCGTGATTTAAATTGGGTCAGACTGATTATGATTAAAGTAACATATTTTTTTATTAAAATTTATACAAATATTCACATATAACTCCCAAAGATTAATATTTAAAGGGTTAAGTTTCATATACAAGACTATAAAGTTTTTTTTTTCACTAGTATTCAGTATCCTCAAATAATTTTTAATGTAATTTTGTCGTTGAAGTATTTTCTTAGTAGCAATATAATGATCACTATAAACTTGTTATAGGCATTGCAAGATTTTTCTTTTTCTCATTATTTTTAATTCTTTCTTTATATATATATATATATATTCTATAAGGGTGTGTTTTCTTGATTATGACGACGGGCCGACCCCCGTTTTTGGCGAGCATTCAAACGTGGCTCAACATCAATGATAATCCGTCAAACAACTACTCCATTAGGAGAGCTTTCGAATTACGTTCAACCAATCCTGACTCAATAGCTTGAAAGCTGATCAATAACAAACCCATGCGATCCATATTCATTATGTTACCACTGGTGCTTTCTCATATATTACCTCTGGTCCTAAATACAAGACATAATTTATAATGTAAATTACACTACAAACTATGTCCTATATTTAGGACCGGAGGGAGTACTTCCTAATCCTATTTGTACTTGGCTACATGATGGCACTCAGCGCAGCCAATCCTCACTTGATAGGCTATTCCTTGGTTAACTAGATTGATATAATCAGACGCTTTTCTTTTTCCTTGGTGACAGGGAAAAACCCCTTTCCAACTCACTCTGTCAATCCACTAACATCAGTATATGGTGTTACTGAAAAAAAATACTTTTTGGTGCATGCTGAATACACAAAAATTACTTTAAGATAGGGAGTACTACTGAAAAATAATTTAAGGTGCTAGATACACAAAAAATTATATTAGAATACTGAATACTATTGAGAAAATACATTATGGTGCTTAACATATATATTGGAATGTATTAATCTACAAGTAAATAGAATAAACTGAGCACAATTTAATTAAACATAGTTGTTAAAACATAAATATAATAGACCGCTATGTTTTTAACTCAAAATAATATCGTTTCACGCTTGGGAGGAAAAGAAAATAGATCTAACCCGGCCCGATCAAACTATCCAAAACTCAAAATTGGACCGGCAATGAAACTAATTCACTTGTGCTACTGTTCTGACTCGCTAAACCAGGTTGAGTTTTCTTACTTTGTGCTGAGAGGGTACGTCTATTATTTAGCCACTCGAACCAAAAAGAAAAAAAATCTTCGGCACTTGTTACCTTTTGAAGAAGATGCGCAGCCACAAATTCGTGAATTGATGCAAAGACAAATACATTCATGGTGCACAATTAGAGAAGGTGATGCTGTCTGGTGGAGACATAGTTTTTGGTCCAAATGAAAGCGGAACACAAGAATTAGTGTTAGGGTTGTGACAAGACTATGCTTTTACCATAGAAACTGTTGCTTTTACCCTCCGATCCAGACAAAGCACAAATTTGAGAGTGGTCATGAATGATTGGTATGGTACCAAATGAACGACGTTTGGAATTTGGAAAAGAGGGTGCCGTTAAAAAAGTTCTTCTTCTTTCAAATTATAATAAGAACACCTTTTCTATTTCATTTTCCATTAAATTATCTAGTTGAGTTGAAAATAAAATTGGTTATATGTTATATACTTTTAACGAGTTTTGGTTTTAGTCTCTATATTTTTAATAAATTTTTTATTATAGTCTCTACATGTATGCCATATTAGTCTTAGTCAATAGTTCACGTCAACCTATTTAACAGTAGCGAAGTTAACACTGTTAATCTCATACACAAGCTCTTATGAAATTACAGGGGCTAATGTTTCGGAATGCACAAATACAAGAACAACAAATAACAAAAAGGAAGCATAAAAAAACTAAAACTTGTTAGAAGTATAAGGACATGGAATGGAACCCAAATAAATTTTACCATGTCTGATGATAAATCTTTGCATTTCACCTTTTAATAATTAAAAAAAAAATTCAATCTTTATTGATTTATTTATTTTTTTGGGATTTGCTCTAGGGTATAATCTCTTTTGAGATTTAAAATATAAAGGGTTTTCTTCTTTCCCTTGCCGGGTTTTGAACTTATGTTCTCCATATTATGGGGTGAGGCAACTTATAACTTCAACCAACAACTTTGTTGATATCTTTAATATAACTTAATAAGGGAATTAAGTTTTTTTCATCTGGCTTAGCTTAATATAGACGGTGAAGAAAACAACTTTAGTCGAATATAAAATCAATAAAGCCAAAACGCATCATAGCTTTTTTCCCCTTTGCCATCCTTTCCTAAATTCCTAACTCGATGCGAGGATGGACCCAGACAGCTGTAATGTCTAGCAGAATATTTTTGACATTTGTATAGGAAAAAGTACCAAAGCCAAACTCTTGAAAAGTACTAGTAATTCTTAAGCTTGAACGGGTGAGAGCACAATGGAGACAGTAACATGCATCAATGGCAATCTCATTGGCTTTTCTTGAAACAAACAAATAAAAAAATGTAGTAGTAATCATTTTCTCAAAAAGAAATTAAACTAGGATAAACCCTGATGTAATATCCAATATCTTGATGTTACTTCTCCGATATTTAATATAAGATATATTTAAGGAGTTGATCTTAATCATAAATATAGGATATAGTTTTCATATTTGTTAATATTTTTCTAATTTACCTCTATCAATGCCCCCCAACAATAATCAAGGAGGAGAGGGAATAAGGGAATTAAGGAAGATGGCCAAGGTTTTTTGAAAAATACATGTCCTATTAACTAACTCAACTAATTTCCTTAATCTAATCAAATTACATAAATATTTTTTTATATAAAAAACCATAGGAGTAGTATTTTCCTAGCTAGTTGCGTTCAGTACTCTAGTCTTTTATATGGTGCATCCTGTACCCTAATCAAATAGTCTAAACTAATATATATTTTTAAATTCAAGTTAGAATTAGTTTAAACAAATTAATAATTAAAGTTTTAAA
Organism: Inga laurina; assembly: GCA_963855925.1. Taxonomy (NCBI): domain Eukaryota; kingdom Viridiplantae; phylum Streptophyta; class Magnoliopsida; order Fabales; family Fabaceae; genus Inga; species Inga laurina. The sequence goes on from OY979710.1 coordinate 22,556,121, forward strand.
TAAGCCCGTTGTTAGTGTAAACTTTACCACTCAAATTTTTTTTTTATTTTTAAACAAAATTAAGAATTTGAATTCACATATTATGCCTTGCACGCGTAATATATATCTTTTTTAAAAATATTAAAATTATAATTAAATGGTAACTTGAAAGAGAAAGGATGAGCAAGGTTGAACGTTATCATCCAATTATGAAAGATCATCACTTTTAAATGAGCTACTAAAGATATATTATAATTAAAGCAGCCCGTAAATCGGTGTCATCAGTGGGACTGACACATCCATTTTTCCCGGGAAAAAAATAGAGAGAGTAAAATATAAGAAAGTGAGTCGTAATATTATGAACTAAATTAAATATGAATAAAAATACTTTTCAAAAAAACAAATTGAATAAAAAAAACGAATAACAAAAATGGATCAAAAGGCTAGAAAATTCATGTATAGCCTGTTTAACTGGTGGCCCTTTGAAGAACCTTTCCTACTGAAACGTGTGATCGCAATGGCCTCAGAGTGTAGGATGGTCAATGATAAGGTAACCTAGTCAGTGGCAGTTTTCCTTCCTCTCTCTCTCTCTATATATATATAATCCGTCTATATACTTTAGCGACTTTCCCCCGCAATAACTACTTCTCCCCCACAATCTACAAGTAAAGATCTTATATTTATTAATTAATAATAATTAAATTTGAAATCTTACTTTTACACTGAGACTATTGCATCCAGATTCTGTTTTTTTTTTTTTGGCTGAATATGTTGTCTTTTTATGCCAAGAGTTCTTCAGGCTCAGCAGTGTCTTAGATCCAACAAGCTTTCATGTCACACTTATAATTTGATTGGAACAATTTGGAAGGTAGACAGAAGCCAAACAATAAAGAGAGAAACCAATTAATTACAAGTTCAATGGTGGGCACACGCCTACATTATTTCTTACGGATATATTATTGTACCTTTCCAAGAGAATCAGCATTATAAACTGTGCACGTAATCACTGAACAATGATCTATATTTACACCATAACCACACAATAGTGTTCGATTCATCCTTTTCTATTCTTTCTTTCTCAAGTCCAACCTGCCGCAAGGTAGTGAGAGAAATTACACTACAGATCAAGGTGAGTTTGTCTTCCGATATATGTGTATCTATCTGAACTAATTGCTTTATGGACACCTGTGATAAATAATGTTGAGTTTTTGTGTTTATGACTGAAAGAAAGGCTTTTTACAATTATTACAGATGAATTCCTCAAGTGGAATGGAGATGGAAAATAGTGGAGAAGAAAGAGAAGAGATCGAGGGGGAGAAGGAAGTGGAGCTGGGAAGTGAATCCCAGAGGATTCAGCCATGGACACAGCAAATAACAGTGAGAGGGGTGTTGGTGAGCATGGTTATTGGGATTATGTACAGCATAATAGCCATGAAGCTCAACCTCACCACAGGGCTTGTCCCTAATCTCAATGTCTCCGCCGCTCTTCTCGCCTTCGTGTTCATGAGGAGCTGGACCAAAGTGCTGCACAAAGCTGGCTTTGTTTCCAAGCCTTTTACTCGCCAAGAAAACACAATCATACAGACTTGTGCTGTGGCATGTTATAGCATTGCTATTGGAGGTCCCCACTTAATAAATTACCTCTCTGCTTCTTCTTCTTCCTTTTCTTTCGCTTTCTTCGCCTATTTCTTCCTTATATATATGTATGTAGATTTTTCTTGTTGCAGGAGGATTTGCTTCTTATCTGCTCGGGTTGAACCGGAAGACATATGAGTTGTCAGGAGTAGGCACGGAGGGAAACAGTCCAAGGGGTATCAAAGAACCTGGATTTGGCTGGATGACAGGATATCTTTTCGTGGTTTGCTTTGTTGGTCTCTTTGTCTTGATTCCACTCAGAAAGGTATGGTTTAATTAACGCATATCTCTTTGTTAATAATAATAATAAGCTGTAAAAGTTCACTTAAAAGTTTTGTCATCCTAAGTAAAAAGTGTATGATATATATGATGAATGGCCCAGCTAGATGGACAAGCTAGTGGCTAAATAAGATAATTGTACTTTTAATTGTGCAGATCATGATAGTTGACCTCAAATTAACATATCCCAGTGGCTTAGCAACCGCAGTTCTCATCAATGGTTTTCACACCCAAGGAGACAAAATGGCCAAGTACGTACAAATCCCATATACTTTGACATTGTTTATTTGAAATATGATGAAATTTAGAGTACGTGTATAGGCTGAGGTTGTTTTTCTATCAAAAAGACAAATTCAAATGATAGGACTTACCTCAGCTTTATGTACCTTTAATTCAATGTCCAGCTAATCAATTGTATCTTCATTTTTTCTTCTTTTTTTAAGTGTCACATTGACTGAATGACTCTAATACCATGTTGAATATATATATATATATATATATATATATATATATATATATATATATATATATATTTATGTATGTTGATGTGATCTTTCTATTAAAATAGCTAAAGTCAATGGATAAGACCTAGCTCGACTGTATATACCTTAAATTTAATTTTCCACCTATCTGGACTCTCTTAATCCATTCTAATAAAATAAAACGGTGGAGACTAGGTGCTTGATATGGTTGCTACACACATTGGTAATGCGCCTTTTCATAACTTGAATGGAGAATGAACAGAGTTAGTTTTCAAGTTTTGTTGAGAACCAGAGGCATATTACTAATTTGTATGGAAGACAATAGAAAGTGATAGTATAATTTGCGTTATATAATATTGCAGGAAGCAAGTGCGCGGGTTCATGAAGTACTTTTCCATCAGTTTCTTATGGGGTTTGTTTAAGTGGTTCTTCTCAGGGATCGATGATTGTGGATTTGAACAGTTTCCTACCTTTGGACTCCAAGCTTGGAAGCAAACGTAAGACTTTTCAAAATAAGAACATTAACTGTATTTGTTTGCTTCCAATTTGTGTCGTTTATTAATCTTTATACACAAATAACTACCTGATGCTAATATATATATGTGTGTGTTGCAGATTTTATTTCGATTTTAGCATGACTTATGTTGGAGCAGGGATGATTTGTTCACACATAGTGAATTTGTCTTTGCTTCTCGGTGCTGTACTCTCTTTTGGTGTGATGTGGCCACTTATTGATAGGCTTAAAGGTGATTGGTTCCCTCCAACTTCTGAAGAAAGCAATATGAAGGGCTTATACGGCTATAAGGTGCATGCCCCCTTCACATTATTAGCTTGGAAGAATTATTATGAGGTCCCAAAAAAGGGAACTTAATTACGAAGAAGTCACAATGACAGTTGTCATAGGAATTCCCCTATTACTTTTAATAATGCACATTTAATTTTAAGATAACTATGATGACTTTTCCATTTACTCTTGTTCATCATCAGGTTTTCATATCAGTTGCCTTAATCCTTGGTGATGGCATGTACAATTTCGTCAAGATACTAATTTCTACCATTCTCAGCATGCTTGAGCGAATGAACAACAAGAAGCATCAAAACTGTAAGAGATCGTGCATTGAAAGCTGTATTTAAATTCCCATAAAGTCTTTTGGTGATTTTTAATAATTACGTTTTCTTTTGGATCTGGCAGCAACATTGAATAATGTTGAAGGTCAGAGGAATTTAAAAGGGGACCTCAAACAGAATGAAATCTTCCTGAGGGATAACATTTCCATATGGGTTGGAATCATTGGATACATTATATTCTCTGTTGTGTCCATAGTGATAATCCCTCAAATGTTTCCACAGCTGAAATGGTACTATGTAGTGGTGGCTTACATTTTTGCTCCTTCTCTGGCATTCTGCAATGCATTTGGATCAGGGTTGACAGATATAAACATGGCATATAACTATGGTAAAGTCGCACTATTTGTTCTTGCTGCTACGAGTGGAAAAGAGAACGGTTTAGTTGCCGGACTCATCGGTTGCGGTCTAATTAAATCCATGGTTTCTGTGTCATGCATTTTGATGCAAGACTTCAAAACTGCACATTACACTTACACATCTCCCAAAGCAATGTTCTTGAGTCAAGTGATTGGCACTGCACTAGGGTGTATAACTGCTCCTCTTAGCTTCTTCATGTTCTATAAGGCGTTTGACGTGGGAAATCCACACGGCGAGTTCAAAGCTCCGTACGCGTTGATCTATAGGAACATGGCAGTTATAGGGGTTGAAGGTTTCTCTGCATTGCCCCACCATTGCTTGCAGCTTTGTTATGGTTTCTTTGCTTTCGCAGTGCTAGTAAATATGGTTCGGGATCTAGCGCCAGGAAAGGTTGGGAAATGGATGCCATTGCCGATGGTTATGGCAGTTCCGTTTCTGGTTGGGGCATACTTTGCAATTGATATGTGTGTGGGGAGTTTGGTGGTTTTTGTGTGGGACAAAGTTAACTCAAAGAAGGCAGAGTTCATGGTTCCTGCTGTTGCCTCTGGACTTATTTGTGGTGAAGGACTTTGGACTCTTCCTGCTTCACTTCTTGCTCTTGCAAAAGTTAATCCTCCTATCTGCATGAAATTTTTGGCTTCATAGGTTTTTTTTTTCTTCAGGAGTCATTTACACGACAAATTTGTATAATTTAGTAGTTGCCTCTTGATTAAAATTGCAGTGTAAACGGTTCTCCAAGGTTTTGCGCAAGGAAACATTATCATTATTGTAGAGACAAAAAGGGTAAATAATAATTTTAGGAAGTTTTACTATAAGGTCTCAATGAAGAGATTTAATATATAATCAAAAAGTTCTAATAACAAGTAAGCAGCATAAACATGTTGTAATTTCTTATATTAGAACTTGTCATTACATACATACTCCTTAATTGTTATTGGGCTTTTGGTGATTAAATAATCTCTTTCTTTGAGATCTTAAAGTAATCCCTATACTTTATAATACTTGGGAAAATAATGTAATGCGATATGAATCTATAAGGAAAAAAAATAAGAATGCATGTTTCTTGTGCACATTTATTGCATGGCTAGTCATAATTACCTTGTGCATTCTTAATCCTATATTGATTATAATTCTCCAGGTGCCATTTTTTAACTTGGATGACCAAATATTATATTGATGCTTACACTACTACAGAATTGAGATATAACTACCCCCAAAGACGTCCCAAATTGAAAATTGGGTGGTTAAAAAGGGAGGCGGTGGCATTTTCGTAATTATATATATGTAGGGGAACCTTTAGGCGTCCCAAATTTGAATTTGGGACGTCTAAAGTGCTTCCTGGCGCGAAATATAAATTTCATAAATTTTTTTTAGCGCCTGAAGATGACTTTAGGCGTCCCAAATGGCATTTGGGACGCCTAAACCAGGTCCATTTGTGTCCCAAATCCATTTGACACACCACCTTTCACAACAACTACACCTCGAACAAATGAAATAGAATTGGTAGATGATGACGAGTATGCTGTAAGAAATGACCATGGTGAAGGACTATGGGAAACAATATAGAGTAAGACCTTAATTTATAAACGAGAACTGTGTTTTTTCTGTTTTACTTCCCGCTTAGTATATTTCGTTTTCATTGCAATTTATTTACGTTTCTGATGTCGCTTTTTGTGTGTTAACAGGAATATGGACAACTCTAGTGATGACGAGAGGCGTAGAGATGACGAAAGCTCTAGCAATGACGAAAGGCCTAGAGTTGAACCCCCTGCAAGAAGGAGGGTTAGAGGCTGTACAAAGATGGGAGCATTGGTTGCACATCATGAACATCAATAGGAGAGGCTGCATATAGACTTTGATGACAATCTGAATCCAGTTGGTCCTGAGGAAGACCACTTCATTAGCTACATAGGACTTTTGGCTCGAAGCAAAGTGCGCATTACCTACGATAATTGGAGATTGGTTCCCCCAAAAACGAAAAACATGATTTGGCAGCAACTTTTGGTATGTAAGCTAAGTTTTGATGCATTGTAGCTTTGTTCTTATTGTTTGAAATATAATAATCTTATGTTTTACCTTGCAGCAAACATACGATGTCCCAGACACCACGGAGATGTATAGGCACTGGATGGATGAGGTTCGTGTACGTTGGAAAGGTTTCAAGAACAAGCTAACAGCGCATTACATTCGAGGGGCCCTTAGGGGTAAGGATCCATGTGCAACGTATACGTATTTGTCTCCAGAGGACTGGAGGTTGTTTGCGGCATCACGAGCAGATCCTGAGTTTTTGGTAAGATTTATGTCATCATGATATAGAACTTGTAATTTTCATATACTTTATATCGTTGATTCATTTTTTGTTGTTTTTCATTCATAGAAATTAGGTGCACAAAATGCCCAGAGGCAAGTAGAAAATAAATATCAACATTTCATGTCTTGCGGTGGATATCGGAAGCTTGAGCGGCAAATGATGGCAGAAGAGTTACAGAAACACTAGTAGAAAAATGACTTTTTAGACCGGTTAAAAATGACTTTTTAGACCGGTTCTGTATTAGGTCTTGATACAGCAGGTCTTAAAAGTCTGTTATTTTTTAGACCGGTTGTTATAACCGGTCTTAAAAGTCAAACTTTTAAGACCGGTTGTATCCACAACCGGTCTAAAAACTCCAAATTTAAGACTGGTTATGCCACAACCGGTCTTAAAGGTTTGACATTTAAGACCGATTGTAGTAACAACCGGTCTTAAATGTGCCACCTTTAAGACCGGTTGTGCCACAACCGGTCTTAAAGATTAGACATTTAAGACCGGTTGTGGTAACAACCGGTCTTAAATGTCCCACCTTTAAGACCGGTTGTTCCCACAACCGGTCTTAAAGTAATTTTTAAGACCGGTTGTGACTACAACCGGTCTTAAAGCTTCATTTTTTTTAAAAACGTCCCTTTTATTATATGTACATGCACAGAATGCTTCAATTTTAAACAGCAGTACATGACAATCACTCATTTCAATTTCAAAATTCAAAATCACCAGGCAGTACAGTCATATATATATTGATGATTCATTTGCAATAGACAGTATCCAAATGACAGCAGTAAAACAAACGCAATGAACATGCCCTTTGGTAAAAGTCCCATAAAATTGAAACCCAATAGGAATAATGTAAAAGTCCCTCTAATTGCCTCTTCTATAGGAATACACAGAAATTGGAGGCATACACAATACCTTCAACCCCCTCACTAGCTCTAGAATTACTTACTTAAGCCTCAAGAACATGCTTCCCTGTTTATAACATTTTTTTTTGCCAATGAAAGATTCATTCCACCAACTAAATACCATACATCAGTTCCCTGCAGCGTTATACAACTAATTATCACACACCAAACTACAAATATATATCATACAAGGTACAATCCGAAACTATTATACTATAGCGTCAAAACAGCATGATATCAATCTGGAGCTCTCAAAGGTGGTCTTGAAATCCAATCAGTCGGACATGACCCACCAAGTGAAACTTTAGCAACCCAATCAGCTACTAAGTTCTCTAGCAACCGGTCTAAATTGTATTTTTTAGACCGGTTAAACATAATAACCGGTCTCCTAAATTCTTTATAATTACGTAAATGCCACCACGCATTTCTTTTAAACCTCATTTACTACAACCGGTTTAAATGTGCCAGTCTAAATCACCTTTTTTGTACTAGTGAAAATGAAGGAAGCAGCGGAATCTGATCCTAGCGTTGTTATCTAGCCACCGGCACCTCCTCCACGTCACAAAAAATGGAAAGCAGGGAGGATTAAGGGTGGGAAGTACATAAATCCGACTGTTGCTGAGGTTGCTGCGAGGATTGTAAGTAGTTATACCATAAGTACCTAATTTTTTACATGTTGCGAGTGGTTTCGATACATTTATGATAAACTGCATGCTACAGGATGACCTGGACGAGCAGAGTAGCCAAGGTTCATTCAATCCAAGTAGACGGATGGACATCTTGTCAACGGCTATTGGGAAGGCAGATGACCTTGGTCGTGTTCGAGGAGAGACACGGGGAGTTAGTGCCGCGAGGTATTTTGGACGAGGGCCACGTTATTCGTCACAAGCTGGACCTAGTAAGGACGTTGTGGCCAAGATTCGAGAGGAGCTCGAACGAGAGATCGAGGCCAACCTTCGCGACAAGCTCCGACAAGAGCTGTTGTCAGAGCTTCAACTTGAAATGGCAAAGATGTTTGAAGCACAAAGGGCAAGGGACAAGCATAGAACTCAGGAATCCCCGGCCTTCAATAGCACCAGAGGAAGTTACAACCCTCTGGAGCAACCACTTGGCGCCCCTTCTCCCACTCCAGTGTCGGGACCACTTGGCGACCCTTCTCCCACTCCAGTGTCGGGAGACCCTTGCACCCTTTATTTGGATGATCCACTGTTGCGTGTTGTTGCTGATGCTCTCATTCACACATGTGCTACCACCCACCATAATCAGCAAATTCTGGAGTGAATGTGACGAGTGTTAGAAAGGGGGAAGAAGGTACAGCCATCCCTGTTCCTGATCCAGAGGTTGGCACGTTAGGTCAAGCGATAGGATCTTTCATCCTTTGGCCTCGCAATCTTATTGGTTCAGACGCAACACCTCCAATGGTAGGAATTACCTTACTGTTACTGAAAATCTGTTGGCATCCTAATAACAATTTGTTTTTTGATGTTCTAAAAGGATGACGAAGCTGCGAGCAAATGGCCCTTCTTAGCACGGCTGCAACAGATCTACAAGCACATTAAACAGATTGACTTGAAGATGCCTCCAGGGATTGTGGGCCAAGTGGAGTATCCCTACACGATTGACAATAAAGATCTCAAGCAGTTTATCATATTGGAGGAGATAGATGCAGGCTGGGTCAAATTTGTAGTCCGGTAAGTTTTTTTTTCAATTTTCCCATAGAATTCATTTAGTGGTTTTTTGTTTTCATACATTCAATAATTGATTCCTTATTTTAATTCTATTATAGCACCTTCCACGATCTCTGCACAAACATGGAAAGAAGTAATTGGTATGGATTCTTATATCCTGCGAATACGACAGGGGATACTTGTACTGTGGCGCATAGGACTCACTATGTCGGCTACCAAATGGCACAAACCAAACTTCGTTGTTATCTAGCACCCATTGTCCAACGGTTCGTATTTACATTTTGTCAATTTAAGAAGTTTAATAAATAATTGTCTTCTCACTCATCTAACTTCATTTTAATGTGAACATGTTGTTAAAGTTACCACTGGACTTTGTGTGTTATATGTCCCCGCCGCAACGTAGTCTATTGGTTTGATCCCTTGAGTAAAAAGCCAGACAGAGATACAAAATCCGTCTTTGACACGTAAGTTATTCTGTTTGTATTTCATTGACAACAAAAATAAATGAATGGTTCTAATTTCTGTTCATTTTGCTTTTAATGATAGTGCTTGTCAAACATATAGAATCCTAGGTGGGTCACGCGAGGGTGCAGTTGTTAAAAAGCCAAAGTGGTTTTATCCCATAGTAAGTACATTCGATCCTACCTAATTGTTTCATTGACGGTCCTTTTAGACATACCTTTATTGATTTTAACAACCAATTGCATCCCTTTGATTAAAAGTACCCTCGGCAACCTGGCCACACTGAATGCGGATATTATGTTATACTTTATATGTATAACATAACTCAAAGTGGAATTACTAGCGATTTTGAAAAGGTAATCGCTTCTTCATTCTCAAATGATAATATTTTTGGTGTTCTAATCGAAATACTAATTAATTCATTTGCTTGAGATTCATTTCATCAAAGCTTACTTTCTAATTTTCAGATTTTTGATAATGAAGATGCCTACCTACGTGAAGACCTTGATTTGATCAGAGATCTTTTGGCTGGACATCTTCTTCAACATATAGAGCAGTAAACTTGTTATTTTATATCAGTTTATACTTGTGTGATGACAGCGTTTTGACACTTTCTGGTTGTTTTTTGTTGATATATATAGTAGTAGGTTGTATGAAAGGTTATTGTATGTATATATCGTAAAGATTGTAGTGCTGGATGTCCTTACCAGTTTGTAACGGACAGTGTGGTTTATGAATCCATCTTCTATTCTGTTTCTGCAGTTTGAATTCGTTGGGTAATACAGAATGTAAATTATGGTATAAAAAAAATCTAACTTTTAGACGTCCCAAATTAAGAATTGGGAGGCCTAAAGTCCACCAGGGTGGGACTTTAGACGTCCCAAATGATATTTGAGAAGCCTAAAGTCCCCCAGCGTGGGACTTTAGGCGTCCCAAATTGTAATTTAGGACGCCTAAAGTCCCACCCTGGGGGGACTTTAGGCGTCCCAAATTGTAATTTGGGACGCCTAAAGTCAGACTTTGGGCGTCCCTATCATTTGGGACGTCTTTTGTTTCAACTTACTACGCCCCCAGTATATACGTCCCCCCGTTTTGGGACGTTAAAGGTGCCAAATTTGGGAGGTTAAAACCCCTTTTTGTAGTAGTGTTAGTTGTGCTCAAATGTCCCAGTGTCACCAACACATTAAAATAACACTATAAATATTATATAATTCAAAGGAATTGAAATCCACTAAAAATATGAGAATTATAGGTGCAAAAATTACCAAACTACCCTTGAACACAAGCATGCTTAATTAAGCCCTAACTAACTCAATTAAAGTGCTTAAGACTTGAAATAGAATGTATAAGCATACAAAAATAATGAGAAATACCACATGACATATGCCTTCTTTGTGATTCGTGAATGGACTCACTAAATCACATATAGGATTTGGATTATTATACACAGCAAATACACTGAAGAATAAGAGTTCTTTGATAGTTATCATTCTCATATGTCCACCTATGCCCAGTGTAACAGCCTATCTACCATACTCTTAGTGAAAATTTTTGAAAACATTTTGTGGACAACGTCAATAAATTTTTGTAACACCTTAGTTTTAGCACTCATTCCTATGTTTCCATAACATTAGGAAAGCTATTCAAGCTTGCATTAGAATGAAAAACGTCTAAACATGAACTTTTCAAAATTTTTTCTTTTCTTGTTGTACATTTTGGAAATTCTCAAAAATTTTAGTCAATTTTGAATATACATAACTAATTCTAGGAAAAAATACTAAACAAGACTTTTACCATTCCGGTCAATGCAGTTTATTATTTTCCCTAAATCATTCACTTTCTATGCCCAAAAACATAAGCTATATTACATCACTTTTCATGAAGGTTACAGACCTCCAAATGTTTTCTTTTATGGCTTGTTAGAAATTTGTGCATGTTTAGCATTTTACTTAAATAATGTATGACCGAATCATTTCATTTGCTTAGCCCAAAACATTGCGCAATGAATAAAACTCAAAAACTAATAGCAGAAACTGTCCTTCAACTATTGCATCATAAATCATGGATTTACAACTTCATAGTATCATCATGATAAACCTCGGAAATAATTTAATCAAAATCTATGAATTTTTAGCATAATATACAACTTAGCATTAAAAACTAATTTGATAACAACATCATGCTTTCATCACTTTAACAATATTAAAGCAAGCTTCATGATGTTCTTTGGAATCTCCCTGCCTCCTTCTTTAGAAATGCATATTCCTAAATGGTTGGGAATCATGGTGTGATTTAGAAAAATCTCAGTAGTACAAACCACTCAAACAATTACGCATGCTGTAACAACTAATATAGAAGTGGGCTCATATAAAATTACAAATGAGAATTCGGTGGGGAATGCTAGGCCCATTATGCAGAGAAAAAGTTTAAGGTCCAAGAAGAAAATGTGGAAACTTTGAGAGAGGGAGGGTGATAACAGTATATAGAGAGGACAAAAGTAGTTATCAGTGTGGAATATTTTGGAATATCTTCTCTCTGGCGGATCTTCCGTTCTGTGCCTTTCCTTTCTTCACTCCTTTTCTGTTATTCTTCTGTACCGTCATTTTCATTTGCTTTTCATGTTTTAGCTCTGTAATCTGTTGAACTTTTTAGTACGAATATAATCAATCTTCAAAGCTATATATATATATATACATATTTTCATATGAAGAATTTGACGTTACAATTTGGTGCTTTCATTGAGCCGTTCTCATGGCAGAAAATACTCGACTCAAAGAACTTCAAGCTGATCTCAAGAAAACACATGACTTCATAGAGGAAGCATCCAATCGCTTTAATCATATCGACAGTCATTGTACTAATATGGAGGATTTGCTCAAACGTCTTGTCCTATTGGTTGATACACTCCTTCATAAACCAGATCCTTCTTCCTTAACGAAAGATGATCTTGCCTCGTATGGTATTCCATTCGTTCAATCGATGCAAGTGGTACCGCCCCATTTCAAGTCAGTGAAGCTTGATTTCCCTAGATTCGATGGTACTAAGGCTCTGGATTGGATTTTTAAAGCAGAGCAGTATTTTAAATACTATGATGTTTTTGATCCGCAACGTCTGGTTCTTGCCTCGGTTCATTTTGATAGCGATGTTCTTCCATGGTTTCAGATACTGGAAAAGGTGCAACAAATCCCTAATTGGCCAACTTTAGCTCGAGCAGTGGCAGCACAGTTTGGGCCATCACCATTTGAGTGTGCTCGCTCTCAACTATTTAAGTTGACTCAATAGAGTTTCGGCGGCGTGTTGGATGATTACAATACTACATTTTTGGCCCTCGCGAATTGTACTGAGGATATACCTGACTCAGCGCTCTTGGATTGTTATTTAGGTAGCCTTAGACCGGAGTTGAAACGAGATGTTATTATACAATAACCGATGACGGTATTAAGTGCTATGGCTCTGGCTCGTTTGTTTACAGATACCTTTGTTACAGGAGTATCAACTTACAAACCAAAAACCTATACATCTCCGTATCCTAGAGCTACGGCTACTGGTATTGTGACAGCATCTTCTGATTCAGTAGGAAGCAAATCACAGTTACCTCCATTGTTGCCTACACCCAAGATGCCCCCATCAAGCGCATGACGTATGCAGAAATGCAAGTTCACTAGGAGAAAGGACTTTGTTACACATGTGATGCTAAATTTTCCCCTGCACATCGTTGTCCCAATAAACAACTCATGATGTTAATAGGTGATGATGAACTTTAGGACCCTCCCGACAACGTGATTCTGGAGTTGGATGCTGCATTAGATGGCACCTTACATCATTTATCTCTTCACGCCCTACGCGGCACACTAGGACCAGCTACTATTCGCTTTCACTATACTATTCATGGCACTAATGTTCAAGTTCTATTAGATGGTGGCAGCTCGGACAACTTTATCCATCCACGTATTGTCCAGCATCAACAGTTACAGGTAGAATCAAGTCCATCCTTGTGAGTGTTAGGAGGTACTGGTAGTATGTTGCGTAGTTCTAAAGTTGTGCACAAGGTTCCTCTTCAAATCAACAACCATACTCTGTTTTTGATGCTGTTTGTGCTTCCCATTACTGGTGTGGACGTAGTCATTGGTGCTTCATGGTTAGAGACATTAGGACCATATGTTGCTGACTATAGTGCCTCTTTGATTCATTTTTTGGAAAACGATAAGTTTATTTCATTGCAGGGTTTCAGAGGTCCATCGGTGATGCAAGCTCATTTTCACTATTTGGTTCGTTTATGCCAAACTAATGCTATTGCTGAGATGTTTATGATGGATCAAATTTCTTCTTCATCATCTATAGAAGATTCCGATGAGTTACATGATGATTTGTCTAATATTCTACATAGATTCTCTATGGTTTTTACAGTTCCACATGAATTACCCCCAAGGCGCGATCATGAACACCGTATTGAATTATTACCTAGGACAGGTCCGATTAAAGTGCGTCCTTATAGGTACCCAGTTAGCCAAAAGGCTGTGATTGAAAAATTGGTTCAGGAATTATTACACGATAGGCTAATACGACCCAGTTCCAGCCCTTTTTCTGCTCCTGTTATTTTAGTACGAAAGAAGGATGGTACTTGGCGATTTTGTGTTGATTATCGAGCTCTTAATGCTGTTACTGTTAAAGATACAATTCCTATGCCTACTGTGGATAAATTATTAGATGAATTACATGGGTCTATTTTTTATTCCAAGCTTCATTTGCTTTCTGGCTATTATCAAATTTTAATGAGGGCAGCTGATAGGGAGAAAACAGCATTTCGGACTCACTTGGGATTATATGAATGGCTTGTTATGCCATTTGGATTAACAAATGCTCCGGCTACATTTCAAGCATTAATAAATACAAATTTTTCAACCTTTTCTGAGGAAATCTGTTTTAATATTTTTTGATGATATATTGATTTATAGTGCTTCTTGGGATGCCCATTTACAACATTTAACTCTGGTTTTGGAGCTGCTACAGACTTATAAGTTGTATGCAAAGAAGACTAAATGCTCTTTTAGGAAACAAAGGATTGAATACCTGGGTCATATAGTTTCAGCCCATGGTGTCAAAATAGACCCTGCTAAAATTAAAGCCATCCAAGATTGGCCTACCCCCACTACAGTCATGCAGCTAAAGGGCTTTCTTGGACTCAGCGGATACTATAGACGTTTTATTCACAATTATGCCCACAAGGCAGGCCCATTAACTCAGTTACTGTGCAAGGACAGTTTTCATTAGACGTAGGCCACACAAGAGGCCTTCGACAAACTTAAAACTGCTTTGACGGAGGCACCAGTTCTGGCATTACTGGATTTTTTGCAACCTTTCAAACTGGAAACAGATGCTTCGGGAGTGGGTGTCGGTGCAGTCTTGAGTCAAGGAAAACACCCTATTGCATTTTTTTCCAATAAACTATCCCCTCAAATGCAGTCTTGTTCGACATATGTTTGGGAGCTACACGCGATTACAGAGGCAGTGGCTAAATTTCGTCATTATCTTTTTGGGCATCCTTTTATTATTCGCACAGATTATGCTAGTCTTCGATATCTCCTCGATCAGACGATTCAAACTCCTGAGCAAGAAGCTTGTTTACCCAAACTTTTGGGTTATCAATTTTCCATTGAGTACAAACCGGGCAAACATAACCAGGCTGCCGATGCCTTATCAAGAGTCTCGTGTATGGCTCTCACAGTTATCTCACATACGGTTATTGATCAGATCTATGACGTCCTTGCATCTTCTCCTGCAGCTCAAGCAATGAAGGAAAAGGTGATAGCCTATCCATCTGTGTTTCCCAATCATTGTCTTAAACAGGGCCATCTCTATTGGAGGGATGGGTTAGTTATACCAGGTGAGCACACAGATATTATTAAGAGCATATTAGATGAATTTCATTCATATGTGATTGGGGGTCATGCTGGTTTTTTTTGAACTTTCTTTCGCATTTCTCGGTTATTTCATTGGCCCCGTATGAGACAGGATATCTGGAATTATATTAGGGATTGTACAGCATGTCAACAAGCAAAACATTCCCAACTACACCCTGATGGATTGCTTTAATCTCTGCCAATTCCGGAACGCATATGGGAGGACATCGCAATGGATTTTATTATTGGTTTAACACTGGTAAGAGGTTTTGGTGTTATTATGGTTGTGGTTGATAGGCTCTCAAAATATGGCCATTTTGTTCCGCTCCCTTCTCATTTTTCCAGTGTTCATATAGCTGAAGCTTTTGTCCAACAGGTAGTCAAATTACATGGAATTCCTAACACGATTATTTTTGATCATGACAAAGTATTTACCGGTGCTTTTTGGTGGCATCTTATGAGGTTATAAGGTGCACAACTCAAATTTAGTTCCACATACCATCCACAAACTGTTAGGCAGTCAAAGGCTTTAAACAAGTGTCTTAAAATGTATTTGCGATGCTTCGTTCATGCTTATCCTCGACGGTGGTTAGATTTTTTTACCATGGGCTGAGTTTTGGTATAACTCTTCTTTTCACCATTCCACTGGTGTGACACCGTTCAAGATAGTATATGGGCGCGATCCTCCTCCATTACTCCAACATTCTTCTTTGGCAGATACACCAAGTGATGTGCATGCACAGTTAGAGGAACGTGATGCTATCTTATAAATCCTTAAGATCAATATTACACGTGCCCAAGACCGAATAAAACGTTATGCAGATCTTAAATGCACTGACTTGGAATTTGACATTGGTGACCTTGTTTTAGTTAAATTACAACTGTATCAGCAACATTCGGTGGCATTAAGACGTTATCAGAAACTTTCTTTGGTATATTTTGGTCCATTTAAGATCATTGAACACATTGGTAAGGTAGCTTATCAATTGGACTTACCTTCTCATGCCAAAATTCATCCTGTTTTTCATATATCAGTTTTGAAGAAATTTCAGGGTGATACCTCCACGGTCCCTTATCTTCCTCTACCATTACACACTATACCAAAAGGCCCTGTTTGCAAACCTATTGATGTTCTCAATACACATCTCCTTAGTCGTGGGGACCAACATATTCCACAGTGGTGAAATGGGATGGTTCTCTGCAGCCTACTTGGGAAGATCTGGTTTTCATAACCACTACCTATCCAGATTTTGACCTTGCGGACAAGGTCTCTTTCGACAATGGGGATATTGTAACAACTAATATAGAAGTAGGCTCATATAAAATTACAAATGAGAATTCGGTGGGGAATGCTAGGCCCATTATGCAGAGAAAAAGTTTAAGGTTCAAGAAGAAAACATGGAAACTTCGAGAGAGGGAGGGTGATGACAGTATATAGAGAGGACAAAAGTAGTTCTCAGTGTGGAATATTTTGGAATATCTTCTCTCTAGCGGATCTTCCGTTCTATGCCTTTCCTTTCTTCACTCCTTTTCTGTTATTCTTCTGTACCGTCATTTTCATTTGCTTTTCATGTTTTAGCTCTGTAATCTGTTGAACTTTTCAGTACGAATATAATCAATTTTCAGAGCTATATATATACATATTCTCATCTGAAGAATTTGACATTACACATGCTCAATATTAGACATATATAAAAGCTTAGCCATATAACTTTCACATATGAGTTCACATGTTCAAGCAAGATTAATATACATGGCCATGGCATACTTTCAAGTATAAGAACATACAAGCAACAATTAACATGATTATCATAGTCCCATGGCAAACCAACACATTATCACAATATTTCAACAATAATACTTAAAGTTAGAGGGTACAACTACTATAAAAAATACTTTTAACGTCACTGATTAACATCTACTTTTAAAAAACAGACATTAAAAAAGGAGGCAATGACAATTTTGAAAATTTAGCTTTTCTTTAAACATATGTTTTCAAAAAAATTGCAATTGTTGAAAGAGACCTTTTTGAAGGTACTTTCAACGTCTATTTTATTAAAAAAAAATGACGTTGAAAAGGTCTCCTTTAACATTCAATCCCGATCATCTCTCCTTTGAAGACTGAAAACATAAATTTGAGAAAAAGAATGAAGTGTGATTAAAAATTGAAGGGCAAGATAAACAGGGCCCAATTATATTTTTAAGGTATCGAATCATCTTTAAAAAAAATAAATAATAAGAAGAACAAAATTAAATGTAGTAAATAATTATTCATATTGATTTCAAGTTAATGAGATTATTTCATGGTGATTCAAGTTAACCATGTAATTACTCAAGCAAGAAGAATTTTATCAAAATATTCATAATTTTTAGAGAGAAAATGTAGATAAGGAAAAATAAATATATGTATGTAGTAAATCTCTCACTTCAAAATTTTACTTATTTAAGTATTATGAAAATTGATTTAAATGTTTTAGAAGATTAGGATATGGATTTATTAAAAAAAAATAGATATTATAAGATTAAAAAAAGGCGATTTATCCAAAAAAGAGAGAGATATCATAAGATTTTAACAAAACAAAAAAAGGAGGAGGAACCGTCTTTTAATTAGGAATGAAAGCAAAATGGAAAAAAATCAGAGAGAGATTTGTTAACACAAAGTGGGTGGGACCCATATTAATTGAATAAAAACTCATCATCCCTATTCATTTCAGCTACATGAGTTCTCTGGTCCTTTATTCATTTTTGGGGAAATCCCTGAAAAGGAACCTCAAAAGTGTGAAAAGACAGAAAAGTATTATGAAATTCGAAAATCCTGCGGAGGTGCTTCTGACTAATTAAAATGAAAATCCTGCGGAGTAAAATAGTAGTGTGGAGCGGTGGGTTGTTGGTTGCATTGAGAGGGGGAGTGGGTCCAAAGTGGGTGGAGTCGATTGAGGAGGAAGGAAGGAGTTGACAAGGCTAGGGAGTGTTCCGCATTATTCCATTTAAGCGGAGAAGAGGTTGACTGTTCTGGTGGCTGAAAAATCAAAACAAACAACAACGTAAACCAATAAAAGCTATCATTTAGGATGAGTTGGGTGTGATTTTGTGGTTCGAAAGAGGTGTCGACTGTCAGCTGGTCCATCACAGGCTGACGAAGGGCGATGGCGGTGGTTTGGGATTGGCTGTTCTTGGGTTGGCCTAGAGATTGGTTGGTGAGTTGCTACAAAATCGCTGTTCCAATGTGAAGTTACAGCTGGGCGTGAAAGTTTGGTAAGTGAATGGGTTTAAAAATCTATTGCATGTGTAGTTGTGAAATTGTTAACCTAAACTATGAAAACGGAATTTAAAGTTGGGAATGGATAACTGTGAAACCCTATTGAAATATGGAAATTGTGTGATTTGAAAGTTGATATGACGTTATACGAAGTTGTGAAATCTATATTATAACTTGTTACACTGTCTGATGATGTGGGAAATTTATCATAATGGGTAATTTGGAATTTCTGAGGCGTAGTTGTGAAATTATAATCATAACCTAAGAAAACTGAAATTAAAGTTGGGAATGCTTATTCTCAAGTTGTGAAATTGTGATGCGTGGATGTGAAGTGCCAAACCTAACATGAGAAAACTTAATTTGAATTTAGGAATGCTTAATCTGAAATTGTGAAACTTTGATGCATGGATGTGAATAGGTAAAACTAATATGAGAAAAGGTAAATTGAACGTGGGAATGGTTGATCTGCTATTGTGAAAACTTGTTAGAAAGTTTCATCTACAATATGTGAAAACCAATAATAAAAGTTGTGAACTGTTTTGGAGAAATTGCGAACTAGTGTTGTAATGTAGGAAATTGAGTATGATCCTAAGCTGATAAAATGTAATATGAAAATGGCAATTTTTAATTTGACATTATGATAGGATGTTTGTTTGTGGGAATATGTAATTTCAAACTTGTGGGAACATATGTTGGAGTTCTTAATACTCTATGAGGACTTAGGAAACTATGTTACCCCTTGGGAAATTTGCAATTAGTGTGAAGTATGGTGGTGAGAAGGTTATGCTAACCTGTGAAAACCTAATATAAACTTGAGAATTGTTTACATGACACTGTGAAAGTGTGTTGGTATATGAGAAGGTGTAATTTCCAAGTTGGGAAACCATATGTAGAATTTGTGAATCCGTAACGAGAACTTGGGAAATTGTCTAATGATGTGGGAAAGTTTGAGAATTATTGAGTCAAAATTGGCTGCTTGGTTGTGAAATCCTAATCTTAAAGTGGGAAAACGTGACAAGTTTTTTGGGATTGGTTAATATGAAATTGAAAAACATGTTGGTTTGTGGGAATGTTTGATATCATACGTGGGAAAATGTAATCAAAACTTGGGAAACCTTAATAAGAAGTTGTGAAGCCCTGTGAATAGGTTAATTTTGAGAAGTAAGCAGTGAAATTGTTATCACAAGTTGTGAATCCTTTTATCAAAACCTGTTAGACTATGCTACTTTTCATGAGGGGAATTATGATTCACAAGAATTGAGACTGTGAAAGAACCATTTAAATTGTGAGCAAACAATGTTAATGAATGTGAATTACTTCTTGTGCAGGTCGAAGAAGATGACGTTACAAACAAGGGAGACATCAAAATCAAAAGCACTAAGGAGGAAAGATGTATAGAGTAGACAAGCCAATAGCACAAATGTGAAGACGAAAGGAGGAAACAACAAACATGTGAAGAGTCAACCAGTACAGGGTGGGTTTATGTTGTTTAGAAACGAGTATGTGGCAAACTTGGGGGAGAAGAAGAAGAAGATGACAGAAGAAAGCAACGTTGTAGGAAAAGGCATGGCGAGAGCTGCCGAATGATAAGAAGAAGGAGTACACTAAAAGAGCTAAGCAAGCAAGGCTATAAATGAAGAAGAGCAAAATTAGAGTTTCCTTTCATACCCGCTGCTCACTTCGAGGATTTACATCGTTGGTGGAATTTGTCAATCAGAATGAAAATTGAAGGAAAGGGTTAGGAGAATAGGTTTTGGAAACTAGTTGAAGGTGGAATTGGACATACTCCCCCATGACTTGATTGTATCCATACTTAGAGCATATGACCCACCAACACAGTAGTTCAGGATAAGGGGGAAGACACAAGAAATTGAAGCAAAACATATGGAGAAATTGCTTGGTATTACTTGTGAAGGGATTGAGGTTAAGGTAGATATGGAGGACTCTGATCCATTGTATGAGAGGTTGAAGAGTAAGTATGGGAAAAAGAAATACACTATATCTTGAAGCACATAAAATCTAGGGAAAGTGGGGACAGCTTTGAGTTTCTCTTCGTCATGTACACTTTAGGAGTTTTTTTATGCCGCACTCAAGTAGAGTCATAAGTGATAGGATGTTGAGAGTCATGTGTTGCATAATGGATGGATTTGAAAAATATGACTGGGCAACGTACATGATCAAAGAGTTGTGGAAGGAAATGGGCAATTACATAAAAGTTTATAGGAAGAAGAATGAACGCGAAGGGACTTGCAATGTGGGTGGCTGCTTCTACTTATTGTTGGTATGAAACTTGTTCCATTTTCATTAATTTAATATTCACATTCACACTCATCATTGTTATTTTTTTGGGTGGTGTAGCTATTCTTTACAGAAAATTTCCTTTTGAAACAATGTGTCCACCATGAGTCCACTTGCCCTATTGAATTGTGGACAAAGGAGAAGATCAATGAAATGGTGAACAACAAAAGGATGAGCAATATTGGAATTTTGTACCAAATAAGGGGCAGTAAAGTAAGGGAGGCCAATGAGGACGCACAACAAATGCCTTATTTAGACCTGTTATGTGTGTTGTTTAGTTAATACCTATTTTCCTTGATTGAACAGATTAAATCAGAAATTAAATTATGTTATTGACATAGGAGTTAAGGGATCTCTATACATGGCTTATGGAAGTTATTGGTGAACACCATAATCAATTTATCAATGTTATGGTCGAGGAGTTAACCAATGTGTAGAATGCACGAGACTGGAAGGAAAGAGAGCAACCAAACATCCATGTTGTGACAATTTATGATGGGGATGGTATTGGTTTAGATGATGATGGTCGAGTGGGTGATTATGATAAAGGAGATGATGACAGTGGACATACAGCTAATGTCACTAGTAATGATGGTAAGCAATATAAGGCTTTTGATGATGATAATGATGAGCGTGATGATGCGGATGATGAAGAAGGTAGTAATAATGATGCTAACATAGAGGGAGGTAAGAAATGGGGATGAAGGGGATAGTGGGAAAGTATGTAATCAAGGGGATGATGAATCCTTATCTCCATTAAATATATCCCTCCTTTCAATGTCGAACCAAGTAGAAGGAGAAGGCATAAAAGGAGGTACCACTGTTGAGAGGCTTGAACAGCCATGGAGATCAAAGAGGCGGGCAAAAAGGGCGATTATATCTCCATTTGCAAAGTTGCATGTGGGTCAAAAGAGGAAGAGGTCAATTGATGATCAGGAGACTTTTTTCAATATTCTTTCCTACTTGGCAATAGGACCAGAGCGTGACACTTGAGATAACAGTTATGTTCTTTAGTATATCATTACTACATATGAACAACATATAAGTCATAACCACCTTGACATTTGAAGTTTATTGAAAAAAATTATAGGCCATTGATTGACATCTTGGATAAAGAACTAAGTTGGGATCAGTTGTATATGCTTGGGGGAATTCAAAGAATAAGTAATACAATATGTATGTATATGTGTATAAATGGAAGGGGTATACCAAAATATTCTCAAGTACAATGCATTGTCAAGTAATAGTAAGTCATGTGTCATGGTTGATAATCTGGAATTAAGTCTAGTCCATATGTTCGGTGTTATAGGTTATGTCGGTTGTCTATAAGATTTTAATGTATGAGTTTAAGGAGGTGGGAGGACAACACAAGCGACATATATTTGATGTATGGTTTATGGTAAGTTAAGCTGTTGACCCACTCATTTACATGTTGTCATGTTGGAATATCACGTCGACATCACACACCTCAATCTTTTTGTCATAGACAAAGTTGTTAGGTAGCCCAATAGGGTGGAAAGTTTCCACTGTGCAGCAACAATTTTTGCCTGAAACTGTTGGGTACAATATTGGGGAATGTGATTTGATTATGGGCAGGAACTTGTGAGTGGCCACTGGTTTTGTGTTGCTTTGGCTTCAAAGAATATGTAATTCTACGTGTTGGACTCGATGAATCCTAAAATGACAGATAAGAAGTCAAGTAGGAAGGGTGTCGTGCAAGATGATTACATTATTGTTGTCAACTTAATTGTAAGTTCAACTCACTGCAAGTGGATAATGTTGTGACACACTCAAATTCCCATATCATGTCATTAACTTGTTATGTATTATGTTTGTGGCTTCAGAGGGATCGTTTTCTTGACATTATGGCTATAGTAAAGTTAGATAAGGTCAGGAAGAAGGCAAAGAGCGAAATTGTGTGACCTCGTATTCTCCAACAAAATAATCTGTGAGTTTTTCCACTTTGTTCAAATAAATAGTTGATTTTCCTATCATGTGAACTAACGCAACCTTTAAATAACTATGTGATGATAGTAAGGACTGTGGTGTGCATGTGATGATATGGTTGAGCCAGTGGGATCTGTAATATCCCAAAAAGTGATTAAGGGCTAATGACTTCAAAAGTAGATGTAATTGTTGTTGAATAAACACTTTTGGAGAATGTGTGATGAGAATTTGGATATTTTAATGATTCCAATGGCTTCCTTGTGAAAATTCGTGTGGGGAGAGTGTTTATTGTGAAATTGTAACCATTGGGAACAATTGTGCAAAAGTTGAAAACTCTGTCCATTGAAACTCTGTACAGGGCAGCCGATTTGTATAGACGTTTTTAATAGGCAAATGATGTCAGAAAATTATGAAAATTTCCAATCTTAAAGTTCACATCCCAAGCTTCAAAATGGATATATAATTTGTGCCATTTCGTTTTGTGAGCTAGGAGATATGACTGTCCAAAGTTTGGGACGGAAACTGAACTCTGTTTTGGGGCAGTGATGAGTTTTATATGATTCTGGAATTTTGTGGTGATTGTCAGTAATGGCCAATATTTTTCCTATGAAGAGGACTTAAATATCTTTCATTTGGATTTGGAATCACCTAATTTTGATTTTTTTAGAATTAGTTATGATTTTTCAAAGTTGGGCAGAAAATCTGCCAGAAAATCCGAAAATGTGAAATTAGAAATTATGACATCATCATGTGGTAAGGTGACATCAGCATGATATTATAAATCACTTTTCCGTTCCCTCTTCAGCCATTTCCGACGTCTTGAGCTTCAAAGAGAAAAGGAAAGTGATTTGAGATATCTAGTGAGAGAAGGAGCAAGAACTTCAAGGTAAGTTCGATTTCTTCGGTGTTTTAGCTCTTGACTTGTATAATCCTTCTCCTAAGCTTCTCTTTTCCATGATTCAAGGTGTTTGAAGCTAGAATTTAAGTGTTGAGAAGGCTAGGGTTTTGGTTATCAAAGGGAAAAGCCAGAGGGAGCTTGAGGTAACTTCCAAACTTTCGTATATTGCTTATTCTGGTTGCTGTGGGCAATTTAATCGGTGAAATTTCGCCGGATTGCCATTGGTTTTAAAGTTTGGAAATGATATGGCCTAAGGGTTATGCTGCCCAAATTGGGTCTTAATGTTAGTTTTAACCTAATGTAATGGTTAATAAAGTGGTTAGGAGTAGAAAGAAACGCGTTTGCGGAGCCGAAATCGTAAAACCCCGATTTTCTCGGGAGAACTCATAAATTTCGGCCAGCTCTAGAAATGAGTCTTAGAGTTGGATTTTCAATGATTTGATGGTTCCATTGAGTTCAGGAGCGAAAATTAGGTGGGGTTACAGTTGGCCACTTTTTCGGAAAAGGCCGAAAAAGCATAATTATGAAAACGCCCCTGAAACCTTTAAATAGTGGCTGCCGAGGGCAATTTTGTCCTTTGGCAATGAATTTGATAATTCTGAGTTTGAAAATGGATTCCTTGGGCAGAAATATGTTAGGATAGCCTAGATTAGAATTTCGGGAAAAGTGCAACCGGACCGGGTACGGCGGGCCGGGCCGGGTCCCCGGGGGTATTTTTGTAAATTTTCATTATAGACTCATATAACCCCAAGTAACACTATGGTAGTGTCTAAATGGTGCATTTGGAATTGTAGGATTCGATATTTGCCGCCCTAGGGAGCCAATTGCGCCGAATGACGTTAGGAAAGAACAAGGTAGTAACTCTCTCTCTCTCTTATACTTTGTGTAATGCACTGTATGTGTGTTGTATCACTGTTTTATGATGATTTCTGATGCTACAGGAACACTACATTTGATTTTGGTTGTGTAATCCCCTAATGTATACTTATAAACCTTCAGGTTTTTATGCATAGAACCCGGGAGTTGCCGGGGATTCGGTTATACACTCTGATATGATTGAATGTATATTAACTGCACAGGTAATTATATTCGAATATTGAAATTGAGACCTGGATAGGACAAAGAGTTTTGAAAGTTTTGTAAAAATTTACTGAGACAGAAAATTTAAAACGAGGTTAAAGCATCCAATGGTCTCTAATCCGATTTAAATATGTGTTATCGAATTATAATTACGTGTTTAAAGTCAGGGGGTTACATTTTGGTATCAGAGCTGTAGTTCCTGGCAAGGGTAGAGGTAGCTAGGATAGATCCCTTAGATAGTAGTAGGGATAGAAGATTATCTGTGAATGATTGTTGTGTATGCACATGTATGTTTTATTGACATGGATATATATATGAGTTTTGTGACTATATGTGCATACTATCTCTGCTAAATTAATAGGGCAAGTTGTTTGTAGAATGAAGAAAACTAGAGGACGCCCCAATATTCCGCGTGTAAACCCAGAGGTGGAGGTCGTCAATGATAATCCACCAGATCCTATGCAAGAGCTGATGGGTCTAATCCGGGATCAAAGAGATATGATAACTGAGCTGAGAGAAGAGCTCAGAGCAGAGAAAGCGAAGAACAATGAAGGTCCAGTTCAGTCCACTCCAGAGGAAACTCAAGAAGAAACTCGACATGAGGACACTACTGAAGGATCAGCAAGACCACTAGAATCCCCACGTCATGCTATTCCAAATCAAGAATCATATGGGATGCCGCTTAGAGAGGACAGAGACCTTCAGTTTTTGGTCACCAGATTCTGCAAGCATCTGCCTCCGGCGTTCAGAAGAAGGTTTGACCCTCAAGTAGCCGAAGATTGGATGAACAAGCTGGAGAAAATATTTGAGGTTCTTGGTTGCCCGGATGAGGTGAAGCCACGACTGGCCGTTTATAAGCTCGAAGGGATGTAGATCGTTGGTGGCGGAATATCGCCCTAACATTGAAGAGCAAAGAAATGTCATTGACTTGGGAACTGTTTCAACAAGAGTTCAACGAGAAGTATTTTCCCAAATTAGTGAGACTCGAGAAGGAGACGGAGTTTCTGAATATCAGACAAGGGGACACAGAGAGCTTCGATGATTACTTGTCCCGTTTTGTTCGGTTGGCTCGGTACTCCTCTTACCTCCGGTACAAGGATGACGAAGAATGGAGTTTTGATATGCTCATTCGCGGTCTGAGGCGAGAGTTGAGGAAACGCCTAGCTACTCACCAATTTACCAAGTTCAACAAGGTGGTTGAGCAGTGCAGGATTACAAAGAACAACTTGAGAGAATTGTATCCTGCCAGAGCTCCTAGCCACCGCAATGAATCTAGTAAGGGTGCTACCTCACAGAAGCGAAAGGGGCAAGGATCTTCATCTGGAAGTGGTAAGAAGCCCTACCAGTCTGGGAGCCGTGACTAGCAAAGAACATATTTTCCACCGTGGATTTGTCGTCGATGTAATCAACCACACCAGGGTCAAACATGTGATGGCAAAATAATATGTTACAATTGTAAGCATGTGGGCCATACTGCTGCTGACTGCAAAGAGCCATGACTAGACCAGAGACCGAAAACACAGGGCCGAGTATTTGCTATGACCCACGAAGAGACCCGTAAATCTCCTGAGCTGATACAAGGTAATATTCTTCTTAATGGCCATCTGTTGCAAGTTTTGTATGATTCGGGTGCAAGTCACTCCTTCATCGCCTATGATTGCGTGAAGCGCCTGGGAATGCATGTACATAAGTTACCATTTGAATTAGTAGTGTCAACTCCAATGGGTGTTAAGGCCTTAACCACAGAAGCTTGTTTGAGTTGTGTCATAACTGTGGAAGGGCACCAATCTGTTGTAGATCTTATATGTTTACCGCTTTACCAATTGGAAGTTATTTTGGGTTTTGATTGGTTAACGGTAAATAATGTATTACTTGATTGTAGGAACAAGAGGATAGTATATCCTGTTTCTCAGAGGGCTGAAGTTGTGGATTTTAGTATGAATTTCCTTGCTGCAGCCAACGCTGAAAAGTATCTTGAAAAGGGTTGCCAGGGTTATGTGGTGTTTTTCTCTGTGCAAGGGGAAACTGGCGAAACCTTGAATAATATACCCGTGGTAAATGAATTTCCTGAGGTGTTTCCGGATGATTTGAGCGGATTACCTCCAGAAAGGGAAGTTCAATTTCTAATCGACATTGTGCCTGGAGCTGGCTTTATATCTAAGGCCCCATATTGAATGGCCCCAAATGAAATGGCAGAGTTAAAGAAACAAATAGAAGACTTGCTTGAAAAAGGGTTCATTAGACCCAGTGTGTCGCCTTGGGGAGCTCCAGTGTTGTTTGTAAAGAAGAAAGACGGGAGTCTTCGATTGTGTATCGACTACAGAGAACTAAATAAAGTTACTATTAAGAACAAGTACCCTCTTCCCCGAATCGGTGACCTTTTAGACCAACTATCCGGTTCGTGTGTATTTTCGAAGATTGATCTAAGGTCAGGGTATCATCAGCTGCGAGTGAAAGCAGAAGATATTCCGAAGACTGCTTTTCAGACCAGGTACGGTCACTATGAGTTCTTGGTGATGCCATTTGGGCTAACCAATGCGCTTGCGGTTTTCATGGATTACATGAACCGTATCTTTCGACAATATCTAGATCAGTTTGTTATTGTGTTTATCGATGACATTCTGATATATTCCAAGAGTATGGAGGAGCATGAACATCATTTGAGAGATGTATTGAATACATTGCGTGAGAAGTAACTATATGCTAAATTCAGCAAGTGCGAGTTCTGGCTATCATAAGTGAAATTCTTAGGCCATGTTATCTTGCAAGAAGGGGTCTCTGTGGATCCCAGTAAAGTAGAAGCAGTACTGGACTGGAAGAGGCCAGAATCTGTGGCGGAAATACGCAGTTTTCTGGGTCTTGCTGGTTATTATCGGAGATTTATCCAAAATTTCTCCCGTATTGCGTTGCCGATGACCAAGCTCACAAGAAAGGATCAGCCGTTTGTGTTGGATAAGAAATGTGAAAACTGTTTTATGGAGTTGAAGGAGAGGTTGACGACGGCACCTGTGTTGATTTTACCCGATCCCAGTTTGACATACGTTGTGTATTCTGATGCCAGTGGGCAGGGATTAGGGTGTGTCCTTATGCAGCAGGGACGTGTGGTGGCCTACGCCTCTTGACAGCTCAGACCTCATGAATTGAACTATCCCACTCATGATCTGGAGCTTGCGGCCATTATATTTGCTTTGAAGATTTGGCGTCATTACCTGTATGGTGTGACTGTGGAATTGTACTGCGACCACAAGAGTCTCAAATATCTGTATGATAAAAAGGAACTGAATATGAGACAGCGCCGCTGGATGGAATTGCTTAAGGACTACGACCTGGAAATAAAATATCATCCGGGTAAGGCAAATGTAGTCGCTGATGCTCTTAGCCGGAAGACTGTGCTCGTTGCAGCTATGATGATACAAGAAAGGAAATTGATTGAAGATTTCCGTGATTTAAATTTGACAAACCAGATCATTTGTGCCAATTACACTGTTTCTCAAGAGGAGAGTGATCTAAGGGCGGAAATTGAAGAAGCTCAGAGTCAAGATGATTGGATACAGCGCAATCTGACTCGAATCGAACAGGGAGAAGTTTCAGGCTACGACATATCGCCTCGTGGATTGGTTCGTTACCAGAAAAGAGTCTGCGTTCCACTTAAGGCAGAGTTGAGGCAGAAGATTTTGGATGAGGCATACAAGAGCCGATATACTCTTCATCCTGGTATGACCAAGATGTATCAGAATCTGAAATCGGTGTATTGGTGGCCGGGTTTGAAGAGTGACGTGACCAAATATGTTGCAAGGTGTCTCACTTGTCAGAAAGTGAAAATCGAGCACCAGAGACCGCCTGGTTGACTTCAGAGTCCTGAGATTCCGGAATGGAAATGGGAAAGCGTGAACATGGATTTGGTTGTGGGATTACCCAGGATCAGAAACTATGATGTGATCTGGGTAATTGTGGATCGGTTAACGAAGTCAGCCCACTTCATACCAATTAATGCTGGTTATTCTCCTAATAAACTAGCGGAGATTTATATCCGAGAGATTGTCAAACTTCATGGTGTTCCGAAAAACATCATTTCCGATCGAGATCCACGATTTACTTCGAAGTTTTAGAAAGCATTGCATGAAGCCTTAGGTACTCAACTGAGATTCAGTACGGCTTATCATCCTCAAACGGATGGACAATCTGAGAGAACAATTCAGACGCTGGAAGATATGTTGCGAGCTTGTGTTCTCGACTTTAAAGGAAGTTGGGATTGTTTCCTTCCACTGGCTGAGTTCGCTTACAACAATAGCTATCATGTGAGCATCCAAATGGCTCCGAATGAAGTGTTGTATGGAAGACGGTGTCAATCACCTTTATGTTGGAATGAATTATCCGAAAGGAAGCTTTATGGGCCAGATTTGGTTGATCAAACCTCAGCACAGATTCGGATCATTCGTAAGAGGCTCCTTGCAGCGCAGAGTCGACAGAAAAGTTACGCTGACAAGAGGAGAAGGCCTTTAGAATTTGAGGTTGGTGATCACATATTCCTGAGAGTATCACCAATTACGGGCATTGGGCGAGCCATCAAGAGGAAGAAGCTGAGCCCGAGATATATAGGTCCATTTGAAATCTTTGAGAGGATTGGGCCTGTTGCTTATCGAGTAGCCCTACCCCCAAACTTGAGCAGACTCCACGATGTGTTTCATGTTTCCCAACTGAAGAAGTATCAACCGGATCCATCTCATATTGTTGAATATGAAGAAGTTGAGTTACAAGACAACTTCACATATGCGATAGAGCCAGAACAGATCATTGATAGAGAAGAACGACAGCTCAGACACCGAAGCATTCCATTTGTGAAGGTGATCTGGAAGGGAATGACTCAGAGGGAAGCAACTTGGGAAGCAGAAGCAGATATGTGAAGACGTTATCCAGAGTTTATGGCTCAAGTTGTGTGACAAATTTCGAGGATGAAATTTATTTTACGGGGGGAGAAATGTGATATCGCAAAAAGTGATTAAGGGCTAATGACTTCAAAAGTAGATATAATTATTGTTGAATAAACAC
Organism: Inga laurina; assembly: GCA_963855925.1. Classification (NCBI taxonomy): domain Eukaryota; kingdom Viridiplantae; phylum Streptophyta; class Magnoliopsida; order Fabales; family Fabaceae; genus Inga; species Inga laurina. The sequence continues at coordinate 22,585,775 of OY979710.1, forward strand.
TTTTGGAGAATGTGTGATGAGAATTTGGATATTTTAATGATTCCAATGGCTTCCTTGTGAAAATTCGTGTGGGGAGAGTGTTTATTGTGAAATTGTAACCATTGGGAACAATTGTGCAAAAGTTGAAAACTCTGTCCATTGAAACTCTGTACAGGGCAGCCGATTTGTATAGACTTTTTTACTAGGTAAATGATGTCAGAAAATTATGAAAATTTCCAGCCTTAAAGTTCACATCCCAAGCTTCAAAATGGATATATAATTTGTGCCATTTCGTTTTGTGAGCTAGGAGATATGACTGTCCAAAGTTTGGGATGGAAACTGAACTCTGTTTTGGGGCAGTGATGAGTTTTATATGATTCTGGAATTTTGTGGTGATTTTCAGTAATGGACAATATTTTTCCTATGAAGAGGACTTAAATATCTTTCATTTGGCTTTGGAATCACCTAATTTCGATTTGTTTAGAATTAGTTATGATTTTTCAAAGTTGGGCAGAAAATCTGCCAGAAAATCCGAAAATGTGAAATTAGAAATTATGACATCATCATGTGGTAAGGTGACATCAGCATGATATTATAAATCACTTTTCCGTTCCCTCTTCAGCCATTTCCGACGTCTTGAGCTTCAAAGAGAAAAGGAAAGTGATTTGAGATATCTAGTGAGAGAAGGAGCAAGAACTTCAAGGTAAGTTCGATTTCTTCGGTGTTTTAGCTCTTGACTTGTATAATCCTTCTCCTAAGCTTCTCTTTTACATGATTCAAGGTGTTTGAAGCTAGAATTTAAGTGTTGAGAAGGCTAGGGTTTTTGTTATCAAAGGAAAAAGCCAGAGGGAGCTTGAGGTAACTTCCAAACTTTTGTATATTGCTTATTCTGGTTGCTGTGGGCAATTTAATCGGTGAAATTTCGCCGGATTGCCATTGGTTTTAAAGTTTGGAAATGATATGGCCTAGGGGTTATGCTGCCCAAATTGGGTCTTATTGTTAGTTTTAACCTAATGTAATGGTTAATAAAGTGGTTAGGAGTAGAAAGAAACGCGTTTGCGGAGCCGAAATCGTAAAACCCCGGTTTTCTCCGGAGAACTCATAAATTTCGGCCAGCTCTAGAAATGAGTCTTAGAGTTGGATTTTCAATGATTTGATGGTTCCATTGAGTTCAGGAGCTAAAATTAGGTGGGGTTACAGTTGGCCACTTTTTCGGAAAAGGACGAAAAAGCATAATTACGAAAACGCCCCTGAAACCTTTAAATAGTGGCTGCCGAGGGCAATTTTGTCCTTTGGCAATGAATTTGATAATTCCGAGTCCGAAAATGGATTCCTTAGGCAGAAATATGTTAGGATAGCCCAGATTAGAATTTCGGGAAAAGTGCAACCGGACCGGGTACGGCGGGCCGGGTCCCCGGGGGTATTTTTGTAAATTTTCATTATAGACTCATATAACCCCAAGTAACACTATGGAAGTGTCTAAATGGTTCATTTGGAATTGTAGGATTCGATATTTGCCGCCCTCGGGGGCCAACTGCGCCGAAGGACGTCAGGAAAGAACAAGGTAGTGACTCTCTCTCTTATACTTTGTGTAATGCACTGTATGTGTGTTGTATCACTGTTTTATGATGATTTCTGATGCTGCTGCTGTTACAGCTGGTGATAGCTGTCGTTTACAGCGCAAGCTGTCGTTTACAGCGTAAGCTGTCGTTATTGTGATTATAGCGTAAGCTGTCGTGATGTTGATTACAGCAAGAGCTGTCGTATTGTGTATACAGCCGTGAGTGCTGTCGTTTGTGGTGAAAACCATGTATCTGTGAATTGCTGCTACTGTTGCTGTTTGTGATTTATGTACATGCTTTGTGTTTATGCATTGTGTGAGTGGTTTGTTACTATTGTGATTCTCTCGAATCTCATTCTTTCCTATGACTAACATTTCAGACAGGGCGTGTGGCTTAAAGGAGAAGCGGCCAACCCGGAGCAATTAGGACCCTTGGGGGTATATAGTTTAATTGGAAACGTTGGTTATGTATTTTGAACTCGGGATTACTGTATATTCTGAATCAGGAACACTACATTTGATTTTGGTTGTGTAATCCCCTAGTGTATACTTATAAACCTTCAGGTTTTTATGCATAGAACCCGGGAGTTGCCGGGGATGCGGTTATACACTCTGATATGATTGAATGTATATTAACTGCACAGGTAATTATATTCGAATATTGAAATTGAGACCTAGATGGGAAAAAGAGTTTTGAAAGTTTTGTAAAAATTTTACTGTGAGACAGAAAGTTTAAAACGAGGTTAAAGCATCCAATGGTCTCTAATCTGATTTAAATATGTGTTATCGAATTATAATTACGTGTTTAAAGTCAGGGGGTTACAGGATCCCGATTGTGTCTTGGACTATCAAAATTTATACCACTGAAACTATAACGTTGTCTTTTTTTAGTTAAATGGAAGCAAAATTTACTTTGTCACTTATTTACAGTAGGAGACTAAGTAATTAAGGAGTAACATAAGTCAATCATCTACTGAATTTACGCCGTGACATTGCATTGGAGCTCATTCCACCTACACTATCCATCGCCAAAAAATGTTCTCAGTGTGTTTTACTACTTTATATGCATAGAGTTGTTATGTTTTTTGTTGTTAGCATATGGGAGGGCACAACTTGTTTTGTGTATTAATCCATTTGCTATTATGCTTTGGCAAATGCTGACAAGCATGATTCCACCATAAGAGTTTATCAACTTCCTTGACAAATGACCCTGAAAATGTTCAGTGTTTCCTCACTTGAGCTCTTTTGGTTTTGCCAATTTTATATTATAGATCATCTAGTTGTGATAAGCGTTTCACAACATTACAAAAGTAGTTTCATAGATGAAGATGCTCACATTTTTCTAAATGTCCCTTGAACTTGAACGTGGTTCCACAATGCTAGATAAGAGTTTATCAAGTTCTGTTCTCTATTTCCCAATATTTGTTTAGCATTTCCTGAGACCTCCTGCCACGCTTTGCAACTTGGTTGCCAATAAGACCTGAAGATATTTTTTTCCCCAATTTACATTATAATTTATCAAATTTACATAACCGTTTCACAAAATTCAATAAGCAATTCCGCAAGTTATAACCCCCATATTGTTCAAATCTTGGTACATTTAATACTCTACAAGTGAAAGTGGTTCCGCTATTTAAGATGTGATTTTATCAACTTTTTGTTTTGTGTTTACCAAAATTTGATAAGCATTTCCACAGACGGCCCTCATTGCTTGGCAACTTGGTTGCGAAGACGCCCTGAAGCTACTTTGTTTTTCCCAAGTTTACATTATATCTATAAACTTTTGTTATCCATTTTGCAAAATTACATTAGCTGTCCTCAGATAACACAAAAATGTTTTCAAGCTCCATACATTTAATTCCCTGAACATTAAACTGGTTCCATAACTCCAGATAAGGGTTTATCAAGTTATAATTATCTATTTCGCAATATTGGATAAGCATTTTTGCAAACGCCGTCACAAGTTTGTGAACTTGGTCGCAAACAAGGCCTGAAGAAAATAAGTTTTCCTAGGTTACATTATAATTTGTCAACTTTATACAATTAATTCGCAATATTAGATAAGTTGCTCCACATCTGATAATGCTAACATTTCTCTTATCTTCGTACCCTTAATCCCTTAAATGTTAAATTGGTTCCCCAAATCCAGATAAGGGTTTATCAAGTTTTCTTTTATGGTGCGTAATATTTTATTACCATTTCTGCAGTTGGCCTTACCATTTAGTGAACGTGGTGGCAAAGGTACACCGTAGTTTTTTCTATTTGCTCATTTGGTATAACATTTTTTCAATTTCAATAATCATTTATTAAATGCATATTAGCATTGCTATAGATAACGCTCAGATATTTCCCCATCTTCGTATATTTGCTCCCCTAACGCATGCATAATGTTTCCAATTTCTCTTAACCAGTTGTAAATTTTTTTTATGTGTATAGCATTTTTAGATAAAAATTTCTGTACTTTGCCCATTTTTTAATAAGCTAGGATAGCAAAATCCCTAACTGTTGCAGGATTTTTCCCAAAAACGCTTAAGAGGTCATCAAGATATGATTAGAATTTCCAAAATGTACATTAACATTTAACATGTTCGTGCACCACTTTTGCAGCATGATTTTGTAAACATTAGCACGCCATGATAGTGCAAGTGGCTTATCAGAACACATCAAAAGAAAACAAAATCCTCCTTCTTCTAAACCCTATATACAAAAGTTTCAAAATAAAGGAGTGAACAATATATACCCAAAAGACATGACATACTGATATGTAGGGCTCATAATAGGGTATGACCTTAGATATAAACAATGGGGAATACAATGACAGTGCCAAAAAACCAGCAGCAAGAAACATTGTTCTAACATGTGCATTGACAATAAGACATTAAGAAAGCGGTTCCTCTTAATGTTCCTTTGTCAATGACATAACTCTATATCTATTACTAATTACTTACAACATTTGATACCCCATGTACCCCATCCCTTCATCCCAAAAAATAACACAGAAGGGTTAGACCAAAGTATATATACACCAAAAGATTTTGCCTAATACTGCACAAATACTGAACTTCAACATGGATTGGGATTTTTACAAGTCCACATGTATGCCTAGCTTCATGGCACCGTGGACAATGATAGATCTTTCTTTTTTAGAACTGTGATTCTTGCCTTATTGATCTTGATCTTCCAGGTGGTCTACTTGTCATTAGATGGTGCAAGAAGATATTTTCAGACATATTGTGCATGATATAAAGGGTATAATCGTTCAGGTTTGGCATGTCTATTGTGACAACTGGAATCATGCTGTGCTCATAAATCTTTGCCTGAGTTTTGATCTTAAAATAATCATCAACATATTCACAAATGTTGCCATGGACAACCTTCACAGTTGCACAGGCATGTGTGCATGGAATCCTACTTATTTGCCAAAATGCACAACTATATTCACGTTGTCAAATGTCAACCCTATAGTCTCCACGTGCTGTAAGCATATAGAATCGTCCCTGATCATAATCTTCACACCACATATACTCACTTCTAATTACATTTTCCCTCACTTTCGCCTCTATATTTGGCCTAACACAATTCTTCCACTTCCTCATTGATAGATATGATGAATGCATCTTCTTTGCTACTTTCTCATGATGTGCATGGATTAGTTGGACTACATTATACTTTCTCTCCTTTACCATCCAAGCATTGAAAGATTGCAAGATTGGTTGTTAAGTTGTCCCAACGCTTGTAAGGGAACTTGCTCATTGCCCACCTGTCAACATCCCCATGATTTAAAATCCAATCATATAACTCTTTTGAGTGCCCCCACATCTGTTCCATTGCCTTATCAAAGTCATCCAGAAGCCTTGCATATGCAACTTTGTCAAGAAGCATAAGTCCATCCTCTTTTAGCCAAGAACTTGTTTCCTTTTGCCCCTATTTATTTTAGTATCTCAGTGCTAAAGTTCTCCTTCATACGTCTATAACAAAATGCATGATAATGACCTCCAAGTATTGCTACCACACCACCTATTATGGCATTGTGATGATTTGACACAACAGTAACTTCTATTGAACCAACAATCCTTTTAATCATATACATAAATCAAGTCCAATCATTCAGTGTTTCTCCCTTCACAATTGCTATTGAGAAAGGCAACAACTCATTATCCGCATCATAGGTTGCAGCTGAAAGGAGCGTCCTCCTATAGGGCCCGCTTAAATGAGTTCCATCAACATATAGTACATGTCTTGCACCTCCCAAGAATCCCTCAATACATGACCCATATGCAATAAAAACTTATTCAAACCTGTAACCATTTGCTGCCTATTCAGGCACTGTTTTATCATCCATTTCCTTTAACCTTTGGCATATCCATGGGATTAACATGTAAGATTGTTCTGGTCTTCTATGAATGTCTTACATTGCATTCTCCTTTGCTCTATAAGCCTGTTTATATGTTAGGTTAACACCATACTCCCTTTGCAAAGTCTTCATAATCTCAGTTGGATGCTTATCTCTATGGTTCCTAACCTCATCAATAATTATTGATAATGTCAAACTAGATCTTGCACCATGGCCAGTTACTTCCAAATTATCTTGAGCACTATGCACATGATCTCTTATAAATTTGGTGACACAAAGTATTGTTACACTCTTGCCGTCTCCATTTGCACATAATTTCTAGGGACATCCTTCTACTTTACACTTGACATATATCTTTTCCTTGGTGTTCCTCTCGTATTTGGGCACAAACTTGTGTTCAATCCTATATTTGTACAATGCTCCTCTTAGTTCATCTGCATGTGAAAAATGTTGCCCAACTCCTGAAATTAGTTCGCCCTACTTCAAATAGCTCCTCTCAATCTTAAATGTCTATTCAGTGTCATAAGTTGGATTGCTACCACTAAATGCAACTTACACAGGCTGAACATCACTGCCATCACTGATGGGATAAATCTCTACCTTTGGTGACTATTGCAGGAATCTCTCAATCCTGCATTAAAGATTACAAACTCTTATTAACTATTACCGACATTTGATTACAAAAAACCAATATATTCATTTCAACAACTTTTTGTAACTTACAGATCATAATCATTTCTTTACAAGGGTTGGTTCACATTATGCTTATGAGATGCAAACACATGAGCTCTGCATTCATTGAACCAAAACAATTTTTCTATTTCTTCATTACTATCAAAGATCAATTAAAGTCCTCTCAGCAAACATAACTTTATATTTAATGTCACAACTACTTAATACATCACTTGTCCATATTGCAATGATTTCTCTTAATTCTTCCAGCCTTATCCCTTCTGTTAGCATTTTTACCTTCACTACCTCTAATGTATTTAACTTCACCATCATGATTACATTCAACTTTTCCCCATACATGAAAATTACAAAACAACTCCTTCGCAGAACTTGCCCTACTATTTCCATCCATTTTGTTAACTCCCCTACAACAAATAAATGAGCACACTATCAGTGGAAAAATAAAACAAACTGCCCACTTCAATATTTAACATATCTACATTAGGGTTTGTCAACTTCATCTTACTCATTTCCTACAAAATCCACCCTGCTTCTCTCTTCACTCTTTTAGCTTTAACTCACCTAATCTTTTATCGCCATCTTCTACCACATTCACCCAGTATCAGCAATTTTTTCCCCTCTACTAACATCAATCTTCACGTCCGTCTAACCTAAGTACCTAGCTCCAAAATGCTCGTTTCCCACCCAAATGAGGATAAGGAAAAATAATGATTGACCATCGACGAGGCAAGGGAGTATCTGTACATACCTCAGCTGGGTTACATTTCGCTAGCTTGTTCTATCACTCTTGTCTTGTACCTCTTTCATGTCATCACTTCTACACATACCTCTCTCTTCTTTTCTCTTAAGCTCATATAGGCAAACCAGTCATTTTATCTCTAAATTATAAATCTCTGATTAGTCACAACCAGCTCTACAAGATTTTCAAATTTTGTTACACCTCATTGTCTTTTCACACTTTTAAGGTTCCTTTTCAGGGATTTTCCGTTCATTTTTCCCCCTTTCGCTCTGGCAATACTGCATGTAGAGGTGTAGAGAGAGAGAGAGTATGAGTTTAAGAAGAAAGGGGAGACAAAGCTTGGATTCACTCTAGAATATTTGAGTAAGCAATCTATCTTCCATTTCTTAGTTTCTCTACTCTCATTTTTAGTTCTTAATGAAAGAAAGATTTAGGGATGGTTAAACTTCGAATTCTTGACCCTTCTAGTTGATTATTTTGCTTTTAATGAAACTAGTGAGTCTTGAATAAGAATTATACAAGTTGAATTTTTGTTTGAGTAGTTGATCTGAGTAAACTATGTTAGATCTCATGTTTTGATGATAACAAAGAATGGTATGAAAAAGACTTGAGTAATAAATAAGTTTGAACAAAGTAATAACAGGGAAAAGCATTACTTGAAGTAAGCATTGGAGTAATGAAGAAAGGCCAAGAGAAAAAGGTGAGAAACTTGATCAGAAGCAATTTTTCTAAGGCATTACTCGAGTATGTCTCGAGTAATGAGACAAAACTTGAAGTAACCAGAGATACCTTCGAGTAAGCTGCCAATGTTACTCGAGTAAGCACTCGAGTAATAGTGTAAAAGTTTTCAAGTTGCTCTCGGCCTGCCAATGTTACTCGAGTAACCAGGTAAAAGTTTTCAAGTTACTCTCGGCCTGCCAATGATACTCGAGTTACTCTGTTTCAGAAAATGTGTTGCTCTCGGTATTTTGTACCACTGCCAATGTTACTCGAGTAGCTACTCGAGTAATGCACTGAGGTAAGTAAAAACTTGAAGGTAGTACTCGAATAACTTGAACTAATTTATCATACTTTCCTCGAGTCATTACTCAAGTTTACAGGTATTTATTAATTCATTTTAAGTGGATTACTCGAGTATGTACTCGAGTATGCAGAGTTATTTTTTGAAGGAAAACTTCAAGTCATTACCCAAGTAAGCTATGAACATAATTGAGTTTACTCGAGTATGTACTAGAGTAACATGGTAATCAAACTTGAAGTGCTCTCGGCCTTGAAATCCTACTAACATTACTGGAGTAAAGCATCGAGTAACATAAGTTTATTTGAAGGTTTACTCGAGTTGGTACCCGAGTAACCTATGAAGAAAAGAGTGCATTACTCGAGTAGGTACCCGAGTAAATAAGCATTTCCAAAGGTTTGATGTTTTGTTTATTCCCTGCACTACCCAAGTAATCTTATAGTTGTTTGTTGACTTGCAGTCCATCAAAGATTTCACAATGATACTCGAGTAAGTACTCGACTAAACTTTAATGAATACTCGAGTAGCTACTCGAATATGCAAACCGAGAAATTCTGAAATCATTCCAACGTTCATTGTTTTGTTTCTTATTTGATTAACCTTTCATTATATTAGTATTCCTAGCATATCCACAGATAAACAATGAAGAGATCTTACCAAATAAGGAAATTCAAATGCAACGCTCAAATGTCACCGACCGCACCTACCGCAAACGTATGTTTTTCAAATACTGGAAAAGTCAATAGTGGTTGCGCACGCTCCAACGGGCATGAAGAAATATGTTCCAGCAATCATTACCAACGTATCTATATATATGGGAACATCCAAACAGAGAAGAGAACAAGAACACACTCATGAACGAATCATCAAGTTCATTACTCTGTTTTACATTATACTTGTAATTCTATGCTTCAGTGATTCTTATTCATTCTATAAGAGAGATATTTCATTCAAACTCAATATTTGTTATTAAGGTAACTTAAGGTTGTGGAACTTTGAGTTGGGATTGGATTACAACTTGTAAGGGGGAGCGAGTGTCCAGGCGAAGGAACTTGCTTGTACTGAGGTGCCAAGAACCCACTGAATCTTGGAAGTTATAGTGAAACTCTCAGAGAAGCTCTGAGGACTGGACGTAGGTCAAAGTGGTTGTGGCCGAACCAGTATAACTCCTGGTGTACACTTCGGTGATATTTCTCCTTACTCTTTCCTGTTTTAATTTCAACGTCAAATTTTATATTTGCAATGAAATTTTTAAGATCACCCAATTCACCCCCCTCTTGGGTGAAACGCTTGCTCTAACATTTGGTATCAGAGCGTAGGTCTTCTTGTTAAGGTATAACAACCTAAGAAGGATCCAATGGCAAGCATGGGTGAAGGAATTCTTCCCGACGGTGCATCCATCACTAGACCTCCCGGTTTCATTGGAGAACCTTTTCTTTCTGGAAAGCAAAGGTCAGAGTATTCGTAATGGCTACTGAATATGGGCTATGGGATGTGATTGAGAGTAGAAACTATCAACCTACAAAGATTGTAGATTCTCAGAAAATTCCCAAGACACCAGCGGAATATGATGAGAATGACAAGAAACTTATCACTCTCAACAGCAAGGCAATTTTGATGTTACAAAGTGCCGTGAGTCAAAGTGAGTATTTCAAAATTTGCACACTTCCAACAACAAAGGAAATATGGGAAGCTCTAGAAATAGCTAATGAAGGAACTTCAGGAATAAAGGAGAACCGGATCAACACCTTGGTCACTGAATTCGATTTACTTTGAATGAAATCAGGTGAATCAATATCTGAATTTGAACTTAGATATACTCATCTTGTTAATCAACTTGCAGCTCTTGGGAAAGTTTATGATCAGCATACCCAAGTACGAAAGATTCTAAATATTCCTTCTAAAGAATGGGAGGCCAAAGTCATTGTGATAGAAGAAGCAAAAGGAGAATCAATGAGATCAGTTGCTTCTCTATTTGGAAGTCTTTCTGAATATGAAAGCAAACTAAAGTTCAAATGGGAACTAGATGACATTGGTGACAAGAAAAAGAAAGGTCTAGCACTAAAAGTAAAAGAAGAGAATCAAGATGAGGATGAGGAGTTTGATGATGATGAAATGGGCGTAATCATAAAATGATTCAGAAAGTTCTACAAGAAAGGACAAGGATTCAAACACTTTCAAAAAGGTAGAACTAGCAGCAAAGATCATATCATTTGCTACGAATGTGGAAAACCAGGACATATCAAATCAGAATGTCCAGAACTGAATCAAAAGAGCAAAGAAAAGAGAAAAGGCAAATTCTTCAACAAAAAGAAGGCCTTCGTATCTGCTATATGGGGTGATAGTTCCTCTGACGAAGAAAGTGATGAGGAACAATAGCTAATATATGTCTCGTCGCTCAAGAAGAAACATAAGAGGAGGTAAATGATTCTGATCTTACCTATGATGAATTACTCTCTGAATATAATGCTTTACATTTTGAATTTATCAAAGTAGTTAAAGAATTAATTGTTTTCAAAAAGAAAAACAAAGCTCTTGAAATTGAACTTAAAGAAAGTTCAGAAAAGGATTGTGAAAATTGTTCTTCTTTGAAAAAGAAAAACACTGATCTTATAAAAACTCTTGAAAAATTTACTCAAGGAAGTGAGATGCTAAATGTTATTTTAAAAGCTCAACGATTTGTAAATGACCGATCTGGGATTGGATATGATCCAAAATCAGACAAAAGGAAAGGTAGAAAGAAAGTAGGAGGTAAGTCATATTTGAATTATTTCCAGCATTCTGTGCATACATCGAATTCGTTTGCATTTTGTAATTACTATAATAGAAAAGGTCATTATACATCTTCATGCATTCGTAAGAAGAAAGGAACAATAGGAACCTACAAATGGGTACCTAAAGGCTCATATGTTCAGAAAATTATTTGTACTAACCCAAGAGGACCCAAAAAGATGTGGGTACATAAGACCTAGTCATTTGATTGTAGGTATGTCTTAAAGCATCCAAAAATAGCAAGTGGTACATAGATAGTGGATGCTCTAGACATATGACCGGAGATTTCGAAAGTTTTACCACATTGCAACCTAAGGAAGGTGGCAAGGTAAAATTTGGAGGAAATCAATCCGGAAAGATAGCAGGAATTGGTGAAATCAAAAATGACAAAGGAATACAAGTCAAAGATGTATATTATGTTGAAGGCTTGTGTCACAATTTGCTGAGTGTAAGTCAAAGTGCAGATAAAGACAACTGGGTAATATTTGACTCAGAAGAATGTTTAATTATCAACAAGAATGACTTACAACTTGATAAGAAGAATATCAAGGCTAAGCTCAGAGCAAAAAGGGAAGGTAACTGCTATACTTTAGATATTAGTAGAAATGAGTATGAAAACTATTTTCTGAGTAATACTGATGAAAGTTGGCTATGGCATAAGAGATTGGTTCATGTCAATATGCATCAATTAGGCAAACTACTCAAAAAGGATTTAGTTCTTGGATTACCCAAAGTAACTTTCAAAAATGACTTGATTTGTGATGCATGTCAAAAGGGTAAACAAACTAAATCATCTTTCAAATTGAAAAATGAGATTCAACAAATAGACCACTACAATTATTGCATATAGATTTAGTTGGCCCAGCAAGAGTAAAGAGTCTTGGTGATAACTTATATTCATTGGTCATTGTTGATGATTTCTCTAGATTTACATGGGTTATTTTTCTATCATCAAAAGATGAAACCTTTGAAGAATTTATTGTTTTTGCCAAGAAAGTGCAAAATGAGAAAGGTATGTCCATTACAGGTATTAGGACCGATTATGGTGGAGAATTTGAAAATCAAGCCTTTGAAGAATATTGTGATACTAATGGCATTGATCACAATTTCTCTACTCCAAGGACGCCTCAATAAAATGGAGTTGTGGAACGCAAGAATAGAGTACTCACTGAAATGGCTAGAGCAATGTTGAATGAAAAGAACGTGTCTCAAGTGTTCTGGGCTGATGCTATGAGTACAACATGCTATATTTCAAGTAGAGCCTATATCAGAACAAAACTTGGAAAGACACCATACGAGCTGTACAAAGGAAGAAAGTCAAACATTGCTCATCTACATATTTTTAGTTGTAAGTGTTTTATTCATAATAATGGTAAGGATAACTTAGGAAAATTTGATTCTAGAACTGATGAAGGAATTTTCCTAGGATACTCTAATTGAAGTAAAGCATATAGAGTATTTAATAAACGAACATGTGTTGTTGAAGAATCAATTCACGTTGTATTTGATGAATTTGAATCCTCTGACAAAACCATTGATGAAGAACAGGAAGTTGTTTTAAATCAAGAAAATGGTCAATCTATTTCTAAAACTTTTATTCCAGAGGTTGATGAAACCAAGGAAGAAGAGCAATCTCTAGGTCAACCTAAAGCCTGGAAATACAATAAAAGTTATCCCTTAGATCAAGTCATAGGAGATGTGAACGAAGGGATCAAAACTAGAAATAGAATTTTCAATAAAGTAAGTTTTTCTGCATTCATTTCTGAAATTGAACCTTCAAACATTGATGAAGCCCTATCAAACAATGATCGGGTTATAGCAATACAAGAAGAACTAAATCAATTTGAGAGAAATCAAGTTTGGGATTTGGTACCTCGACCCAAGGATCATACAATCATTGGAACTAAATAGGTATTCAAGAACAAACTCGATGAATCTGCAATTATTGTCAGAAACAAGGCAAGGTTGGTGGCCAAAGGCTATTATAAGGAAGAAGGGATTGATTATGAGGAAACGTATGCTCCAGTGGCTAGATTAGAAGCTATACGCGTACTCTTAGCCTTTGCATGCATCAAAGGATTCAAACTCTATCAAATGGATGTAAAGAGTGCTTTTCTAAATGGTTATGTCATGGAAGAAGTATATGTATAACAACCTCCAGGTTTTGAGGATGTTACCAAACCTGACCATGTTTTCAAACTTAAAAAGGCTTTATATGGTTTTAAAACAAGCTCCTACAGCATAGTATGAAAGGCTCAGTAACTTTCTCATTGATCAAGGTTTTGTACGAGGAAAAGTTGATACAACACTTTTTATAAAACGAAAACGTGATGATATTTTAATTGTTCAAATATATGTTGATGACATTGTTTTCGGTGCTACTAATGAATCTCTGTGTAAGGAATTTTCTGAGATAATGCAGGGAGAGTTTGAGATGTCAATGATGGGAGAATTGAATTTCTTTCTTGGTTTGCAAATCAAAAAAAGAAAGAATGGAATCTTCATATCTCAAACAAAGTATTTGAAAGAATTGTTGAAGAAGTATGGAATGGATGAAGCAAATGGCATGGACACTCCTATGAGCTCAACTACGTTGCTTGATACTGATATCAAAAGGAAAGACTACAACATCACAAAATATAGAGGAATGATTGGATTATTACTCTATCTCACGGTAAGCAGACCAGACATTCAATTTAGTGTTGGCATATGTGTAAGATATCAATCAGCACCAAAGGAATCACATGCTGAAACTGTTAAATGAATTTTTAGATATCTTGCTGACACACCAGAATTGGGTCTGTGGTATCCCAAAGGAAGAAGTGAATATCTTGTTGCATATTCAAATTCAGATCATGGAGGATACAAAATAGACAGAAAGAGCACCAGTGGACAAGGACAATTTCTTGGAGGATCTCTTGTATCATGGTTCAGCAAGAAACAAAATGCAGTGTCTCTTTCATCAACGGAAGCCGAATATGTTGCAGTCTCAAGTTGTTGTGCACAAGTAATATGGTTAAAACAACAACTAGAAGATCTTGGTATTTATCTCAAAGAAATACCAATCTATTGTGACAATACCAGTACGATAAGCTTGGCAAAGAATCCAGTTCAACACTCTAGAACCAAGCATATCGATGTCAGACATCACTTTATCAGAGATCATGTTCAAAAGAAAGATGTGAAAGTGATATTCATTCCTACTCATCTTCAACTAGCTGATATTTTCACAAAACCCCTTGCAAAAGATCAATTTCTATACATAAGAAGAGAATTGGGAATGGTAAATCCCAATGAGTTGTAAGTTATTTCAGTTTCTCATAATATTAGATGAAGTCATTTTTTAAAGTTTTGATGATTACTAACTTAAGCATCGGAGTATATAGAAACTTGTTTTGCAGGAAGATTGAAACTCTCTTTTGAGAAACAAAAACAGAGGTGATCAGAGGACACCTTTACTGGAGTACCAACTTGAAGTTATGACTAACAGATAAGCATTACCTGAGGAACAACTTGAAGTAAAGAAGCCCTTTACTCCAGTAACTACTCAAGTAATGGTTCCCCAAAACTGGAAGTAACGGATCAAGTTACCTGAAATTTCAATCAAACGGTTCAGTTACTAAGAAATGAACAGTCAGAAGTGAAAAGACAGGTTACCCGAGGCGAGCCTCGAGTAAACTTGAACATTACTCGAGTAAGGATTCGAGTAACTGCAAGTCCAGATTTCCAAATTGATGAAAAACGATCAAAATCTGCTTCAAATTGGTTACAAATGATCGAGGGAACATACATGGATAATTACAATATTATTCATGCCAGGTACGCAATTTAAATGAATTATTTTAGAGATTTTCTGTATGATCACTCGAGTAAGGCCTCAAGTAAACTTGAAGGTTACTCGAGTAAGGCCTCGAGTAACGTCGGGTTTTAGGTCTTTATCTATCGCAAACTCGGTCATTTCCATAAAATCTCCTCGAGTAAATCACTATACACTCTCACAAAAACTTTTCACAATCGATTCCTTGCATCATTTCCGTCAAAACCCAACAGATTTCAACCCCAAAAACTTCCTATTTTGCTCAGATTCTCAGTGCCCTAACTCGCGACTGTGACTCTGTTTCTTTGAGATTTCCAAATTTTTGTGTTTCAAGATGGTTAGAACCAAGAATCTCAATTTCACAGATTCCTCTAAATCACAACAACATCCTGATCCTCTTTCTTCTCCTCCCAGAAAGAGAAGAAAACTTACCCCGAGATCAAAAGCCAAAATCCAACCTCAACCTCATCCGAAACCAAAAGGGGTTGTGATCAAAGAGCCTATAGCTACAAGGGCTCAATCCAAAAAGAGTACCTCTACCGGGAAAGGCAAGAGTGCCAAATCTCCCTCACCTCCTCCCTCTGATTCCTCTACCCCCTCTTTTACACCAAAGCCTACTAAAAAGCCTAAGTATGATAAGAATGTGGCTAAGGCTATGGCAAACATCATAGATCAAATGGAGAAGGGGCAATCTTCAAAGAAATCTAGATTGCCAGAAGAGAAAATCACCAACCCTCCAAAGGGGTTCAATGTCAACAAGCTAGTGGAATTCCCAAAGTATCTATCTCAGTTTTCAAAGAGGAAAGTGTGCAAGACACACTATATGGACCTCAAGTTACTTCAGGAGGTAGTGAAGTATGATCTTAGTTCCTATTTAGATCCTTTTATGCCTTGGCTTTCCATTAGATTACCTTTTTGCACTAAAGTGATCACACACTTTTACTGTAACCTTGAGATCCTAGATGAGCCAAACAGAACCTCAGCTGAGGAAGAGATGACCACCATAGTGAGAGGGCAAAAGATCCTTATTTCACCCTCCAGGATAAACTTGTGGTTAGGGATAGAGAACCCCCCAGATAACATTTACTCCCAACTTGAACCCAACCAAATATTTTCTATCCTTAAACCTGGTAAGTTAGTTGGCCCTTTGAATTTCAAACCAAGCGATATGTGTGATCATCACAGGGTTCTATGGTACATCTACTCTAGATCCCTTGTGAACAA
This sequence comes from Inga laurina, assembly GCA_963855925.1. Lineage (NCBI taxonomy): Eukaryota > Viridiplantae > Streptophyta > Magnoliopsida > Fabales > Fabaceae > Inga > Inga laurina. Next base: position 22,601,932 of record OY979710.1, read on the forward strand.
AGCCAACAACTATACCCACTTCTCTGATAGGGACTTTAGGTGGTTTGCTTCATTTCTCCTGAAGGAACAGAAGGACTTGGGGGAGTATATCTTTTTTGAGATGAAAAGATACAGAGTGGATGGGAAGGCTACCACACCAATGCCATATCCTCATATAGTGTCACTTATTCTGAAAGAGAATAAGATATGGTATCTGGATAGCAAGGAACCTATTGAGAGGATGACTCTGGTTGGGAGAAATCAGATTGGGAAGCTGAATATTGACATCCCTCTCAAAGGCCCACTGGAGTCTGGGTCGAAGAAGAAGAAAAAGACTAAGACCGAGACCAGCAAGAAGGATGACACTCAGTCATCGGCTCCAGCTGCCACCACATCATCACCCTCCTTCCTCAATGCCGCATTTCAGCATTTCATGGAAAATATGCTCCGAGGATTCCATGTTGATATCGCCAACATAAATGCTGAATTGATTACCAACATGAACTACAAAATGGCAGAGTTGGTTGAGAAAATGGAAAAGAGGCACGAGGAGTTGCTTGCTGAGCAACATGCCCAGGGTGAGACACTGAGATTGATTCTGGCACGGCTGGATTCATTAGGTCCCAGACCTTCTGCCGGTCCTTCTTCCTCTGCACCTCCACCACCTCCAGAGCACACTCCTTCTGATATTCCTCACACTGAGGCTGAGCCTACTATCCCTCAGGTCTCTAGTCCACCTGAGGCACAACCCAAAGATATCTTGTACTCAGTGGATAACTCCGACACTAATGAGACCATTCATATCATCATTGATGATTCCCCTCCCAAACCTCAGACTGAACCCGCTTCTAAACCTATTCCATCTCCTACCCATACTGAGGAAATATCTCCCTCCTCATCCTTTGATAATCACACTCCAGAGGTTGAGACCACTCCAGAGGTTGAGACCACTCCAGAGGTTGAGACCACTCTAGAGGTTGAGACCACTATGGTTGTCTACCAGTCTCCTCCTATTCCTCCCAATGATGATATCCACATCCCTCCACTTCATCTTCCTGAACCAGTCTCTTCTAGCTCTTTTGACTCTTCTAGTTCAGATGATGGCTTAGTTCTTCCAGTGAAGCCTATTTCCATGGTCAAGCCTTCCGATCCTCCTCTTGAATAATGAAGAGAAAAAGGGGGAGAAGAACTTGAGAGTGATTTTGTGGAAGTGTCTGAATGACTGTGCTTATTTTTGGGTATTTGGGTGTATATGGGTTGTAGGGAGCTTTTGAATTTGTTAAGCTTTTTATCTTGTAGTGCAACATTAAGATTAATGCAAGTTAATTTGAGTTATGATTTCATTTCAAGTCCATTTAAGCTTTAAATTATGATACATTGTTGGATTAATGAAGTTTATTATATATGCAAGGTGAATATGTTATAATCTCAATCTTTTTCAAATCATTTTGAATATAAACTTAACAAGGTTTTCAAATTTTATCATTGAATTCAAGATAAGTTTATTTGAGAACTTACTTTCAAAAATCTTGTTGAAAATCACCAAGTTTTGTCATCATCAAAAAGGGGGAGAATGCTAGATCTCATGTTTTGATGATAACAAAGAATGGTATGAAAAAGACTTAAGTAATAAATAAGTTTGAACAAAGTAATAACAGGGAAAAGCATTACTTGAAGTAAGCATTGGAGTAATGAAGAAAGGCCCAGAGAAAAAGGTGAGAAACTTGATCAGAAGCAATTTTTCTAAGGCATTACTCGAGTATGTCTCGAGTAATGAGACAAAACTTGAAGTAACCAGAGATACCTTCAAGTAAGCTGCCAACGTTACTCGAGTAAGTACTCGAGTAATAGTGTAAAAGTTTTCAAGTTGCTCTCGGCCTGCCAACGTTACTCGAGTAGCTACTCGAGTAACTAGGTAAAAGTTTTCAAGTTACTCTCGGCCTACCAATGATACTCGAGTTACTCTATTTTAGAAAATGTGTTGCTCTCGGCATTTTGTACCACTGCCAATGTTACTCGAGTAACGCACTGAGGTAAGTAAAAACTTGAAGGTAGTACTCGAATAACTTGAACTAATTTATCATACTTTCCTCGAGTCATTACTCAAGTTTACAGGTATTTATTAATTCATTTTAAGTGGATTACTCGAGTATGTACTCGAGTATGCAGAGTTATTTTTTGAAGGAAAACTTCAAGTCATTACCCGAGTAAGCTATGAACATAATTGAGTTTACTCGAGTATGTACTAGGGTAACATGGTAATCAAACTTGAAGTGCTCTCGGCCTTGAAATCCTGCCAACATTACTGGAGTAAAGCATCGAGTAACATAAGTTTATTTGAAGGTTTACACGAGTTGGTACCTGAGTAACCTATGAAGAAAAGAGTGCATTAATCGAGTAGGTACCCGAGTAAACAAGCATTTCCAAAGGTTTGATGTTTTGTTTATTCCATGCACTACCCGAGTAATCTTATAGTTGTTTGTTGACTTGCAGTCCATCAAAGATTTCACAATGATACTCGAGTAAGTACTCGACTAAACTTTAATGAATACTCGAGTAGCTACTCGAGTATGCAAACCCAGAAATTCTGAAATCATTCCAACGTTCATTGTTTTGTTTCTTATTTGATTAACCTTTCGTTATATTAGTATTCCTAGCATATCCACAGATAAACAATGAAGAGATCTTACCAAATAAGGAAATTCAAATGCAACGCTCAAATGTCACCGACCGCCACCTACCGCAAACGTATGTTTTTCAAATACTGGAAAACTCAATAGTGGCTGCGTACGCTCCAACGGGCATGAAGAAATATGTTCCAGCAATCATTACCAACGTATCTATATATATGGGAACATCCAAACAGAGAAGAGAACAAGAACACACTCATGAACGAATCATCAAGTTCATTACTCTATTTTACATTATACTTGTAATTCTATGCTTCAGTGATTCTTATTCACTCTGTGAGAGAGATATTTCATTCAAACTCAATATTTGTTATTAAGGTAACTTAAGGTTGTGGAACTTTGAGTTGGGATTGGATTACAACTTGTAAGGGGGAGCGAGTGTCCAGGCGAAGGAACTTGCTTGTACTGAGGTGCCAAGAACCCACTGAATCTTGGAAGTTATAGTGAAACTCTCAGAGAAGCTCTGAGGACTGGACGTAGGTCAAAGTGGTTGTGGCCGAACCAGTATAACTCCCGGTGTACACTTCGGTGATATTTCTCCTTACTCTTTCCTGTTTTAATTTCAACGTCAAATTTTATATTTGCAACGAAATTTTTAAGATCACCCAATTCACCCCCCTTTTGGTGAAACACTTGCTCTAACAAACTTGAATTAGGTTTAGTTGAGAAATTAAGATTTATGGCTACGAGCCATTTAAAAAAACCCATATAAGGTTTAAAAAAATAGTGGGAATTTTATATTCAGTTCTAAGTTTTAATGCTTCTGGTTTCTTCTTAATGAAAAAATGAAAAAAAATCCCTCAAACCTTTAATCTAAATCAAAATTGTGAATGCCTTTTGTCTCCTTCATAGTTCATTAAAACTAGCGTCTATGATAGAGGGCTTTAAAATTTTTTCACGTCTTTCGTGTAAAATAGCTCTTAAACTAAATTAATTCTCTCGATTCTACGTTTTCTATTACTTTTCACCCAAACACACATTTTCTTTTCTTAAATTAGATAGAAATATATACAATGTATATTATAGACACATTTCCCAATGAGAATTCAAACTTAGGGAGAAATTCATTCCAATAGATCCAATTCTTGGTAGTTAAAATGGACAATTTTTTATAGAAAAAAAAATGTTATTTGAACTTCATTTACAAATTTTGTATTTCAATATAATTCCATCACACCCAAGGTGAAGTTTTTCTCTTTGATTCTTGCCCCAGCATTAATGTCATCTTTTGGTTTGATTCCTTGGGTCGCAAGCCAGACAAAGACATAAAAGCTATTTTCAAAACATAAATTAATTTTTTTGTAAATCATTGGTTTTTGACTTGAATAAATTGTTCTAATGTCTTTTAATTTTCATTTTACTGATAGTGCACTCAAGACATATTATTTAATAGGTGGGAGGTGGGAAGGTAAAAATGGTTCAATGAAGTGTTCCAGGCTGAAAGTAAGTAGTTTATATTCAAGTTTTTTAATTGACAATCACTTTATATATGCATTTATTCATTTTCATCATTTGCTTTTGATTTATGTGCCCTTAGCAACCAGGAAAAATTGAATAGGTGATCGCTTCTTGATTCTCAAATGATTTTTATTTTCATTGTTGTAATTGGATTGTTAATTATTTTCAATTGATTGATTCATATTAGTTTATTTTTCAATCTGGTGTAGAATTTTGGTACTAAGGATGCATACATAGACAAATACGTTAATTTGATATAAGACCTTTTGCCAGGGCATCTTCTACATAATATAGATGATATGTAGAGATAAAATGTTTCTTTTACATTAGTGTAGTGGTTTAGAGAAGTTTTGGACACTTGATTATATTTTTTTAAGTTGATCAATGTTTAGTTTTAGAGCATTTGATTATATTTAAGAAGTGCTGGATGTATATATACTTACTTAATAGTGTTTTGTTTTGTGCTCAAGCTATTTTATAGGAATTAGTTGTGTTCTTTTTGTGCACAGACTACGCGTAGAAAATATAAATTACATATTTACAAAAAAATTGACTTTCAATGCCTGCCATTTACAACATCTATTTTTCCAAAACAGATATTGTAAGTTTGCTACTTACAGCATCTATTTACAACATATATTTTTGGAAAAACATATGCTATAAGTTTACCACTTACAATGTCTATGTTTCCAAAATAGACGTTGTAAATGGCAGGTGTTGAAAGTCAATTTTTTGGAAAAAAAAACGTTAACTTACAACGTCTGTTTTTTTTTAAAAGTAGACGTTGTAAGTGGCAAACTTACAATGTCTATTTTTTCCAAAACAAATGTTATAAGTGACTTACAATATCAGTTTAAAAATAGACGTCTATTTTTAAACTTTCAACATCACTCACTTAGACGTCCCATTAAAAAAGAACATCTAAGGATCCTAAAAAAGGACGTTAAAAGTCCCTTTTGTAGTAGTGTAAAGTACAACTACCGTGTATGCTTTTATCCCAAACACTTCTTGAAATTGTGGTTTTTAGTTGATCTTTGGAACTTATTAACCTTAAAGCAGAAATACATGCTTCTAAAATAAATACAAGACTTACAAGATTAATACTATAAATTAAAATCCCTTAGAAACCCTTAACCTACAATTTTGTTTGTAACTTGATTTTAGGCTTTCTTTCCTTTGCTAAGCTTATCCTTCTGAGATCTCATTTTTAAGGAAATTTAGGTAGCATTTGCCCTTAGAAAATGGCCCCTTTAATATTCCAAAAACTACCCAAACAAACTACAACATCAAGACTAGCTCAAGAGTCTTACCTCTACTTCTTATCTTTCTCTTATACCTTCATACATCCTTTCTCTTGCTTGGGCAGCTTCATAAACATGATACTTTCTTCCTGAAGAGGATAAGGATGAAGCTTATGATGAGAGAGTATTGGAAATTGTGCCCTAAGAGCCAATTATCATACTTTGAACATTATTATTTAATGAATTTCTCCATTCTATTATCATATTATTTGCATTTTAACTGTGATAACTATATCCTTGGATAAATCTTAAAGATTGTCCTAAATATCCCTGGTCCATCATCTGTATGGGAGCAAAGATGAAGTATGACCAGTATGACTTTGATAAGATATGGAGATATGAATTAAAGTCTTAGGCACTTGTAAGAGTATAAGGTGCTGGACCAACCCACTATGAGAAAGTTGTATGGATTAAGTCATAAGCTTATCTCATGTATAACCACATCACAATACCCTTTAACCTGAGTTCATCATGGATTTCTACATGAGAGTTGTTAAGCTTTGAACTAGTCAAAAGTCACCTTTGACTGAGTAATGATAAAGGCTATGATCGGGCTTGGTGATTTTTCATGTAGAGGGATATGAATGGTCAAGATGGAATTTATCCCTCACATTAATAGAGAGATATTACTAGGCCACTTGATGAGTGAGTCTAACAAATGTATGGCTATACAATAATAGAAATGTTTTTCCATTTCTATTGTTGGACTACTCAGGGATCAGGAAAGTAATGACCAGGAATAGGAGGATGACATCATCTATGCCTTATCCTTGACCGAAATATCATGTGACCAAAGGGACATGACATGGTTGTATGACAGGTTGCATCGTGTTAACAATCCTTATATGAATTAGGTAGTTGTAATGTCTTGCTAGAGGCCGTTTGCGACTTGTGGGTTAGTATAGTTATTGGCCCACTGCCAACTTTGTATGGGCCTACAGGGTCACACACAAGAATAGCCCAACACTAGCTATAATGTTTAGGTTTATTAAATCTAAGATATGTCTAAGGTTCAATGAATAGAATGTTTAATCTAGGGTGGATGAATTATATATATTTTTATATGATATAAAACTCGTGTAAAGAAAATTAATAATATTATATATATACATACGTATTTTTGAAATACATATATATATATATATATATATATATATATATATATATGCATGTGTAGATATATATTATATGATATTATTATATTGTGTTAGTTTTAAATTTAATTTTATTAAGATAAATTAAATTTAATAAGTAACATGGTAGAGATATAGTTTCTCAGATTTAATTTATGAAGATAAATTAAATCTATTTGGCTCTTTATTTGGATTAAATAAATAGGTTAAATTAAAGCTGTTGGACAGATTTAATTTAAACTAAATTTATTTAATAAGCTCATCAAGATAATTAAGGGTTAATTAATTTCAAAATTAATCAAGTTAATTTTGAAAATGAGTATAGTCCTCATGGGTTATAATAATGATGGAGCAAAAAAACAACTCATACATAAAGAAGAAACTAGGAGCCTCAAGGAAACCCTAGATAGATGGGAGACAATAGAGGCACTAGCACGCAGTCTGTGTTGGGGTTTTATTTGTGTGGATACCAATAAAGGGAGCCGATCAGAGGTGTTGGTTCCTAGAGCTCGAAAACTCTAAATTTAAAAAGGTATGATTCTTTCTAACTCAGTCTAAATGCCTTTGATAGATCCACGATTGGGATTGGAAAATCTTAAATTCTTCTACTGTGCCAGCCAATTCCAACAATGGTATCAGAGTTACATCAATTGTGCATTTAAATTAAATTTATGTTCTTATACACGTGATATATATGGGATATATGTGTGTGTTTATAAGAAAACTTCCGAATATGTTAATACGAAAAGGAATTTTTTTTGAAAAGTTTGATCTTGAAATCGGTTTTCTGAATTTTGTTCTCAAATTAATATGTTATATGTCAATTGTGCATTTTTGGATAGTGTTGTATGTATATGCGATCTGGAGAAATTGTTTCAAATATATGTGTTATGTTTAGGTTTCAATTCTGTAGCTGGTGTCACGATTTCTGTTCTGGATTGGATTCGAACTAGAATTCATTGTTATGGTTTTGAATTGGTTGAACATCAAAGTTGGTTGAACTGAGTTAAGTTCGGATCTTTATTCAGGTCTAAGGGATCCAAAACTATAGGGAAGACAATTCAGATCAGAAGCGTTTTGGGCCATTTTTGAAACTGGGCCGAAATTCTTTTGAACTAGATTGAAACAAATATTTTAAAAACTGGGCCAGAAAATTTTAAATATTTTAAATTTTCAAATATTTCTTTTAAAAAGAATGTGCCTTTTTCAAAAGCTAATATAACCTAGCGGGATTGTCGTGACTACCTGATTGTAGCATGATATAACCTAATCACGACATTTATTGATTTTTATATTGTATCAACTCTTACTTGTTGTGGTTTATTCTTCATACTTGTTTGGGTATGGTGAACAACATGACTATAGTTTTTACAAAGGGTTGTAATATTTAAATATGGCCTGCGTGCCGTGCCTTCCTCTAAATACTCTCAATGTACATTATCTTCTCATCTCACTCCTCTTGTATGTTTAAACGAGGTTTCTCTCAATGTATTTCTTTTCTTATTTAGAGAAATCCTTTCGTTGGCTTGGGAGGATTTTAGGTTAGGTAAGCCATGTTGTGTCACGTTTAAATTATGCTTTTGATTATATCATTGCATGAATACTTTTGCATTTATTTGTATTGATTGTATGAGATATAACCGTGGTTGCATTCATATAAACAAAACTAATTAATTCAGCCATCCAAATCAAATATTAAGTCAAAATGCCGTCAATTAATGAATGCTTGTCAAAATCTAGATTGTTCAATTGTGGGAACTACCAAAGTGGATGCTTTTGAGTTATCTTGGTGAGACAAGTGTGAGTAATTCTTTTACTCACAAAATTCATTATTGTTTTGACTTAATTGAGATTAACAAAATGGTTTTAGATCTCAAGGCATTAGATGGGATTAAACATGCCAGATCATATGATGACCGAATCCCATAAACATCTAAGAGTTACATGTGATGTAATTGGTAAAGAGGTTACCTACCTAAATAACTTGAATTTAATCCTCTTGCCAAAGTAGACTTAAGTTTAAGCAAAATATGGATCTTAGCCCACTAATTATTATATTGAGGGTTGTTAATTTAGTGGGAGATTACTAACTAACTTTACATATTTTAATTGTAGAATCATGTCGACTAGTAATACTGCTACACTATCATTGTGATCGATCCTTGAGAAAGACAAACTCAATGGGACAAAATTTCTTGAATGGTTCAGGAACTTGAGAATTGTTCTCAAGTAGGAAAGAAAGGCTTATGTCCTAGATCAGCCCATTCCTGAGGAGCCTACATCTAATGCTCGAAGAGCTTAGAGAGATGCTTATAAGAAGCATAAGGATGACTCTATGGATGTAGGTTGCCTGATGCTTGCCACCATGATTCCAGAGCTCCAAAGAGATCTGGAACTCATGGTGGCTTATGAGATGATTGTGCATCTCAACAAAATGTTCTAGCAACAGGCAAGGCAAGAAAGGTATGAGACCACAAAGGCCTTACATTCCTACAAGATGGTTGAAGGTGAATCAGTTAGTGCTCATGTGTTAAAGATGAAAAGCTACATTGATCACCTTAAGAGGCTTGGATTTCCAATGAGCCAGTAGTTATCTACGGATTTGATCTTGAACTCACTCTTAGAAATTTATGACCAGTTTGTTATAAACTAAAACATGAACTACATGAAGAAGTCAATTTCTAAATTGCATGGGATACTCAGAACTGATGAGTAGAGCATTAATAAAAAGCCTAGTACTGTTTTTATGGTTCAGAAAGGAAAGGGCAAATGGAAGGGCAATGGCTCAGGTACTAAGACTAAAGAGTCAAACAAGCCCGAAACCAAGCCTGCATCGAAGAAGGCAAAGCCTCTAAAGGAAGGAGTCTACTACTTATGCAATGAACCTAGTCATTGGAAGAGGAATTGTAGACTCTACCTCAAAGATCTAAAAAAGAACAAGAAGGGTAGTGGGGCTTTTGCTTCAGGTATTTATGTTATAGACATTCATCTTTCTGCTTCCTTTACATGGGTATTAGATACTACATGTGGTTCTTGTAAAATCCCAAAAAGTGATTAAGGGCTGGTGACTTCAAAAGTGGATGTAATTATTGTTGAATAAACACTTTTGAAGAATGTGTGATGGGAATTTGGATATTTTAATGATTCCAATGGCTTCCTTGTGAAAATTTATGTGGGAATGATGTTTGGTATGAAAATGGAACCAATGGAAGCAAATATGCAAAATCTAAAATTCTGTCCAGTGAAATTCTATTCTGGGCAGTCCGTTTGTGTGAACGTTTTTAATGACCAAATGGTATCTAAAAATTCTGAAACTTTCCAGTCTTATAGTTCACATCTCAAGCTTCAAAATGGACATATAATTTGTTCCATTTCGTTTTGTGAACTAGGAGATATAACTGTCTAAAGTTTGGGATGGAAACTGAACTCTGTTTTGGGGCAGTGATGCGTTTTATGTAATTCTGGAATTGTGTGGTGATTTTTAGTAATGGCCAATATTTTTCCTATGAAGAGGACTTAAATATATTTCATTTGGCTTTGGAATCACCTCATTTTGAGTTTTCTAGAATTAGTTATGATTTTTCAAAGTTTGGGCAGAAAATCTGCCAGAAAATCCGAAAATGGGAATTATGACATCATCTCATTAAAAGATGATGTCAGCATGGAATATTAATCAAATTGCTCATCTTCTTCAGCTCATTTCTGTCGCACACAGCAGCTGAATAAGGAGTGAGAACGTTGAGGTTTGTAGAGAGAGAAAGGAGAAGAAAAATCACAAGGTAAGCCGATTTCTCCGACGATTTAGCTCCTAACGCGTGTAACTCCGATCCTAAGCTACTCCTCTTTGTTCTTTAAGGTTTGGAAGCTCAAAATCTGTTGTTGAGCACTTAGGGTTTTCAGCAATATTTGGGAAAAGCTAGTGGGAGCTTGAGGTAACTTCCAAACTTTCGTATATTGCTTATTCTGGCTGCTGTGGGCAATTTAATCGGTGAAATTTCGCCGGATTGCCATTGGTTTTAAATTTTGGAAATTGAGTTTCCTAGGGGTTATGCTGCCCAAATTGGGTCTTAATGTTAGTTTTAACCTAATGTAATGGTTAATAAAGTGGTTAGGAGTAGAAAGGAACGCGTTTACGGAGCCGAAATCGTAAAACCCCGATTTTCCCCGGAGAACTCATAAATTTCGGCCAGCTCTAGAAATAGGTCTTAGAGTTGGATTTTCAATGATTTGATGGTTCCATTGAGTTCAGGAGCGAAAATTAGGTGGGGTTACAGTTGGTCACTTTTTCGGAAAAGGCCGAAAAAGCATAATTACGAAAACGCCCCTAAAACCCTTAAAGTGGGGCTGCCAAGGGTAAATTTGTAATTTAACATTGAATTTGATAAATCCGAGTACAGAAATGGATTCCTTGGGCGGAAATATGTTAGGATAGCCCAGATTAGAATTTCAGGAAAACTGCAACCGGACCGGGTACGGCGGGCCAGGGCCGGGTCCCCCGGGGTAGTTTTGTAAATTTTCATTATAGACTCATATAACCCCAAGTAACACTATGGAAGTGTCTAAATGGTGCATTTGGAATTGTAGGATTCGATATTTGCCGCCCTCGGGAGCCCGCAGTGCCAAGAAACGTCGGGAAAGGATCAGGTAGTGACTTTCTCTCTCTTATACTATGTATAATGCTCTGTATGTGTGTGTTATCATTGTTATGTGATGATTCTTTGATGCTGCTGCGATTACAGCTGGTGATAGCTGTCGTTTACAGCACAAGCTGTCGTTTACAGCGCAAGCTGTCGTTTACAGCGTAAGCTGTCGTGATTATTATTACAGCGAGAGCTGTCGTATTGTGCATACAGCTGTGAGTGCTGTCGTTTGTGGTGAAAACCATGTATCTTTGAGATTGCTGCTGCTGTTGCTGGTTGTGATTTATATACATGCTTTGTGTTATGCATTGTGTGAGTGGTTTGTTACTACTGGGATTCGCTCGAATCTCATTCTTTCCTATGGCTAACATTTCAGACAGGGCATGTGGCTTAAAGGAGAAGCGGCCAACCAGAAGCACTTAGGATCTTTAGTGATACTAAGGATTTTTTTGAGATGTTGGTTATCTACTTTAAACTCGGGATTACTGGATATTTTGAATTAGGAATTTTATATTCGATTTTGGTTGTGTAATCCCCTAGTGGATACTTGTAACCTTTAGATTATATATGTATAGAACCCGAGAGTGTCCGGGGATTTGGTTATACACTCTGTTATACATGAATGTAGATAAACTGCACAGGTAATTATATTCGAATTTTGAAATGGAGACCAGGAACAGGAAGAGATTTTGAATGTTTTGTGAAAACCCTACTACAAAGTAGGAGATTGAAATGAGTTTAAGTTATCCGATGGTCTCTAATCCAAATTAAATGTGCATTATCGAATTATAATTACATGATTAAAGGTAGGGTGTTACATTTTGGTATCAGAGCTGTAGTTCCTGGCAAGGGTAGAGGTAGCTAGGATAGATCCCTTAGATAGTAGTAGGGATATCTGTGAATGATTGTTGTGTATGCACATGTATGTTTTATTGACATGGATATATATATGAGTTTTGTGACTATATGTGCATACTATCTCTGCTAAATTAATGGGGCAAGTTGTTTGTAGAATGAAGAAAACTAGAGGACGCCCCAATATTCTGCGTGTAGACCGAGAGGTGGAGGACGTCAATGATAATCCACCAGATCCTATGCAAGAGCTGATGGGTCTAATCCGGGATCAAAGAGATATGATAACTGAGCTGAGAGAAGAGCTCAGAGCAGAGAAAGCGAAGAACAAGGAAGGTCCAGTTCAATCCACTCCGGAGGAAACTCAAGAAGAAACTCGACATGAGGACACTGCAGAAGGATCAGCAAGACCACTAGAATCCCCACCTCATGCTATTCCAAATCAAGAATCATATGGGATGCCGCTTAGAGAGGACAGAGACCTTCAGTTTTGGGTCACCAGATTCTGCAAGCATCTGCCTCCGGCGTTCAGAGGAAGGTTTGACCCTCAAGCAGCCGAAGATTGGATGAGTAGGTTGGCGAAAATATTTGAGGTTCTTGGTTGACCGGATGAGGTGAAGCCACGACTGGCCGTTTATAAGCTCGAAGGGGATGCAGATCGTTGGTGGCGGAATATCGCCCTAACATTGAAGAGCAAAGAAATGCCATTGACTTGGGAACTGTTTCAACAAGAGTTCAACGAGAAGTATTTTCCCAAATCAGTGCGACTCGAGAAGGAGACAGAATTTCTTAACATTAGACAAGGGGACACGGAGAGTTTTGATGATTACTTGTCCCGTTTTGTACGGTTGGCTCGGTACTCCTCCTATCTCCGGTTCAAAGATGACGAAGAATGGAGTTCTGATATGCTCATTCGCGGTCTGAGGCGAGAATTGAGGAAACGCCTAGCTACTCACCAATTCACTAAGTTCAACAAGGCGGTTGAACAATGCAGGATTACAGAGAACAACTTGAGAGAATTGTATCCTGCCCGAGCTATTAGCCACCGCAATGAACCTAATAAGGGTGCTACCTCACAGAAGCGAAAGGGGCAAGGATCTTCGTTTGGAAGTGGTAAGAAGCCCTACTAGTCTGGGAGCCGTGACCAGCAAAGAACATATTCTGGATCGTGGATTTGTCGTCGGTGTAACCAACCACATCAAGGCAAAACTTGTGATGGCAAAATAATATGCTTCAATTGTAAGCGTGTGGGGCATACTGCTGCTGAATGCAAAGAGCCACGACCAGACCAGAGACCGAGGACACAGGGCCGAGTATTCGCTATGACCCATGAGGAGGCTCATAAATCTCCTGAGCTGATACAAGGTAAAATTCTACTTCATGGCCATCTGTTGCAAGTTTTATTTGACTCAGGTGCAAGTCACTCCTTCATTGCCTATGATTGCATGAAGCGCCTGGGATTGCATGTGCACAAATTGCCATTTGAATTAGTAGTGTCAACTCCAATGGGTATTAAGGCCTTGACCACTGAAGCTTGTTTGAGTTGTGTCATAACTGTGGAAGGGCATCAATCTATTGTAGATTTGATATGTTTACCTCTTAGCCAATTAGAAGTCATTTTGGGTTTTGATTGGTTAACGGCAAATAATATATTGCTTGATTGTGGAAACAATAGGATAGTATATCCTGTATCTCAGAGGGCTGAAGTTGTAGATGCTAGTATGAATTTTCTTTCAGCAGCTAAAGCTGAAAAGTATCTTGAAAAGGGTTGCCAGGGGTATGTAGTGTTTTTCTCTGTGCAAGAGGAAACCTGTGAGATTTTGAGTAATATACCCGTGGTAAATGAATTCCCTGAGGTGTTTCCGGACGATCTGAGCGGATTACCTCCAGAAAGGGAAGTTCAGTTCCCAATTGACATTGTACCTGGAGCTGGTTCCATATCTAAGGCCCCATATCGCATGGCCCCAAATGAAATGGCAGAGTTAAAGAAACAAATAGAGGATTTGCTTGAGAAAGGGTTTATTAGACCCAGTGTGTCGCCTTGGGGAGCTCCAGTGTTGTTTGTAAAGAAGAAAGACGGAAGCCTTCGGTTGTGTATTGATTATAGGGAATTGAACAAGGTTACTATAAAAAACAAGTACCCTTTTCCCCGAATTGATGACCTTTTAGATCAACTCTCTGGTTCATGTGTATTTTCGAAAATTGATCTAAGGTCAGGGTATCATCAGCTGCGAGTGAAAGCAGAAGATGTTCTGAAAACTGCTTTCAGGACCCGATATGGTCATTATGAGTTCTTGGTGATGCCATTTGGGCTAACCAATGCGCCTGCGGTTTTCATGGATTACATGAACCGTATCTTTCGGCAATATCTAGATCAGTTTGTTGTTGTGTTTATCGATGATATTTTGATATATTCCAAGAATAAGGAAGAGCATGAGCATCATTTAAAAATTGTATTGAATACATTGCGTGAGAAGCAACTACACGCTAAATTGAGCAAGTGCGAGTTCTGGCTATCAGAAGTGAAATTCTTAGGCCATGTTATCTCGCAAGAAGGGGTCTCCGTGGATCCTAGTAAAGTGGAAGCAGTACTGAACTGGAAGAGGCCAGAATCTGTGGCGGAAGTACGCAGTTTTCTGGGTCTTGCTGGTTACTATCGGAGATTCATCCAGAATTTCTCCTGTATTGCGTTGCCAATGACCAAGCTCACGAGAAAGGATCAGCCGTTTGTGTGGGATGAGAAATGTGAAAACTGTTTTGTGGAGCTGAAGGAGAGGTTGACGACGGCACCTGTGTTGATTTTACCCGATCCCAGTTTGACATACGTTGTGTATTCTGATGCCAGTGGGCAGGGATTAGGGTGTGTCCTTATGCAGCAGGGACGTGTGGTGGCCTACGCCTCTCGACAGCTCAGACCTCATGAATTGAACTATCCCACTCATGATCTGGAGCTTGCGGCCATTGTATTTGCTTTGAAGATTTGGCGTCATTACCTGTATGGTGTGACTGTGGAATTGTACTGCGACCACAAGAGTCTCAAATATCTGTATGATAAAAAAGAACTGAATATGAGACAGTGCCGCTGGATAGAATTGCTTAAGGACTACGACCTGGAAATAAAATATCATCCGGGTAAGGCAAATGTAGTCGCTGATGCTCTTAGCCGAAAGACTGTGCTCGTTGCAGCTATGATGATACAAGAAAGGAAATTGATTGAAGATTTCCGTGATTTAAATTTGACAAACCAGATCATCTGTGCCAATTACACTGTTTCTCAAGAGGAGAGTGATCTAAGGGCAGAAATTGAAGAAGCTCAGAGTCAAGATGACTGGATACAGCGCAATCTGACTCGAATCGAACAGGGAGAAATTTCAGGCTACGACATATCGCCTTGTGGATTGGTTCGTTACCAGAAAAGAGTCTACGTTCCACTTAAGGCAGAGTTGAGGCAGAAGATTCTGGATGAGGCACACAAGAGCCGATATACTCTTTATCCTGGTATGACCAAGATGTATCATAATTTGAAATCTGTGTATTGGTGGCTGGGTTTGAAGACTGATGTAACAAAATACGTGGCACGGTGTCTTACTTGCCAGAAGGTAAAGATCGAGCACCAGAGACAGCCTGGTTTACTTCAGAGTCCTGAGATTCCAGAATGGAAATGGGAAAGCGTGACCATGGATTTGGTTGTGGGATTGCCCAGGATCAGGAACTATGATGCGATCTGGGTAATTGTGGATCGGTTAACGAAGTCAGCCCACTTCATACCAATCAATGCTGGTTATTCTCCTGATAAACTAGCGGAGATTTATATCCGAGAGATTGTCAAACTTCATGGTGTTCCAAAAAACATCATTTCCGATCGAGACCCACGATTTACTTCAAAGTTTTGGAAAGCATTGCATGAAGCCTTAGGTACTCAACTGAGATTCAGTACGGCTTATCATCCTCAAACAGATGGACAATCTGAGAGAACAATTCAGACGCTGGAAGATATGTTGCGAGCTTGTGTTCTCGACTTTAAAGGAAGTTGGGATCGTTTCCTTCCACTGGCTGAGTTCGCCTACAACAATAGCTATCATGCGAGCATCCAAATGGCTCCGTATGAAGCGTTGTACGAAGACTGTGTCAATCACCTTTGTGCTGGAACGAGTTATCTGAAAGGAAGCTTTATGGGCCAGATTTGGTTGATCAAACCTCAGCCCATATTCGGATTATTCGTAAGAGGTTGCTTGCAGCGCAAAGTCGACAGAAAAGCTACGCTGACAAGAGAAGACGGCCTCTAGAGTTTGAAGTTGGTGACCATGTGTTTCTGAGAGTATTTCCTGTCACCGGCATTGGGCGAGCAATCAAACGAAAGAAGTTGAGCCCAAGATATATAGGTCCTTTTGAGATTCTTGCAAGGATTGGGCCTGTTGCCCATCGAGTAGCCCTACCCCCGAACTTGAGCAGGCTCCATGACGTGTTTCATGTTTCCCAATTGAAGAAGTACCAACCGGATCCATCTCACATTGTTGAATATGAAGAAGTTGAGTTACAAGACAACTTCACATATGCGATAGAGCCAGAACAGATCATTGATAGAGAAGAACGACGGCTCAGACACCGAAGCATTCCATTTGTGAAGGTGATCTGGAAGGGAATGACTCAGAGGGAAGCAACTTGGGAAGCGGAAGTGGATATGCGAAGACGTTATCCGGAGTTTATGGCTCAAGTTGTGTGACAAATTTTGAGGACGAAATTTATTTTACGGGTGAAGAAATGTAATATCCCAAAAAGTGATTAAGGGCTGGTGACTTCAAAAGTGGATGTAATTATTGTTGAATAAACACTTTTGAAGAATGTGTGATGGGAATTTGGATATTTTAATGATTCCAATGGCTTCCTTGTGAAAATTTATGTGGGAATGATGTTTGGTATGAAAATGGAACCAATGGAAGCAAATATGCAAAATCTAAAATTCTGTCCAGTGAAATTCTATTCTGGGCAGTCCGTTTGTGTGAACGTTTTTAATGCCCAAATGGTATCTAAAAATTATGAAACTTTCCAGTCTTATAGTTCACATCTCAAGCTTCAAAATGGACATATAATTTGTTCCATTTCGTTTTGTGAACTAGGAGATATAACTGTCTAAAGTTTGGGATGGAAACTGAACTCTGTTTTGGGGCAGTGATGAGTTTTATGTAATTCTGGAATTGTGTGGTGATTTTTAGTAATGGCCAATATTTTTCCTATGAAGAGGACTTAAATATATTTCATTTGGCTTTGGAATCACCTCATTTTGAGTTTTCTAGAATTAGTTATGATTTTTCAAAATTTGGGCAGAAAATCTGCCAGAAAATCCGAAAATGGGAATTATGACATCATCTCATTAAAAGATGATGTCAGCATGGAATATTAATCAAATTGCTCATCTTCTTCAGCTCATTTCTGTCGCACACAGCAGCTGAATAAGGAGTGAGAACGTTGAGGTTTGTAGAGAGAGAAAGGAGAAGAAAAATCACAAGGTAAGCCGATTTCTCCGACGATTTAGCTCCTAACGCGTGTAACTCCGATCCTAAGCTACTCCTCTTTGTTCTTTAAGGTTTGGAAGCTCAAAATCTGTTGTTGAGCACTTAGGGTTTTCAGCAATATTTGGGAAAAGCTAGTGGGAGCTTGAGGTAACTTCCAAACTTTCGTATATTGCTTATTCTGGCTGCTGTGGGCAATTTAATCGGTGAAATTTCGCCGGATTGCCATTGGTTTTAAATTTTGGAAATTGAGTTTCCTAGGGGTTATGCTGCCCAAATTGGGTCTTAATGTTAGTTTTAACCTAATGTAATGGTTAATAAAGTGGTTAGGAGTAGAAAGGAACGCGTTTATGGAGCCGAAATCGTAAAACCCCGATTTTCCCCGGAGAACTCATAAATTTCGGCCAGCTCTAGAAATGGGTCTTAGAGTTGGATTTTCAATGATTTGATGGTTCCATTGAGTTCAGGAGCGAAAATTAGGTGGGGTTACAGTTGGTCACTTTTTCGGAAAAGGCCGAAAAAGCATAATTACGAAAACGCCCCTAAAACCCTTAAAGTGGGGCTGCCAAGGGTAAATTTGTAATTTAACATTGAATTTGATAAATCCGAGTACAGAAATGGATTCCTTGGGCGGAAATATGTTAGGATAGCCCAGATTAGAATTTCGGGAAAACTGCAACCGGACCAGGTACTGCGGGCCCGGGCTGGGTCCCCGGGGGTAGTTTTGTAAATTTTCATTATAGACTCATATAACCCCAAGTAACACTATGTAAGTGTCTAAATGGTGCATTTGGAATTGTAGGATTCGATATTTGCCGCCCTCGGGAGCCCGCAGTGCCAAGAAACGTCGGGAAAGGATCGGGTAGTGACTTTCTCTCTCTTATACTATGTATAATGCTCTGTATGTGTGTGTTATCATTGTTTGTGATGATTCTTTGATGCTGCTGCGATTACAGCTGGTGATAGCTGTCGTTTACAGCGCAAGCTGTCGTTTACAGCGCAAGCTGTTGTTTACAGCGTAAGCTATCGTTATTGTGATTACAGCGTAAGCTGTCGTGATTATTATTACAGCGAGAGCTGTCGTATTGTGCATACAGCTGTGAGTGCTGTCGTTTGTGGTGAAAACCATGTATCTTTGAGATTACTGCTGCTGTTGCTGGTTGTGATTTATATACATGCTTTGTGTTATGCATTGTGTGATTGGTTTCTTACTACTGGGATTCGCTCGAATCTCATTCTTTCCTATGACTAACATTTTAGACAGGGCATGTGGCTCAAAGGAGAAGCGGCCAACCAGAAGCACTTAGGATCTTTAGTGATACTAAGGATTTTTTTGAGATGTTGGTTATCTACTTTAAACTCGGGATTACTGGATATTTTGAATTAGGAATTTTATATTCGATTTTGGTTGTGTAATCCCCTAGTGGATACTTGTAACCTCTAGATTATATATGTATAGAACCCGGGAGTTGCCGGGGATTTGGTTATACACTCTGTTATACATGAATGTAGATAAACTGCATAGGTAATTATATTCGAATTTTGAAATGGAGACCAGGAACAGGAATAGATTTTGAATGTTTTGTGAAAACCCTACTACAAAGTAGGAGATTGAAATGAGTTTAAGTTATCCGATGGTCTCTAATCCGAATTAAATGTGCATTATCGAATTATAATTACGTGATTAAAGGCAGGGTGTTACAGTTCTCACATTTGTTTAAATGTGCAGGTTTAAAGGACAGTAGAAAACTAAAGAAGGGTGAGGTAGACCTATGAGTTAGAAATAGAGCAAGAGTTGCTACTTAGCCATTGGCACTTATGAATTAGTTCTGCCCAATAGGATTTTGTTAGTTTTGGAACAATTGCTATTATGTTTCTACTTTGAGTAGTAACATTATTTCTCTTTCTTATTTAGATAAGAAAGGTTATACTTCCATTACTTAAAATTGTAAATGTTTTCTATTTATCATAAATTTGGAACATGCTAATAGTGGAAATATATATAACGTAACTACCAAAAAGACCAAATCAAACGATTTGAATCCAACCTACTTATGGCATTGTCGTCTAGACCATATAAATGAGAAACACATTTCTAAACTCCATCAAGATGGATTTCTAAACACATTTGATATTAAATCATATGATACATGTGAATCTTGCTTATTAGGAAAGATGAGAAAGGCACTTTTTACTGGGCATAGTGAGAAGGCCACTGATTTATTGGACCTCATACATACAGATATATGTAGACCATTAAATACAGCTGCTAAAGGAGGTTATCTATACTTCATTACATTTATAGATGACTTTAGTAGATATGGATATATATATATATATATCTAATGAAATATAAATCTGAATCTTTTGAAATGTTCAAAATATTCCAAAATGAATTATAAAACCAACTTGGCAAAACAATTAAAGCACTTCAATATGATCGAGATGGTGAATATTTGAGCCAAGAGTTCATTGACCATCTTATAAGTTGAGGGATAATCTCACAATTGACTCCTCCAGGAACACCACAATAGAATGTCATCGCTGAATGGAGGAATTGAACACTATTAGATATGATTCGATCTATGATGAGTCAAATAGATCTTCCACCATCCTTTTGGGGACATGCCCTAGAGATATCTACGTTTACACTTAATCATGTTCCATCTAAGGCAATTGAAAAGACACTATATGAGATATTGACCGGAACGAAACCAAGTTTATCTTTTCTCAAATTCTAGGGATGTGAGGTATATGTTAAGCAACAAGCCTCAGATAAATTAGCATCCAGATCCTTATAGTGCCTTTTATGGGATATCCTAAGGAAATGAGAAGATACTATGTCTACAATCACATCGATAACAAAGTGTTTGTTATTCAAAATGGTAGATTTCTAGAAAGAGAGTCTATCTATAAAAGAACCAGTGGGAGCAAGGTACATCTCAAAGAAGTTTGAGAGTCACAAGACAGCACAGAACCACATAGATGTTAGAAATTGTGCCCTAAGGGCCAATCATTGTACTTTTAACATTATTATTTTAATGAAATTTCTCCATTCTGTTATCATATTATTTGCATGTTAACTGTGATAATTGTATCCTTAGACAATTGATGAAGATTGTCCTAAAATGTCCCTGGTTGGTCATCTATGCGGGAGCAGAGATGAAACAAGATCAGTATGACTTTGATAAGATATGGAGATACGAATCAAAGTCTTAGGCACTTGTAAGAGTACAAGGTGTTGGACCGACCCACTATAAGAAAGCTATATGGATCAAGTCATAAGTTTTTCTCATGTATAACAACGTCATAATGCCCTTAGACCTGAGGTCATCATGGATTCCTACATGAGAGTTGCTAAGCTTTGAACTAGTCAAAAGTTACTTTTCACCGAGTGATGATAAAGGCTATGATTGGGCTTGGTGGTTTTTTATACAAAGGAATATGAATGATCAAGATGGAATTTTTCCCTCACATTAGTAGAAAGATTGGCCCCTCGATGAGTGAGTCTGAGAAATGTATGACCATACTACAGTAGAAATGAGTTTCCATTTCTATTGTCAGGCTACTCAGGAATCGGGAAAGTAATGGTCAGGAACAAGAGGATGACATTATCCATGCCTTATCCTTGATCGATATATCGTGTGACAAAAGGGACATGACATGGTTGTATGACTGGTTGCATCATGATAACGATCCTCATATGATTTGGGTAGTCATAATGTCTTGCTAGAGGCCGCTTGCGACTTTTGGATTAGTATAGTTATTGGCCTACTGCCAACTTCATATAGGCCTACAGGGTCACACACAAGAATGGCCAAATACAAGATAATGTTTAATTTAGTGTGGATGAATTATATATATAATATAAATTTCGTTAATAATATTATATAGATATATATTTTTGAAATATATATGTTATATATATTATATATATGTATATATATTATATGATATTATTATGTTGTGTTAGTTTTAAATTTAATAACTAACATGATAGAGATATAGTATCTCAAATTTAATTTATGAAGATAAATTAAATCTAATGGCTCTTTATTTAGATTAAATAAATAGGTTAAATTAAAACTATTGGATAGATTTAATTTAAACTAAATTTATTTAATTAGCCCATCAATATAATTAATTGTTGATTAATTTTGAAATTAATGATGATTAATTTTGAAATTTGAATATAGCCATCATAGGTTATAAACTTGATAGAGCAAATATACTCATACGTGCATGAGAATTCAGAGCTGTAAGGGAAACCCTAAAAACATTGGAGGCACTAGCACGCAGTCTCGATTGGAGAGCATTTGTGTGGATACCGGTAGAGGGAGCGGACCTAACGTGTTGGCTCCTAGAGATCACTAAAACCTTAAGTTGAAAAAGGTACGAGTTCTTTCTATCCCGATTTAAACTCCATTGATAGATCCTTGATTAGGATCAGTAAAATTTTTAAAATTCTTTCGATGTGCCTGGAAATCCTAACAATATAGAAATCAGAGAAGACTCGTAACAAGTTGTTGAGCCTCCTCAAGTAACACAAGGTCAACAAAGATTTGATAGGACACGACATTAGCCTTAGATATATGGATTTCTGATTACTGAAAGATGTGATGTGTAGCTCATTGAGCAAAATGAGCCAACCACCTATCGAGAAGCCATTACAGGACCAAACTCTGAGAAATGGCTAAACACCATGAAGTCTGAAATGCAATCTATATATGACAATCAGGTCTAAACCTCAGTCAATCCACCTGAAGGTGTAAAAACCATCACATGCAAATGGATTTTCAAGGAGAAAACTGACATGGATGGCAATGTAAATGTCTTCAAGGCATAACTGGTTACAAAAGGATTCACTTAAACTCATGGTGTCGAGTATGATGAAACCTTTTCCCCAGTTGCAATGTCCAAATCAATTAGAATCCTTATTGTCATTACAACATATTATGAATATGAGATATGGCAGATGGACGTCAAAATATCCTTCCTTAATGGAAAGCTCCTTGAGGATGTATACATGATAGAACCTGAAGGTTTTGTGCATCCAGAGGACTTTGGTAAAGTTTGCAAGCTTCAAAGATCCATTTATGGATTGAAGCAAGCATCATGGAGCTGGAATCATCATTTTGATGAAGTAGTCAAAGAGTTTGGATTATATAAAACATTGATGAACCTTGGGTTTACAAGAAGGTTAGCTGGAGCACATTTGTATTTCTAGTGCTTTACGTAGATGACATCCTACTCATTGGAAATGACATTCCTACCTTACAGAGTGTGAAGTCCTAGTTGGGAAAGTCTTTCTCAATGAAAGACTTAGGTGAAGCCACCTACATCTTAGGGATTAGGATCTATAGAGATAGATCCAAGAGACTAATAGGCCTAAGTCAGAGCACATATATAGACAAGATATTACATAGGTTCAGTATGCAGGTTCAAAAAAGGGGTTATATACCCATGTCTCATGGCATCCATCTTAGCAAGGATTTATGTCCTAGTACACCTAATTATCGAGATCGCATGAGCAAGGTTCTATAGCCTTGACTATTGGATCCATAATGTATACCATGTTAAGTACTCGACCAGATGTGTCATATGCCTTAAGTATTACTTGAAGATATCAACAAAATCCTGGTGAGGGTCATTAGACTACTATTAAGAATATCCTAAAGTACTTAAGAAGGACTAAGGACTTATTTTTTGTATATGGTGGATTGGATTATTAGCTTTGTGTAATTATTTATATAGATACAAGTTTCCAAACCGACCAAGATGACCTTAAATCGCAATCTGGATACGTATTTCTCCTGGATGGTGGAGTAGTAAGCTGGAAGAGCTCCAAGCAGTGCACTGTAGTAGATTCTACAATAAAGCTGAGTATATAGCAGATTTGGATACAGCTAAGGAAGCCGTTTGGATCAGAAAGTTCATTACTGAACTAGGGGTGGTGCTTACCATCTCAAATCCAAAAGATTTATTCTGTGACAATAGCGGTGCTATTGCACAGGCCAAGGAGACTAGGTCACATCAAAAGACCAAGCATATACTTAGGCAATTTCATCTCATCAAAGAAATCAATAATGAAGGTGACATAAAAATATGCAAAGTAGCAGGAGAAGACAATGTTGCTAATCCTCTTACCAAGCCGCTTGCACAGGCAAAGTATGAGCGTCATGTTAGAATAATGGAAATTAGGCAAATTAATGATTGTATCTAGTGCAAGTGGAAGGATGTTGGAAATTGTGCCCTAAGGGCCAATCATTATACTTTGAACATTATTATTTAATGAATTTATCCATTCTATTATTATATTATTTGCATGTAAACTGTGATAACTATATCATTGGATAAATCATAAAGATTGTCCTAAAATGTCCCTGGCCGGTCATCTATGCTGGAGTAAAGATGAAGTAAGACCAGTATGACTTTGATAAGATATGGAGATATGAATCAAAGTCTTAGGAACTTGTAAGAGTACAAGATGTTAAACCGACCCACTATGAGAAAGCTGCATGGATCAAGTTATAAGCTTATCTCATGTATAACCATGTCACAATGCCCTTTGACCTGAGGTCATCAAGGATTTCTATATGAGAGTTGCTGAGCTTTGAACTAGTCAAAAGTCACCTTTGACCGGGTGATGATAAAGGCTATGATCGGGCTTGGTGATTTTTCATGCAGAGGAATATGAATGGTTAAGATGGAATTCGTCCTTCACATTAGTGGAGAGATATTACTGGGCCCTCGATGAGTGAGTTTGAGGAATGTATGGCCATATTGTGATGGAAAGGTGTTTTCATTTCTATTGTCAGACTACTCAGGAATCGAGAAAGTAATGGTCAGGAACAGGAGGATGACATTATCCATGCCTTATCCTTGACAGAAATATCGTGTGACAAAAGGGACATGACATTTATGACAGGTTGCATCGTTTTAATGATCCTCATATAAATTGGGTAGTCATAATATATTGCTAGAGGCCGCTTCAACTTGTGGGTTAGTACAGTTATTGGCCGACTGCCAACTTCATATGGGCCTACAGGGTCGCAGACAAGAATAGCCCAACACTAGCTATACTGTCCAGGTTCATTGAATCTAAGATGTGTCTAAGATTCAATTACTAGAATATTTAATCTAGGGTGGACGGATTTTATATACATACATATATATATTTATATATTTATATGATATTAAACTCGTGAAAAGAAAATTAATAATATTATATATATACATACATATTTTTGAAATATATATGTATGTGTGTGTATTATATGATATTATTATATTATGTTAGTTTTAAATTTAATTTTATTAAGATAAATTAAATTTAATAAGTAGCATGATAGAGATATAGTATCTCAGATTTAATTTATGAAGATAAATTAAATCTATGTGGCTCTTTATTTGGATTAAATAAATATGTTAAATTAAAGCTGTTGGACAGATTTAGAATTCATACACTGATGAGAAATTGAGGAGCCGCAAGGAAACCCTAGAGAGATGAGAGACATTAGAGGTGCTAGCACGTAGTGCTTGTTGAGGTCCTAATGTGTGGATACTAGTAGAGGGAGCCTATCGGAGGTGTTTGTTCCTAGAGATCGAAAACTCTAAATTTGAAAAGGTATGATTCTTTCTAACTCAGTTTAAAAGGTCTGATAGATCTTCAATTGGGATTGGAAAATTTTAAATTCTTCCACTTTTCCAACCGATTCCAACAGAGAGGAACAAAGTCTATGGAGGCTCATTTGCGATCAAAGGTGATTTGGGTGGAGATCTCAAGCTTAGAGCACTAAGGGTTCTCTTTGCTTTCTATGGAACTCAAGAAGCTTTCCTTCTTCTCTCTTGCTCTCACAACTTATCTCTTTCTGATCTCTTTGGCTTAGTTTGAATTAACATGTAAATGGAAGAAGAGAAGGTGAAGCTATTTAAAGGGGTTTTGGAGTGATATGAGCCATTGGATGATTCTCCTTGATTGTGGCTCATTGTGACATTTGTCATGCCATAATCTCTTCCTTCCTTTACCTTCTTTCTTTTCTTTCATGCCTAAGAGAGGTTGAGAGAGGGAGAGGGCTTATCTTTTCATGCCCATGCTTGGGAAGACTCATGATTAATGAGGTAAGGTAACTTTCCTAAAAGTAAGGTGGATTATGACATTCTTCTTGGAAGCAACCTCATCATGACTACCTTTTGCATAGCTTTTCCTTCTCTCACCAGTTTACTTCCCCCCCTTTTCTTGCTCCAAAATCACACCTAGCTCAAGGATGAGAGGAAGAATATGTTGTCTTGATTAAATGAAATGGAGATATGAAAGTATAAACAAGTATTTAGACCAGGTGATTTCATAACTCATCTAAAAGTGGGCAATCTTTTTAATTATTGAATCATAATTCTGGTATTTGTTTTTTCAAGATTTGATTTTTTTTTCTTGCATTTCCCCTACCTTCAAAGGAGTTAGACGATTTCTAACTGTTGGATTTAGTGGATACAGTTTTAGATTCAATATTTGCATGCTATTCACGCATGATTCATATTGTGAATATCCCTAAAGTGGAATGTTGCTACCCATAGATTGGGTGCTAGGTTACCATACTTATTAATAAGACCATATTTTATACACTAATTCCCATCATTTTAAAGGTATTTAGTAGGATTATTGCTATAATTAAGTGTCAAAGTGCATATTTGGTCACAAGCATATTTTGGAAATTGAATGGGCTACAATGTTATATTTTGGTAATAATTGTGAATCTTGAATAATTCTACCTTTATTGACTTGAATATGTAGGTCATGAGGTGAAGCAACATGTATAAAGCCTTGCGCATTTTCTTTTGGACCCAATTTTACCTACTTAATCCCAACCACTTCATAACCCTAGCCCGCATCTAAACTATATAAAAGTAGAGCAGTAAACATCTCCTTGGCTGACATTTTTTACAAAATATATAGGTCATAGTGTATTCCATACTACAAAAATATCTTTTTAAATCTAATTGATATTTTACATTACAACACATTAATAAAGATTCAGACTCTCACTCATGCATCGCGTGGGTCTGGGCTAGTTTAACCTAATTCTAAGAGTCAAATACATCCACTACCCTCATTAAATGGAAGACTGAAAATGTATAGCATTGAGGGCGAAGTGATTTTTAACATAATAACACATTCATAAGTATCTGGACTCTCACCCGCACATCTCATGAGTCTGGGTTAGTTTAACCTAATTCTAAGAGTCAAGTGCAACTACTACCCTCACTAATTGGAAGGATGAAAATGCACAACATTAAAGGAGAAGGAAAAGAACATGTTTTTACACAAAAGGGATGTGAAAGATTTCTTTGGACCGTTCACCATCATCTCTCAGCTTGTCAACACCTCCAACTCATCTCTTCTTCTTCTTCACTCAAAAACTGTCTCATCCCTCTTATCCTCAAATAAAGTTCATCCTCTTCCTTCCTTACTGCAACATTTTTAAGCTTCTTCTCCTTCCATGAGTGGCTAAGGCTCTTTAAGCTCTCTTAAGATAGGTTAGATGCATGATTCAAGCTTTGGTTCTTCAAAGGGGAGTTAGATTTAGTTCCATTGATGTGTATGATCCATTATTTAGCTATATTTTCCTAGTTTTAGATGTATATTGCTTTGTAATGTAGAGATTGAGCTTGAGACTCCATTTATGTTGATCTAAGTTTGTGATTTTGGATTTAGTTTTGTAATTAAGTACTTTGATGTTTCAATTTTTGTTTATGTTTGAGTTATTCAATATTGAGTTATAGAATTTGTTTGTGTTCAATGATTCTATTAGTATAGCTTACGTTGAGATATATAATCTTAACTACATAAAAGTAGAACAGTAAGTATCTCCCTACCCGACACATCAGCAAAATGGCAAGCTTAAAACATTAAAATAAAAAATAGATAATAATGAGAGGCAGTTATGAAAGATAGATAATAAGGAAAATAATTACACAATATTTTGTAAATTAATATGAGGGAGGAGATACAAAATATTTGGTAAATATTTAATTTAATATTTTGATTATTCCCTTAGATATCTTTAAAAGGAATGAATATAATACTATAATTACAAAAATAAATATGAGTAAATGTGCAACTTTAGGGCATTTAGTCAATAGAAAATATAGGGATTCCAATAAATTAATCGCGACTTTTTATATAGAGCAGTTTTGAGTATTTTATGTGCATGTTGAGAAATGAGAGTCAAAATTGCTATAGCATCACTTCTCCACCTATATATATATGGGTCATAGTATATTTCATACTACAAAATATCTTTTTAAATATAAATGATTTTTTACATAACAACACATTAACAAATATTTGGATTTTCACCCGTACATCATGCAGGTCTGGGCTAGTTTAACCAAATTCAACGAGTCAAGTGTAGCCACCACCCTCTTTAAATAGAAGGCTAAAAATGTACAACAGTGAGGGAGAAAGAAAAGAATGCATTTTTGCACAAAAGGGGAGGAGGCTAATGATTTCTTTGATGTTTCAATTTATGTTTCTGTTTGAGTTATTCAATATTGAGTTATTGAATTTGTTAGTGTTCAATGATTCCATTGATATAGCTTACATTGAGATATATATATTCTTAACTACATAAAAATAGAGTAGTAAGTGTCTCCTTAGCCGACACATCAACAAAATGGAAGGCTCAAAACACTAAAATAGAATATAGATAATAATGAGAGGTGGTTATGAAAGATAGATAATAGGGAAGGTATTTAAAGCCTCTTCTCCTACCATGAGTGGCAAAAGCTCTTCAAGCTCTCTTGAGATGGGTTAGATGTGTGATTCAAGATTTGGTTACTCAAAGGAGAGTTAGATTTAGTTCCATTGATGTGTATTCTCCATTATTTAGCTATGCTTTCTTGATGTATGTAACTGTAACACCCCAAAATTTATATTCACCAAATATATTGTAAATATTTGAGAAATTCAATAAAATGCTGAATATTCAATAATTTGGAATTTATGAATTTATAAATGTTCATTTTCATGAGAAATTGGGCAAAAATAATTATGAAATTAATTTGGGTAATTTGAAAAGCCCAATATTAAGGTCCGAAAATGGAGGAATATTGGAGAAAATATTTGGTCAAAAAATAGGTGAAAATTGGCCAAAGAAAAATAAGAAAAGAAATTGGATTAAAAAGGTAATGGAAAAATCGTAATTTTGCCAATTTAGCACAAAATAAATTATTTTCCAATTAATTGAAGTTAATTTCAATTAATTAAGGAGAAAAAAGGTGACAAAAATATTTAGAATATTTTGGTAAATTAAATATGAATTTATATAAAATTTGAGCAAAAAGTGCAATTTTGACAAAAATTGAAACTTTATGTGTATACGTAACTTGGAAAAATTGTGAAGCCAATTGAGACCGTAGGGAGGGACCCCTAGGTGCCTCCTACATGTGGCATAAAGAAGGAAATATTGGTTGGACATGATGGCATGGTTACATGATATGGGAAGTTATGTCATAAAATTTAGTTTTGGAATTTTTGGAAAATTCCATAAATCATTAAAATAATATATGATATTTTAGAATATATCTTCATCACCTTCTCCTTTCAGCATTTCATGCACCATAACAGACCTAGAATAGAGAGAGAACGTGTGGAAATCTTATAGAGAGAAAGGAGAAGAAATCTCGCAAGGTAAGCTGATTCCTCCGACGATTTAGCTCTTAAGGCGTATAACTCTGACTCTAAGCTACTCCTTTTTGTTATTTAAGGTTTGGAGGCTCAAAAATATATTATAGAAGGGCTAGGGTTTCAGCCATATTGAACAAAAGCTAGTGGGAGCTTGAAGTAAGTTCAAACCTTTGTATATTAACTATTCTGGCTGTTGTGGGCAATTTATTCGGTGAAATTTTGCCGGATTGCCATTGGTTTTAAATTTTGGAAATGTGTGTGCCTAGGGGTTATGCTACCAAAATTGGGTCTAAATAGTAGTTGTAACCAAATGTAATAGGTAATAAAGTGATTAGGAGTAGAAAGAAACCCGTCTGCAGAGTTAGATTTCGAAAACCCCAAACTTTTCCTGCGGAATAAGAGGATTTTGGCTAGGGGCGTAAATAGACCTTAGAGTTGGATTTTCAGTGATTTTATGGTTCCATTAAGTTCAGGAGGAAAAATTAGGTGGGGTTATAGTTAGCCACTTTTTCAGAAAAGCCTGAGAAAGCATAATTACGAAAAAGCTCTTGAAACCATTAAAGTGGGGCTGTCAAAGGCAATTTCATAATTTGACATTAAATCAGTATATATGTACTTTTTGGTATGCCTGTAGAACTTGGTCTTTATTAATCTACGATTATTGAAATGGAAACGGGTGTTGATATTTTTTGTATTGTGCTAATAAGCGGTTCGGTATTATTAGAATGGTATACTGATATAGTTTTGTTTGCTTGGTGACAGGATAGCATACGTAGTTTGAGTGAGACTATAATTGTGTTTAGCAGTACTAGTAAGTCATATGGGGGTGAGACGATGATAAACCAACGTATTCCTGACAGATATCTTATGATAGACTATTTCAAACACTGGTATTTGTATGAGATACACAGC
Source organism: Inga laurina (assembly GCA_963855925.1). Classification (NCBI taxonomy): domain Eukaryota; kingdom Viridiplantae; phylum Streptophyta; class Magnoliopsida; order Fabales; family Fabaceae; genus Inga; species Inga laurina. Next base: position 22,632,093 of record OY979710.1, read on the forward strand.
ATAGAAGAGTTGCTGAAGCTACCCATCTTCTGTCCAGAGCCTAGGCCCATGTCTCAGGAGTGTTAGAGGTTAGGGAGACTGAAGAGATCTAGATGAGGATCTAGAGTGGGATTTCGATAATGATCTGGAGGAGATCCCAGAGGGCAAGTCGTGCGATGGTGAGTCCCATATAGAGCCGGTGCAGGTGCTGTATAACCTGCAGCTGATCCTGGAATTGTTGCATTATCTCTGGGGCGGATATATCAGAGCACACTAGAACATGTTACTCTCCATAATCGGTATCTTGAGTTCCTGAGAGGCATGGAGACCATGTATCAACTTCAGCGTGACATAGGAGTAGGTTTCACTGAAACAGAAGGAAGAACCTTATCGCTGAGCAGGGCCTGAAGGCGAGCTTCTGGATGTTCTTGAGGTATATCACAGGGCTTGTGCGAGAGTTTATTTACACTGAGTAATGTGGAGTCTACATGAGCTATTTTGGTGACCAGAGCCCACCGGCACGCACTATGTGTTAAGGGCAGTTGGGTAGAACTGACATACAGAGTGAGAGTTAGCCAGAGTTGGTATTTTGGGAATATACAGAGAAAGTTAAGGGTGCATGACCTAGGGTAGTCTAGGATGGGTGACCCCTGGTGTAACCCCCTCCGTAATTATATCTGAAATACACGATTAAAATGAAATAGAGACTAATAATAATCAAATAACATTTACTAACCCATTACATAACGGGGTTTTCACAAATACCTTTTCAAATCATTTATAAACTTGGTCTCATATTCACATTTTGAATACAATTACTACGCGAAGATAAATCATATTCATATAAATATCAGAGTGCACAACATAATCATCTCGGTAATCCCGACTACATACCTTCGCTAAAGATACATAGGGTACAATTGCCCATTACAATTCTTCAAATGGGGATTACATAATCTCATCTCAAATTCATAACCCTACATTTAACCGAATCATATACAGTATTCCCAACTCATTGATAACCAACTACCAACTCTCATCTTGAAGGAGTCCAAGCCGCTCCCTCCACGAGCTACTTACCCTATCTAAATTATTGGTAGGGGAGGGTGAGATTCGAGAGAATCCCAATAGGGAAACATTATCAATATGCAGGCAAGATAAGTGTTTAATGCATAACATGCTTGCATCACATAACTCATGCACACAATGACAAATCTATAAGCTCAATGCTTCAAATGATACACATATGGCCATAGCATATATTGAAACAAGCTTCAAATCATTCATACATGTTCCACATAATCAAGAAAAGCAATAGCAATCATCAACAAATTAATACAATTATCAGAGTATGCATGAGAGATAAGTTCCTTACCTTAACCCCTTTTTGCTTAGAAACGTGTGCCTCAATCTACGTGCAAACAGCACGGGGCTTCATATTTGATCCTAAAATGTCAAATATAATATTTAGACACTTCCATAGTGTTTCTGGGGGTTATATAAGGCTATATTGAAAATGTACTACCATGCCCCCGAGGACTCGGCCCGGCCCCATCGTACCCGTCCAGCTGTACTTTTCCCGAAATTTTGACATGGGCTATTCTAACATATTTCTGCCCAAAGAATCCATTTCCGAAATTGAAATTATCAAATTCAATTTCAATTACAAAATTACCCTTGACAGCCCCACTTTAAGGGTTTCAGGGGCGTTTTCGTAATTATGTTTTTTGGCCTTTTTCAAAAAAAGTGCCTAACTGTAACCCCACCTAATTTTCACTCCTGAACTCAATGGAATCATCAAATCATTGAAAATCCAACTCTAAGACCCATTTCTAGAGCTGGCCGAAATTCTCAAGTATTCCAGGGAAAATTGGGGTTTTTCGGTTTCAGCTCCATACATACATTCCTTTCTACTCCTAACCACTTTATTGACTATTTCATTAGGTTAAAACTACCATTTAGCACCAATTTGGGCAGCATAACAGCCTCACACACCCATTTTCTATTTTTGAAACCAATGACAATCCGGCGAATTTTTACCGATTAAATTGTGCACAACAGCCAGAATAGTTAATACACAAGAGTTTGGAAGTTACCTCAAGCTCCCACTAGCTTTTCTCAAGAGTGGATGAAACCCTAGCCCTTCTTAACCATGAAAATTGAGCTTCCAAAACCTTAAAGAACATAAAAGAGAAGCTTAGGAGCAAGGTTATACGCGTTAGGAGCTAGATCGTCGGAGAAATCGACTTACCTTGTGAGATTTCTCTTCTTTCACTCTCTAAGAGCTCTCAACTTTCTCTCAATAGTTTCAGCTGGTTCAGCACATTAGAAATGAGAGCTGAAGATGATGAGAAAATATTTAATTCCATGCTGATGTCATCTTTTATTTTGATGATGTCATAATTCCCAATTTTGGATTTTCTGGCAGATTTTCTGCCCAAATTTTGAAAAATAATAACTAATTCTAGAAAAATCAAAATGAGGTGATTATAAACCCAAATGAAAGGTATGTAAGTCCTATTTATAGGAAAAATATGTTCCTTTACTCAAAATTTCCAAAAAATTATAGAATTACATAAAACTCATCGCTGCCCCAAAACAGAGTTTAGTTTTCATTCCAAATTTTGGACAGTCATATCTCCTAGCTCAAAAAACGAAATGGCACAAATTATATGTCCTTTTTATAGCTTGGGATGTTATATTTAAGACTGGAAAGTTTCTGAATTTTTAGACACCATTTGAGCATTCAAAAAGTTCACACAAACTGACTGCCCAGAATAGAGTTTCACTGGACAGAATTTCAGATTTTGCATCTTTGCTTTAAATGGTCCCATTTTCATACCAAACATCATTCCCACATAAATTTTCACAAGGAATCTATTGGAAACATGAAATCAATCAATTTCACATCACATTGACATTTTTTCACAACAATCTCAACATGTCAACACAATTCACCTTTCAAAACCTAACATTGCAACTTTTCCATTCCAAAGTTCCAAACCAATTTCAATGACATCAAAACACATTTTGACACAATTTCCAACACAATACCCCATTCAATTCTTCCCTTTATTCTAAGTCAATTTGGATGTTAATCCACAATTGAACTCAAATACAGGGTTTCAGCACTGCTCACAACACACACGAATCACATTCGAGTGCCGAATCACATCATATTCTCCAAAAGGGTTATTTATCACTAACCACATCCACTTTTGGAGTCATTAACCCTTAATCACAATTTGGAATCTTGCTAAATCGGGGCTTAGCAATCCACTAATATCAGGCTTATTCTCTAAGTTCAAGTCTCAAAAGTTGAGGTATTACACTTGGGAAGTTGCATGAACTTAATATTTTGGTTATGTAAAGGACAATATGTCATGTATAGTAGTATATAGGATATGCTATGTTTTTATTTCTCTGTAACTACTATAAATAGTTGTTATATGCTATGTACGACATATTATGTACCCTGACTTTTATGAAATGATGAAAAATGCCCTTGGTCTTATATCAAAATTTATTCTTCTCTAATTTCATGTTGAGTGAATTATGGAGATGGTACAAACAAAAGAAGATGGTAGAGGCTGCAATATAGGTTGAGGCTGAGGGCGCGGTGAACATGGTAACAACATGGAAGATCCAAGGCCTGACCCTATCTATCAACGGTTATTAGATATGTTAGAACAACAACAAACTACAATGAATGAAATAAGAGGTGACCTTCAGGGAGTACAGCAAAGGAAGGAACACCTGAAGAATCGTCTGGATGAGTTTATGTGGGAAAATTATGAAGAAATATATGAGGAACCTCCACTAGAGGGTGATATACCTGAGCCTAAAGTAGATATTCAAACCTAGCTGAGTAGATTCAATAAATAATAGCCACCTATGTTCAGGGGAAAGTTTGATCCTTAACTAGTGGAAGATTGGTTGGCTCATTTGGATAAGATTTTTGATATGCTATAGTGTCCAGATGAGTTGAAAGCCTGGTTAGCTATATACAAGTTGGAAGGTGATACTGATCGCTGGTGGAAGGGCATAGATCTTACCCTGAAGGGGAGGAATATTCCTATCATGTGGGAATTATTCCAGGAGAAGTTCAATGAGAAATATTTTCCTCCAACTATTAGAAGATAAAAGGATAAAGAATTCCTTTGTATCAAACAACAAGACTGGGAGTGCTTTGACGATTATTTAGCTTGGTATATTTGATTATTGCAATGTTTATCGTATCACAAGCTGAATGATAGTAAAGAGTGGAACGCAGATTTGATGATTGAAGGGTTGAGACCTGAATTTAAAGAGAAGCTGATTTCTCAATATTTTACTAAATTTAGCAAAGCAGTAGAAGACTGCCGATATATCAAAAAGCGTATGTCAAACCTGGCAGCACAGATTCAAAATAAAGGTGTTTCAGGAAGTGGCAGCTCAGCACAGAAGAGAAATGAACAGGTTGGACCTTCCGAGGGAGCTACGAAGAAGCAAATTAGATGGGAGGCTGTGGAGGCTAAGGATCCTTGGGAAGTCAAACATGTTCATTTTTTTGTAAATCATTCCATCCTGGCAAGGCTTGTAATGGTACACCACTGAAAACTAATCTCAACAAACCATTTACTTGTTTTAATTATGGTAAGATGGGACACATGTCTAAGGATTGCTTGCAAAAGCAGCAACCGGCTGAGACTAGACCTAAAGTTTCAGGTAGGGTCTACACACTGACACAAAAAGAAGCCAGAAGGTCTTCAGAGTGGATTCAAGGTATGATTTTTCTAAATAGCAGTCTAGTGCATGTTATGTATGATTCTGGTGCTAGCCATTCATATATTGCAAATAATTGTATGAGACAGTTACATTTACCTATGCATAAATCCCCATATGATTTGGTTGTATCTATGCCTACGGGCACAAGAATTGTGACGACCAACATTTGTCTGAATTGCCTGGTAAATGCCAAGGGGCACGAATCAATTGTAGATTTGATTTGTTTGCCACTACATAGGTTGGAAGTAATCTTGAGGATTGACTGGTTAACAGCGAACGGTATGTTACTGGATTGTAAATAGAAGAGAGTTATATATCTGAATCCACAGCTGTGAGCTGACACAGAAATCACTCTTAACCTTCTCTCCAAAGCTAAGGTTGAGAGATATTTTCACAAAGGTTGTCAGGGGTACATGATATTGTGCTGTATGCAGTCAGAGGCCAATGTAGCCTTGCAAAGTATCCCTGTAGTGAATGAGTTCCCTGATGTGTTTTTGGAATATATTGGTGGATTACCTCTAGATAGGGAAGTGGAGTTCTCTATTGACTTGAGGCTTGGAGTATGACCAATCTCTAAAACCTCATACCGTATGGCTCAAAGTGAAATGGTGGAACTAAAGAAGTAGATTTAGGAACTACTTGAGAAAGGGTTCATACGACCTAGTGTATCACCTTGGGGTGCCTAGTGCTCTTCGTTAAAAAGAAGAAGGAAGCATGCGTGTTTGTATCGATTATCGAGAGCTAAACAAGGTGATCGTCAAGAACAAGTATCCACTCCCTATAATTGATGATTTGCTTGATCAGTTGTCTGGTTCCTGTGTATTCTCAAAGATCAATTTGTGATCAGGGTACCACCAGTTGAAGGTAAAAGTAGAATATGTATCAAAGACTACTTTCAGGACTAGATATGGGCATTACGAGTTTCTAGTGATGCCATTCGGGCTGACCAATACACCTTTGTGTTCATAGACTACATGAATCAAATCTTCCATCCATACTTGGACTAGTTTGTTGTAGTCTTTATTGATGATATACTGGTGTATTCATAAAGTAAAACTGAACACGAGCAACATCTGAGAACTATTTTCAACATATTGTGGGATAGGTAACTCTATGCCAAGATGAGCAAGTATGAATTTTGGCTTTCAGAGGTAAGGTTTTTGGGCCATGTTGTCTCACAGTAAGGGGTCTCTGTTGATTCTAGCAAGGTGGAAGTAGTACCAAGCTGGAAGAGACCAGAGACTACATTTGAAGTGGCAGTTTTCTGGGTCTAGCTAACTGTTAGAGTATATTTATTCAGAATTTCTCCAGAATTGCATTACCATTGACAAAATTGTTATGGAAAGCTCAACATTTTGTGTGGAATGAGAATTGTGAGAAGAGCTTCCTGAGTTGAAGCAAAGGTTAACTACAGTACTAGTGTTGATAATCCCAGATCCACATTTTACATATATTGTTTACACAGATGCCAGTAGGCACATATTGGGATGTGTGTTGATGTAGCAAGGCTAAGTTGTGGCATATGCATCTCATCAATTGAAACCTCATGAACTAAATAATCCTACTCATGATCTTGAGTTGACGGTATTTGTGTTTGCTTTGAAAATCTGGAGACATTATCTCTATGGTGAGACCGTAGAGTTGTACTGCGACCATAAGAGCCTGAAATACCTATATGATCAGAAAGAATTCAATATGAGACAGCATAAGTGGATAGAGTTTCTGAAAGATTACAATCTAGAAATCAAATACCATCTCGGTAAGGCTAATGTCATTGTTGATGCATTAAGCTAAAAGTTAGTGCAGGTGACAGCCATGATGATTTATGAGCAGAAACTGATAGTGGATTTTAGAGATTTGAGTTTGTCTAATCAGATTCTGTTAAATAGTGGTGTTAGCCAGATATATAATGATCTGAGGGTAGCAATTGAAGAAGCTTAACTGCATGATAATCAAGCACTATCTATCTATGGTATGATTGATAGGGGCGAAACTCAGGAATACGACTTGTCACCTAGCAAACTAGTCAGGTATAAGAAGCGGATTTATGTTCCACTGCAACCAGAGCTAAAACAGTAAATCCTGGAGGAGGCATATAAGAGTAAGTATACTCTACATCTAGGGACTACAAAGATGTACCATGACATAAAAGCTCAATACTGGTGGCTAGGGATGAAAAAAAAGGTGACTGAGTTCGTTGCTTGTTGCCTAAAATGTCAAAAAGTGAAAGTTGAACATCAGTGACCTTCAGGACTTTTGATGAATCCTTAGATTCTTAAGTGGAAGTGGGAAAGCGTCAGAAGCTATGACGCTATATGGGTGATAGTTGATAGATTCACGAAGACATCTCACTTCTTGCTTATTAGTATTCACTATTCTCCTGACAAACTGGTGGAAATCTACATTAAGGAGATTGGAGATTATATGGTACTTCGAAGAACACCATCTCTGATCGAGATCCATGATTCACTTCTAAGTTTTAGAAGGCGGTTCATGAAGCTTTGGGTAGCAAGCTCTGATTCAGCATGGCATATCATCCTCAAACTGATGGGCGGACAGAGCAAACAATTCAAACCCATGAGGATATGTTAAGGGCATGTATACTTTATTACAAAGGTAGTTGGGACAAATTCCTTCCATTGGTAGAGTTCACCTACAACAATAGTTATCATTATAGTATCCAGGTTGCTCAATATAAGGCACTCTATGGGAGGAAGTGTCAATCACACTTTTACTGGACTGAGTTGTCTGAGAGGCAATTGTTGGGGCCAAATATTGTTGAACAGACAAAGGAGCAAATAAAATTGATTAAGTAGAGGCTACTAGCTACTTAGAGCTGAAAGAAGAGTTATGCAGATAAGAGGTGAAAACCTCTGGAATTTGAAGTCGGCGACGACGTGTTTATGAAAGTATCACCTTTTATAGGTATTGGCAGAGCATTGAAAGTAAGGAAGCTACAAGTTGGAAAGCTAATTGAGACCATAGGGAGGGACCCCTAGGTGCCTCCTACATGTGGCATAACGAAGGAAATATTGGTTGGACATGATGGCATGGTTACATGAATGGAGGAAATTATGTCATAAAAATTAGTTTTGGAATTTTGGAAAATTCCATAAATCATTAAAATAATATATGATATATTAGAATATATCATCATCACCTTCTCCCTTCAGCATTTCATATACCATAATAGACATGAAATAGAGAAAGAATGAGTGGAAATCTTAGAGAGAGAAAGGAGAAGAAATCTCACAAGGTAAGTCGATTCCTCTGATGATTTAGCTCTTAATGCGTATAACTTCGACTCTAAGTTACTCCTCTTTGTTGTTTAAGGTTTGGAGACTCAAAAATTTATTGTAGAAGGGCTAAGGCTTTAGCCATATAGAACAAAAGCTAGTGGGATCTTGAAGTAACTTCCAAACATTTGTATATTAACTATTCTGGCTGCTTTGCGCAATTTATTCGGTGAAATTTTGTTGGATTGCCATTGGTTTAAAATTTTGGGAATATGTGTGCCTAGGGGTTATGCTGCCATAATTAGATCTAAATGGTAGTTGTAACTCTATGAAATAATTAATAAAGGGATTAGGAGTATAAAGAAACCCGTTTATGGAGTTAGATTTTGAAAACCCTAAAATTTTCCTGGGGAATAGGAGGATTTCGGCCAGGGGTATAAATGGGCCTTAGAGTTGGATTTTCATTGATTTGATGGTTCCATTGAGTTCAGGAGGGAAAATTAGGTGGGGTTGTAATTGGCCACTTTTTCAGTAAAGCCAGAAAAAGCATAATTATGAAGACGCCCTTGAAACCATTAAAGTAGGGCTATCAAGGACAATTTCGTAGTTTGATATTGAATTTGATAATTCCAAGCCTGGAATGGATTCCTTGGGCTAAAATATGTCAGTATAGCCCAAGTCAAAATTTCAAGAAAAGTACAGTCAGGCCGGGTACGGCGGGGATGGGCCAGGGTCCTAGGTACACTTCGGTAAATTTTCACTATAGGCTAATATAACCACAAGAAACACTATAAATATGTCTAAAATAATACTTGGATAGGTTATGACTTATTTTTTGTACATTTAATATTTTAGGACCAAGTCGGAAGTCGAAAGTGACATGTTTTATGAGGCACACAAAAAGGGGTTGATAGAACTTTGAGGTAAGGACTACTATCTCTCTTACACTTTGTGATTAATTGTATGTTATGTGTTACTATATTTCATGATATGAATGCATGTTAGAGGCACTATACCTGGTTGTAGTTCGGTGCCCAGCCAAGGTATATCAAAAATCCTAGCTATGGTTGATGACTTAGCTAAAGTACAATATCAAAAACCCTAGCTGTAGTAGGTGACACGACTGAGGTACATGTAGGGGTTCTAACTCAATGTTTGGCCCTAAAACTTGTGTATACATATGAATCAAATTGAATTTTCATTTTGCCTAATATGGTGCATTGCATATTTAATTTTCATATTTTATATGTCGATTGTATGTTTCTACTGGGATTCTTTGGGATCTCACCCCTTTTTCTAAGCAAACATATCAGAGGGTGCTAGTGGATCGAAAGGCAAAGATGTAGACACAGGGAAGTGATTGGCATGTTTCTCGAGGCAAAGTTAAAGTTCATGGTTATAGTTAGTTTATGTTTAGACTACTTTTGGGATATCCTGTAAATATTAGAAATACTGTTGTATTATGTATTTTGTTTATGGATAACTCTGAATTGTAAACAACTACTTTTATCAATATATACATGTACTTTTCTGTATGCCTGTGGAACTTGGTCTTTATTACTCTATGATTATCGAAATGGAAATGGGTGTTGACATATATAGCTTTGTAATGTAGAGATTGAGCTTGAGACTCCATTATGTTGAGCTCAATTTGTGATTTTGGATTGAGTTATGTAATTAAGTATTTTGATGTTTCAATTTATATTTCTGTATAATTTATTCAATATTGAGTTATTGAATTTGTTAATGTTCAATGATTCTAATTGTATAGCTTACATTGAGACATATATTATTAACTACATAAAAGAAAATCTGCCAGAAAATCCGTAAATGAAAATTAACTAAATAAATAAATATCATATAATATATATGATGAAGCAACATCATCACTTTCCTCCTACCATTTCTGACACTGCAACATCTAAAAGGAAAGAGAAGAGTTGCTTGAGTTTTAGAGAAAATAAGGGGAAAACTTACAAGGCAGGTCGCTTTCTTCAGTGAATTCATACTTAATGCGTATAATCCTGCTCATAAGCTTCTCCTTCATGGATTTCAAAGTTTGTGAAGCTCCAATTTCTTGTTAAGAAGGCCTAAGGTTCGATCACATAAGGGAGAGCCAGAAGGAAGTGAAAGGTAACTCCCAAAGCTTCAAATAATGCTTGTTCTGACTGTTGTGAACAATTTAATCGGTAAAATTTCATCAGATTGTCTTTGGTTTTAAATTTTGGGAATGTAATGGCATAATGGTTATGCTGTCAAAATTTGGTCTAAATAGTAGTTATAACCTAATTAAATAGTTAATACAGTTGTTAGGAGTAAAAAGAAACTTGTCGGCGGAGTCAAATTTCAAAAACCCCAATTTTTCCTAGGGAACTTAAGGATTTCGGCCAGCTCTAGTTAGGGGCCTTAGAGTTGGATTTTGAATGATTTGATGATTTCATTGTGTTCAAGAGGGAAAATTAGGTAGGGTTACAGTTGATCAATTTTTTGGAAAAGCTCGATAATGCATAATTAAAAAAACACCCTTGAGAGCTGTAAAGCGGGGCTGCCAAGGGCATATATGTCTTTTGGCAGTGAATTTAGTAATTCTGAGTCTAAAAATGGATTCCTTTAGCAAACATAAGTCTGAATAGCCCTAGTCTAAATTTCAGGAAAAGTATGGTTGGACCGGGTATGGCAAGCCAAGCTGGGTCCCCGGAGGTATTTTGGTAAAATTTCACCATAGGCTAATGTAACCACTATAAACACTATGAAAGTGCCTAAAATGATACGTGAATGGGTTTTAACCTAATTCCTGTACGTTTGATATTTTAGAATCGAGTTGGGATCTGAGGCAAGAAAAGGGTTAAGATAGGGAACTTACCTCTCCTACATGTATTTGATATTTATGCTGGTGTATTGATGCATGTTATGGCTTTCCTTGATTATGTGAAACATATATGAAATATTGAAGCTCTATTTCTATTTATGCTATGTCTATAAGTATGTTGTTTGAAATATTGAGCATGCATATATGTCATTGTGTTAGCATGAGTTTATATAATACAAGCATGTCATGTATTAAGTACTTATCTGATATGCATATTGAAACTTTTTTCCTATTGAGATTCTCTCAAATTTCACTCTCCCTTACCAACAATTTAGATTGGTTAATATAGAAGGTACGCGGAGATTAGAGAAGAGAAATGCATGAGAAAGGATTGTAGTAGTGAAACAAAGATGGGAAGATGTCTCTGTTTCATTGGGACGGGTTTAGACACCTAAGTAGGCCTGTGCAGCTACATTGGTTGTAATTTCATGTACGAACCCCTACGGGGGAATTTCTATAATCATGCACATATTACCAGTATATTATGCTATTCCTGTATTGCCCACTGAACCATGTATTAATATTCTGCTGCAAGTCAAAATAAGTAAGGGTGTTACATTTTGGTATCAAAGCCAAAAGCGGTTTTGGATGAGCAAGGATTTTGGCCATAGAATTGTTTGCTTAAAGGAAATGCAGTGGTTTTGGAAACAAGATAGTATATTGATATGGTCACTTATATAGTGATCAGAACAGCGAAGTGAATTACTTCCACTAGTTCACAGGCCCTGAAAGGAACAGACACACCCTGGGAAAATAATGAATACCCGGAAGGTAGTACATGTTACCATACCAGAGAGAGAAATAGTACAAGGATGGCACAGACACTAAGGGAGTGGATCCGAGTAAGGCCAAAGTGTGGAGCCTCATCCTAAAACAGTAGCACCAGTCAGCTGATCAGCGTTCAGCATAGTTACGGGTAGTTAAGTGATAGGCAGATAAGCCACAAATAGACAAGATAGAGATAGATATGGGTTTCATTACTAATCCTGGAGTTGGAGCAGTATATGTGATGTGTGGTTCACAACCATATTAAGGATTATAGGAGGATGTCCAGAGCATATACCTGCGGGATGTCTGTGAGAAAGACATCCTAGTGGCTCAGTATACAGAATACACACATTAACTGACTGTAGTGGCCGGTGGACAGGAATAAGTTAATTTGGGAATTTTGGATGACATAGGGATCTATGTAACACCCCAAATTTTAATCCCCAAAAATATATTATAATTAATTGAGAGATTCAATAAAATAGTGAATATTTATGAAATTTGGATCTTATGAATTTTGAAATATTTATGTTCATAAGGAAATGAGCAAATTGATTCAAGAATTGAATTAAATTACCAAGGTGATAGTAAAATCATAATTTTGCCTATTTAGCCCAAGATTAATTATTTTCCCGATTAATTGGAGTTAATTTCAATTAATTAAGGACAATAAAGGAAAATGCATAATGTGATTATTCCTGGTGGAATAAATCAAGAATTGAGAAATTAAGGGGGATTATACATAATTCAATTATGTGAATTATGGAATGAGTGAAAATAGTTTTTCCTTCCCTTCTTCTCATTATTTTTGTCCAACATGAAAAATAAGGGGAAAAGTTGAGTTTGGTTAGAGTAAAGAGAAGAATGGATAGTTTGCGTAACTAGAAGGAATCTAGTCCCAATCCAATTGGACCTAATTGATGACAAGGTATGGCATAAATTTGAGGGAGTATGGCCTAAAGCAAGAGAGTATGGTGGGAGGTATGGTAGGAGGGATGATGTACATGAAAGGTGGAGAAATCCCAACCATTGGCTAGATCAAGGCCCAAGATGAAGCATGAAAACTAAAATACTAAAACACATTTTCTCCCTCCCCTTGTGCATATTTTGTTTAGCCATATAGAAAAGGAAGAGAGAGTGAGTTGCGAAGCTCTTGAGGCTAGGAGAAAGAAGAAGAAAATCAAGGTAAGAGCTTGTGTTCCAAAGTGATTTAAGCTTCTTATTTTGTGTAGTCATCCTCTAATCTCTTATTCTTCATGGAAATCATGGATTAGCAAGCTAATCTTCAAGGTTAAGGAGAGAGAGAGGACGTCCTAGACAGAGAAACACAAAGGATTAAGAGGTAATCTCCAAAATCCCAACTTCTTAGTGTATTGAAGTTGTTGCTGGTGATTGTTGTTTGGTTTTATGACTTTTGGGTTGAGTTGTAAAATTAGAAAATCCATAACCCTAAGGGTTATACTGCCCAAAATACTTTAAATTATGATTATGAAGTGTTTACATGAGTTAATGAAGGATTAGAAGTGGAAAAGTACAAGTTTTGGAAGCTAAAACACAAAGCTCCTTTTTTTTATATTTTTCTTCATATTTTTTGCCAGACCAGGAATGGTAGTAGCAGTTGGATTTTCATGAAATAAATGGTTTCGTTGGACTCAATGGGTAAAAACAGGTGGGGTTACAGTTGGGCACTTTTTCGGTAGAGGCCGAAAAAGCATAATTACGAAAACTCCATTGAAATCCCTAAATAAGGGCTGTCAAGGGTATTTTGTAATTTGACAGTGAATTTGGTGATTTTTGAGCCCAGAAATGGATTCCTTAGGCAAAAATAAGTTAGAATAGCCTTAGTCAAAATTTTGGGAAAACGTGCCATCGGGCCAGGTACAGCGAGGCTAAGTTGGGGCCTGGGGGCATTTTGGGAAATTTTCACCATAGACTAATATAACCACAAGAAACACTATGGAATAGTCTAAAATGATACTTGGATATGTTATGACCTATTTCTAGTACATTTAATATTTTAGGACTGATTTAGAGGCCGGATACGACATGTTCTTCGAGGCACATTTAAAATGGGGATATTAAAGCTTTGAGGTAGGGACATTATCCTTCATACACTATGCCATAAGTTATGTGATTGTGTGGATGCCATTGTTTTGTAAATGCACTTTATTAATCAACATAATTTGCCTAGAGAGGGGCAGTTAGTGCCAGAGGTACACTTACACTGGGAGTTTGCAGCAGTCCAACTGTGTAGATTGTGGGGCTGGGCCCTACTCATGTATACATGACGATGATGTGTTTATATTGTTCATTAATTTGTGCAACCTTAGCGCATGTCATATTTAATTTTCACATTTTCCATGAACGATATTATATCTCTACGAGGATTCTCCGAAATCTCACCCTATTTTTAAACAAATACCTCAGCGGGTACCAGTGGGGCAAAGGGCAAAGATGTAGACGTCGGAAAGTTAGTGGCACGTGTCGCGAGACAAGGATATGAACGTGGTTATACCTTAGTCTATGCCTTAATATTTTGGAAAATTTGTAAATATTAAATTTCATTGTATTTTATGTTTTCCATCAATGAACGATAATGGAATTATTAACAAATATTTTTATCTATATAATTATACTTTTCTATATGCCTATTGAATTTCGTCTTTATTACTCTTCGATTATCAAAATGGAAATGGGTGTTGATAATCTTCACAACATTGCACTTCTTTTTTGATATAGTGTTTTGGCTCAGAAGAAGAATGAGATTGCAAAGCAAAGTCAGATAGACAACTTTGTAGACATCAAGGAACATATTAGCGTACATATTCAGATACATGTACCAACACCGATATGAAGTCTACAAACAGTGTTTAGCTAACTGATGACAATTGACATGACTTAATTGACCGAGGGTAGTCTCAGTGTACCAGTGAATGGGAATAGATATAGCAAATATCTATGTTTTGGCACAGGAACACAAAAGTTAAGTATGCTCAACCTAGGGAAATCTTAGGATAGGTGACCTCTTGGGAAGTTACATGTACATGTTTTGTTATGTCATGTAATAGGAGTAAGCACATGCTGTACAGTAGTTCAGAGAATTGTATGTTATTACACGTCTTCCTTGGCTATTACAAACATCTGTTATACAGATTTTAGGAGTACCTGTGTAACCAATATTTGTAAAATGATAGAAATGCCCTTGTGATAATATGATATTTACCTCTTTCTTGTTTCACATAGTAAACACAAAGTTGGTAAGGCTAAGAGGTTCATATGCTAGGCAGGGCAGGGTTAGGAAGTTAGACCTAATCTAATATAGCAAACACAGGGTAAGATAATAGAACAGCAAACAATGATCAATGATCATCAGGAAGGTTATCTAGGAAAGGCCAATGTAGTAACTCTATCTCTCATTTACTATGTTGTATGTTTGCCATATGTTTTGACATGAATAATGAACACATACTATCTAGCTGTGGTGTAGGATGAGTATATGTACAGTTCGGTGGGAAGAGTATATGTACCATTTGGCATAGTAAGGACCCATCTATGATACATAGTAGTGCCTGGGGCATATTACCAGCTATGGTCTGGGACCTAGTTGGGGTACACTGTTATTACCTAGTTTTAGTCAGGGACTCGACTGAGGTATATTTAGGGGTTTTAACCAAACAATTGGCCCTGAACATTGTGTATACACATGGTGTGAAATGGATTTTCATTTTGTACTATATGGTGCATGACATATTTATTTATCACATTTTCTATGGATGATAGTGGGTTACTATGGAGGCGAAGTAGGATCTAACTGAGGTAGTGAAACAAGAGTAGGCAAACAATGTAGCTTCACCTATATTGTATTTAATAGTGTGAAGCATTAGAGTGGGCAGTGGAAGTGTGATGAATCTAGGTGCAATTTTGAAACTTACAGGAGAGGTTGATGTTCACACCAATGTTATCATCTCAACACATAATATGGCTTTGATGGTCAACAGTGTTATAGTATGAATGGTGTACAGTATTACATCTATAGTGGTGTGCAACATTGCATCTAGTTTGGTGTATAGTGTAACCCCCTTCCGTAATCATATCCGAAATACAACATTAGAGTGAAATAGAGACCAATAATAATCAAATAATGTTTACATTCCCATCCTTAAGATAGGGTTTTCACAAATACATTTTAACAAACACTTTAACCTGGTTTCACATTCACATTTCGAATACAATTACTTCGTGAAGATAAATCACATTTATATAAATATCAAAGTGCATAATAATAATACCGGCAAACCCAGATTCATACCTTCACTAAAGATTCATAGGGCAATACGCCCTTTACAATTTCTCAAATGGGGATTACACAAATTTCATTCCAAATACATATCCAAATACACCTCCACAACATATACAACCATATATCCATCCTAATCAACTACCAAATCCAAATGCCCATAAGGGATTCTTGCTGCCTCTAGTCACTTGCTCCTTCCTCAAGCCACTTGTCCTATCTAAAATATTGGTAGGGGAGGGTGAGATTCTAGAGAATTCCAGTAGGAAACAGATACCAATATGCATGTAAGATAAGTGTTTAATGCATGACATGCTTGCATCATAATAACTCGTGTTCACATAATGATATATCCGTATGCTCAATGTTTGAACAACATACTCATGGCCATAACATAAATAGAAATAGAGTTTCAATCATTCATATATGTTTCACATAATCAAGAAAAGCAATAACATGCATCAATACACAAACACAAATATCAATACATGGAGGAGAGGTAAGTTCCCTACCCTTTCTTTTCTTTCCACTTATGCTCCAGCATCAGCTACTCACGCTCTGAGCGGATATCAAACCATGATCAGGGTGAATATCAAACCCTATAACCAAATCAAGGACATAGGGTCATTCTCTTTTCCAAATTCTCATTTGCATAACACTTAAAGTTGGTTACCATTCATGACCTTTAGGTGGCTAATCAAAGCCTAAACACATACCTAAAGGCTTGGGAAACACTTGACTAAAGGTCACCTTTTAAAAGCCCAAAATGCTGATTTTTGGGGGTTGGGCATGGCCAACCTACCCATGGGCCGCGGCCAATGGATGCACATAAGGTCTTGGGCCACGGTTCATAACCTCTGGCCGCGGCCAAGAAAATTCTGTTTCCTGGCTGAACTTCCATAATTCATAACTAATTCTAGAAAAATCAAAAAGAGGTGATTCTAAAGCCAAATGAAAGGTACTTAAGTCCTATTTATAGGAAAAATATGTACCATTAATGGAAATCACCAAAATATTCCAGAATTACACAAAACTCCATACTACCAAAAACCAGAGTTTAGTTTCAATCCCAAACTGTGGACAACCATATCTCACAGAATACTAAACGAAATGACACAAAATATATGTCCATTTTAATGCTTGGGATGTGAAATTCAAGACTAGAAAGTTTCACAATTTTCTGAAATCATTTGGTCATTCAAAACGGGCACACAAATAAATTGCCCAGAATAGAGTTCCATGGGACAGATTTTCCAATTTTCCACTAAAGTGTCCCATGGCTCCAAAATTAATAATCAAGCCTATTCCCACATAAATTTTCACAAGGAACACAATGGTAACCTCAAAATGACCAAAAGCACAACCTATCAACATGCCCTGTTTTGACCAAAGCACAAAACCAACACAAAAGGTGCCAAACTTCACATTTAAGCTTCAATGCAATTCTATCAATTCAAAACACTAAACAAGGCACCATTTCCATGACAACAACATATTATACTCCCCAAGACCCTAAATCATGAAAATTAGGGCTAAAATTCCAGAAATTCAAGGCCAAACAAATGGCCACAAAACTTATATGAAAATGAAGCTGTCACTCACCTCAACAACTTTCCCGAAGAAGCTCCTTGATTCACCCAAGTCCAGAATTTCATGAGAGCTCAAACACCACCAAATGACAAATCTAAAACCATGAAAGTGAAGCTCTCAACTCAAGGAACAACTTTATAGAAGATCATTTTGGCATTAGAGGTCATTTACTCACCTTAAAAGCAAGCTTTCACTTTCTCTCTCTTGGGCAACAATGGAAGACGAATTTGGAGAGCGAAGGGAGGGATGAGAGATTGAAGAAGGTGAAATGATGATGTCCCCCCATGCTTGTGCAGCTGAATTGGAGGGAAGAAGAGAGAGGGAAAACCATTTTTTATTGAGTTTTGACTTTTCACACACACTCTCTCTTCACATATGCTTGCCATATGTCTCCACCACATTGGCTCTCATAAAGCAAGTAACTAATTAGTTACTCTAATCCCTCCATTAGCCATTTAGTACATATCTCATGCCCTCTTAATTAGTAATTAATCTCTTCCATTAATCACTAATTTAGAGCCATTCTTTCAATTTTTCCAATAATTATGGCATATTAATTAAAATTGCCATATAACATATAATTATTCCACTTTAATTTGATAATTATCCTCAATAATTACCATTAGCCCTTAATCAAAAATTGGGGTGTTACATATAGTATTACATGTAGTGTGGTGTACAATATTATATCCAAAGTAGTGTATAGTGTGATGACCTGTATGGTCAACAGTCACACAACTTTTGTAGTTTGTGGTGATACATGTGAACTAAAATTAGGATGAGCCCTAGTGTAATAGGGCAGAATGATGGTGAATACCTCTCAACAGCACCAGTGTTAACAATCCCAGATCCATAGTTGACCTTTATGGTTTCACATATGTAAGTAAACATGAATTGGGATGTGTTTTGATGTAATAAAGTCAAGTAGAGGCACATGCATCTCAACAACTATAGCCTCATAGAATCAATTACCCCACTCATATTGTAAGAGCTAGTAATAGTTGATTTTGATTAGAGGACAGAATGTGAGATAGTCAAGAATAAAGCACACTAGTAAGGATCAAATAGTCATTCGATCCTAAATAGTGCATACAGTATTATAAGTGAATAGTGCACATTGTATAGCTAGTGAATAGTGCACACAGTATGACCAGTAAAGTCCATATAGTCATTTGATCCTGAACACCAAACAGGCAGGCATAAATATAGACAGTGTACATGTTTGAATAGGGTAGTAAGACTAGAATACTCAATGTTGTGATAGTAGAATGACATAAACCGCAAGGCTAAATACACTGAGTAGTATCCCAACAAGGCAGTGAGGCCTAGAATAATGAACTGAGTGTCCTGATTGACAATCAGTACAGTAATAGGTTGGATGGCCTATGAGTACAAAATAGAGAACAAAAGTAGCAAGACCCAATATGTATGTTTGCTGGGTTAATGACCCTGGGCCGTAAGACCAGACAAACATTTTAACAGTAATGAAATGTGTGGTGTATGTATAACAAACAAGAAACATAATGGAATAGTAATGGTTGAATGTGTGGAGGTTAATAGGCATTTCACACATATACATGGGAAAACAAAAAATATATATACGAAAGCGTTCCTCAAAATTTGTGCTATGTATATGTAGCAAATTTCAATGACAATTTATTGAACGAGGGAAGAAATATAACATCCCAAATTTTGTCACCAAAATTCCTTATACCTTTAGGGTATTAAATGGAATAAAATGGTGAATATTCATGACCATAGGAATTAAATATGGAAATAAAAAGGTGAACAATGCTTTCGGTGAAATTTCCTGCAAGATAATGAGATTGTCATGTGATTTTGAATGAAAAACTGATGAGACAAAATAATGAAATTTTACAAGATGAAAGTAGACATCTTAAGCTTTAAATTGATAGGTCATATGAATCATTTGAAGCTATATACAAAGAGTTATGAATTTTTGAAGTTAGCCTAGGAAAACTGCCTTTTTTAGGAACAGCTTCCAAAAACTAATACTCTGGGAAAGATGTGCTTCCAATTCAAAAATGTTTATATTTTTCCTTAAAATAGACCTAATAAGAGTTCTATAGATTTTTGAATCACTTTGATACAAGGTCTACGAATTCGGTTATGATTTTTCAAAGTTTGGATAGAAAATCTGCAAGAAAATAAAAAAAATGGAAATTAACTAAATAATTAAATATCATATAATATATATGTTAAAAGCAACATTATCACTTTCCCCCTACCATTTCCAACACTGCAACAGCTAAAAGGAGAGAAAAGAGTTGCTTGAGTTTTAGAGAGAAAATGAGGGAAAAACTCATAAGGTAGGTCGATTTCTTTAGTGCACTCATACCTAATGTGTATAATACTGCTCCTAAGCTTCTCCTTCATGTATTTCAAGGTTTGTGAAATTCCAATTTCTTTTTGAGAAGGCCTAGGGTTTGGTCACATAAGGGAGAGCCAAAAAGAAGCGAAAGGTAACTCCCAAACCTTCAAATAATGCTTTTTCTGACTGTTGTGGACAATTTAATCTGTGAAATTTCATCGGATTGCCTTTGGTTTGAAATTTTAGGAATGTAATAGCATAAGGGTTATGCCGCCAAAATTTGGTCTAAATGGTTGTTATAACCTAATTCAATAGTTAATAAAGTGGTTAAGAGTAAAAAGAAACATGTCTGCTAAGTCGGATTTCGAAAACATCAATTTTTCTCAGGGAACTTGAGGATTTTGGCTAGCTCTAGTTAAGGGGATTAGAGTTGAATTTTCAATGATTTGATTATTTCATTAAGTTCAGGAGGGAAAATTAGGTGGGGTTACAGTTGATCACTTTTTCGGAAAAGCCCGAAAAGGCATAATTACGAAAACGCCCATAAGACTCGAAAAGTAAGGCTTCCAAGGGCATATCTATCTTTTGGCAGTGAATTTGATAATTCCAAGTTTGAAAATGGATTCCTTGGTTGAAAATAAATTAGAATAGCTCTAGTCTAAATTTTAGGAAAAGTATGGTCAAACCGGGTACGGCGAGGCCGGGCCGAGTCCTTAGGGCATTTTTGGTAAATTTTCACCATAGGCTAATATAATTACTATAATTAATATGGAAGTGACTAAATTTATACATGAATGGGTTTTAACCTAATTCATGTACATTTGATATTTTAGGATCGAGTTGGCAGCCTAAGCTTGGCACGTTTTACGAGGTGGATGATCTGAGGCAAGAAAAGGGTTAAGGTAGGGAACTTACCTTTCCTACATGTATTTGATATTTGTGCTGGTGTATTGATACATATTATGGCTTTCCTTGATTATGTGAAACATATATGAATAATTGAAGCTTTGTTTTTGTTTATGCTATGGCCATAAGTATGTTGTTTGAAACATTGAGCATACAGATATGTCATTGTGTTAGCATGAGTTTATATAATACAAGCATGTCATGCATTAAGCACTTATCCTGCATGCATACTGGTATTGTTTTCCTACTAAGATTCTCTCAAATCTCACCCTCCCCGACCAACAATGTAGACTAGAGAATACAGAGAAAAGAACTGCACGAGAGAAAATTGCAGTGGTGAAACAAAAACTGGAAGATGTCTCCATTTCATGAGGATAGGTTTAGACACCCAGTTGACCCTGTGCAGTTACATTTGTTGTAATTATCATGTATGAACCCCTACGGGGGAATTTCTGTAATTATGCACATATTATCAATATATTTATGCTATTCCTGTGTTGCCCGCCAAACCACGTATTAATATTCCGCTGCAAGAGAAAATAAGAAAGGATTGTTTAATACCCTAAATTATGTATAAGGGACCATTATCTCCAAAGTGAATGTAATTAATGTAGCCAAACGCTTTTGGAGAATATAATGTGAATTATGACTCAAATTAGCAGAAGACAGTGCCCAAACCCTATATTTAAGCTTAATTGTGTTGTCAAAGCTTAAATTGAATTAAAAGAGAAGGGAGGGCGCATGCATGAGGAAATGGGGTCAAATAACGTGTTAAGTGGTAATTCTATAGAAATTGCCCTAGTTAGGGGGAAAATGGAAATAAAGAAATTTATAGGTCAATTAGCCGGCAACTAAAGAGGGAATTTATTATCAACTAAAGAGTAAGTTGTGTGACTAAATGGCTAATGGAATTAGATAGATTAATAAATGGTTGCATTTGGCAACACATCACACCATAGGTTCAAGAAAGAGGAGGAAAGAGAAAGAAGAAATCAAGAAAGGTGAGTGCATCTTCTTGCATTTTGACCATGTATATGACCTCTAATGCCAAAAACCTCTTCTTTAATCTTGATCATCTTGATGAGTGCTTCATTCCCATAGTTTTAGAATTTCAAGAAGGGGTGTTTTGAGTTCTCAAGGAAAACTAGTGGTTGGAGAATCAAAGAACAAGTTAGTGGAAGTGGTAAAGGTGAGCAAAGGCTACTCTTTGATATGCAAAGGGTGGTCATTAGTTGAGAACTCTAATTTCTTGGATTTTTCCCTAATTTTCTTGTATATTAGGGTTCCAGAGAGTCATAGTGTTTTGATTGTTGAAATGGTGTCTTGTGATATATCATGGATAATGAAATTGATTGGAAACTTGAACGTGAAGTTTGGAAGTTTTGAGTCTTGTGTTGAATCATTGCCCCAAAAATAGAAATTGTAAAAGGAATGAGAATTTGGTTGTTTTGATATTTCCATTGGATTCTATGTGAAAACTGTGTGGGAGTAGTTTTAGAAGAGAACTGTGGAGTCATTGGAAACTTAGGTTGAAAACTTGAAATTTTGTTAAGTGAGAATTCTGTGTAGGGGAGCTACTTTGCATGGTGTTTTGAATAGCAAATGTTGTTAAAAAGTTGTGAAACTTTTTAGTTTTGTAGTAGTAATTGCAAGCTTTCAAATGATATAAAGTTTGTGTCGTTTCAATGTGTGTACGAAAAGATATGATCATTAGAAGTCAACCAAGAAACAGGTCACTTCTTGGCTGTGGCCAATGGTTCTTGGCCGCAACCAACAAGTGTCTGACTAGTTCTTGGATGCAGACCAAAACTCTCTAACCTATTCTTAGCCACTGCCTAAATGTTTTTGACCTTCCCTTGGCCATGGCCAACCCTCAAAATCTGACACTTTGAATTTTTGAAAGGTAGTGTTTGGTCTAGTTCTCCCCAACCCTTTAGGCATCTGTCAGGGCTTCTAGTAGCCACCTAAGGGTTTCAAATGATAATCAACTCTAAATGCTTTAGAATTAAGAATTAGAAAAGGGAATAACTCATCGTTCTTGATTATGATTTATAGGACTTGATATCCGCCCTTAACGTGAGAAATTAGTGCCCGTGCATGAATGGAAAGAACAAGGTAGTAACTTTTTCTCTTATATCATGTATAATTCTTTGTATGTTTGTGTTTACCATTGAATTGTGATAAATGTGGATGTTGTTGCAAATACAGTTGTATAACTTTCATTATTATAAATACAATGAAAGCTATCGTTATTGTGAATTCAGCAAAAGCTGTTGTTATTGTGTATACAACTGTGAGAGTTGTTATGGTGTGACAAAAGTCACAAATGTGATTGCTGCTTTGTGATTCACTTACATGCTTTGTTATTATATATCTTATGAGTGAATTTTTACTACTGAGATTTATATGAATCTCAATCTTTCCAATGACTAACCTACAACCAGGGCAAGTGGATCTAAGGAGAGACAAGTGACGAAGGGCGGCTAGTGCTCCTACCTAGAAGTTTTGAGCTTGAGTGTCAGTTGTCATACTTTTGGGATAATTATGTAAATGGTATATGTTATAAATGTGTGAGGTTGTATGTAATCCTCGATATGGGAACTGAAATAGGCAAATATGCACAGGCCAAATATATTCAAAAAGTGGTTGTGAGACTGTATTAAACAGACTTTGGAAAAGTTTTTGAAAACTCTCTTTGTCATAGGGCCGAATCTTGTCTTGAAGTCAGGATCTTTAATGAGTTTCAGATTATCCGTTGGTTTCCAATTTAACTTAATGACACATTTTTAAACCATGTTAACAACTATCAAGGTAGGCGGTTACATTTTTGTTATCAGAGCTGAAGTTCCTAGTAAGGGTGGATTTTGCTAGGATAGTTGCCATAATTCTTTGCCTTAGTGATACTAGATAACCCATTATTGCTTTGTTGTATACACATGAATGTTCTTGCTATTTGTTGGTGTTTGAGTTTTAAGGAATATGTGTATATACTCAATATGATTTAAAGTTGTGAATCATTTATGTAGAGTGAAAAGACACAATGGTTCACCCAAAGACTCAACATGTAGAACTAGAAGTGGAAGAGATACATGATAACCCACATGATCCCATACAACAGATGATAGGCATGCGAATATGCCATCAGGATATCATATTTGAGAGGAGAAAGAAAAATGTAATGATGACAGATTCCAATCGACCTTCAGAGTCACCCCACACACTGAACCAAACCAGGAATCACATGGGGCGCCAGTACCAGCCCCAGCCCGGAACAAGAGAGATCTATAATTTTGGGTCTCCAAATTCTGTAAGCATATGCTTGTAGCATTCAGGGGAAAGTTTGATCTCCAAGCAGCTGAGGATTGGTTGGTCCGACTAGAGAAGATTTTTAAAGTGCTAGACTGCCCAACAGAGGTGAAGGCATGATTGGCCATCTACAAACTTAAGGGGGATACCGACAAGTAGTAGGAAAATATTACAATGATGTTGCAAACCCAGAATGAGCCTCTGACCTAGGAGCTATTCCAGGAACAATTTAATATAAGTAATTCCCAAGATCTGTAAGGATAGAAAAAGAGTCAGAATTCCTAGCCATAAAGTTAAGTGATGTAAAGACCTTTGATGACTACTTGTCTTGGTTCATTCGACTAGCTCGATACTCCTCCTATCTATGACGTATATATGATGAGGAGTGGAGCTTCGATATGCTGATCCATGGTTTGAGGCGGGATATAAAGAAAAGGTTGGCCTCCTAATGGTTCATCGAGTTTAATAAAGCGGTGGAGGAGTGCAGAATCATAGAGAACAATTTGAGGGATTTAAACCCAACTAAGGGTAGTAGCAGCCGTGGTGAGCCTAACAAGAAAACTTATTCCTAGAAGCAGAAGGGCCAGGGATCCTCATCCAATGGCGGTAACAAGAATCCTTATGACTAGAAACCCCCAACAATATGGACATGCTCTTATTGCGGGAGTGCACATGCTGGTACAACGTGTTCAGGGCAAGTGATATGTTATTGTTGCAAATAGCTATGACATATTGCTAGTGAGTGTAAACGGCCACTGCCAGAGCAAAGGCCTAGGAATTAGGGTAGGGTGTTTGCTATGACACACAAAGAAGCCTGGAAGCTCCCCGACTTGATTCAAGGTAAAATCCTTCTCAATGGCAGTTTACTACAAGCTTTGCTTGATTCGGGTGCAAGTCATTCCTTCATTGCTTATGATTGTGTTAAGCGCCTGAAATTGCATGTTTATAAACTGCCATTTGATTTGGTTATGTCGACGCCAATGCTGATGCTTGTTTGAATTTTCTAATAACTATTGAGGGGTAAGTGTCTATGGTTGATTTAATTTTTTTACCTTTTGATCAATTAGAATTAATGCTAGGTTTTGATTAGTTGACAATGAATAATATGTTGTTGGATTGTGGGGATAAAAGAATAGTTTATCCTACTTCGTAGAGGAATGATGAAATAAATGCTAATTTGAACTTCCTCTCAAAGGCTAAAGTTGAGAAATTCTGAAGAAAGGGTGCCAAGGGTATATGGTATTGTTTTCCTTACATGGAGAGACAGAAGAAACTCTTAGTAGTATACATGTGGTAAAAGAGTTCCCTGGACGATCTTAATGGATTACCTCCTGGAAGGAAAGTAGAATTTCTAATTGAAATTATACCTGGAGTTGGTTCTATATCAAAGGCCCCATACTGAATGGCCGTAAATGAGATGGTGGAGCTAAAGAAACAAATTAAAGAGTTACTTGGAAAAGGGTCCATTCAACCCAGTGTTTTGTGTTAGATCCCATGTTTTGATGATAACAAAAGAATGGTTTGAAAAGGAAATGTTTAATAATCAAGCTTGAACTAGAAATGACAGGAATAAGCTTTACTTGAGGTAAGCATGGAAGTAATGAAGAGAGGCCAAGAGATAAAGCTGAGAATCTTGATCAGAAGCAAGTTTCTTAAGGTATTACTCGAGGCGGTACTCGAGTAATGAGACAAAACTTGAAGTAATCGAAGACAATTTCCAGTAACCAGGCAACGTTACTCGAGGAGCTACTCGAGTAACCCTGTTTCTAAAAATGTGCAGCTCTCGGCATTTAGTACTACTGCAACATTACTCGAGGCGGTACTCGAGTAATCATGTGGAAAACTTGCAGTTGCCTTCAGGTTACCAACGATACTCGAGGCGCTACTCGAGTAACTCTGTTTCTGAAAAGATGAAGCTCTCGGCACTTTGTACCATTGCAACATTACTCGAGTAGCTACTCGAGTAACGCATAAAGGTAAGTGAAAAACTTCAAGGTGGTACCCGATTAACTTGATATCTCTTTATTTCATGTTCCTCGAGTTCTTACTCCAGTATGCATATATATATTTAAGTGGATTCCTCGAGTAAGTACCCGAGTATGCAAAATGTTTTTCAAGATAAACTTCAAGTCAGTACCCGGGTAAGTCATTGACAAAAAGCACAGTTACTCGAGGTGGTACCCGAGTAACCTATGGAACAATGAGTGCATTACTCGAGTACATACTCGAGTAATGAGGTAAGTGCTCTCGGCATTGCAATCCTGCAACACTACCCGAGTAGAGCATCGAGTAACCAAAAGCTTATCTCACGTTTTACTCGAGTTGGTACCCGAGTAAGTCACAAAGTTGTGAGTGCATTACTCGAGTAGGTACCCGAGTAAACATGTATTTCCAAAGGTTTGAAAATTGGTTATTCCAGGCACTACCCGAGTAATCTTATGTTTATTCATTAACCTGCAATTGATTAAAGATTTTTCGAGGTTACTCGAGTAGGTACTCAAGTAACATTCAAGCAATACTTGAGGAGGTACTCGAGTAAGCTTACCCAGAAATTCTGAAATCATTCAAACGTTCATAGATTTGTTTCCTATATGATTAACCTTTCATTGTATTAGTATTGTTAGTCTATTTACAGATAAACAATGAAGAAAACATTTCAAGAGATTGAAGTCAAAAGAAACGTTCAAATGCCAACCACAACCAACGGATATTTTTCAAAAACTTGAAAAGTCAATAGTGGCTGCGCACTCTCCAACGGACGAAAGAAAATGTTCCAACGGTCATCACCAACATATCTATATATATGGGAACATCCAAACAGAGGAAAAACAACAAGCACACACACAAACGTATTATCAAGTTTATTGCTCTGTTTTCACATTGGAATTGTATTTCTATGCTTCAGTGATCCTCATTCACTCTGTAAGAGAGATATTTCATTCAAACTCAATATTTGTTATTGAGATAACTTAAGGTTGTGGAACCTTGAGTTGGGATTGAATTGCAACTTGTAAGGGGGAGCGAGTGTCCAGGTATAGGAACTTGCTTGTACTGAGGTGCCAAGAACCCACTGAATCTTGGAAGTTATAGTGAAACTCTCAGAGAAGATCTGAGGACTGGACGTAGGTCAAAGTGGTTGTGACCGAACCAGTATAACTCCCGGTGCACACTTCGGTGATATTTCTCCTTACTCATTACTGTTTTTAATTCCTCTGCTAAAGTTTTATATTTCCGACAAAATTTTAGTATCACCCAATTCACCCCCCTCTTGGGTGAAACGCTTGTTCTAACATTTGGTATCAGAGCCAGGTTTTCTTGTTAAGGTATAACAACCTAAGAAGGATCCAATGGCAAGCATGGGTGAAGGAATTCTTCCCGACGGAGCATCCATCACTAGACCTCCCGGTTTCAGTGGAGAACACTTTTCATTTTGGAAAGCAAAATTCAGAGTGTTCGTGATGGCTACCGAATATGGGCTATGGGATGTAATTGAGAGTGGAAATTATCAACCTACAAAGATTGTAGATTCTCAGAAAATTCCCAAGACACTAGCGGAATATGATGAGAATGACAAGAAACTTATCACTCTTAACAGCAAGGCAATTCTGATGTTACAAAGTGCCTTAAGCCAAAGTGAATACTTCAGAATCTGCACACTTCCAACAGCAAAGGAAATGTGGGAAGCTCTGGAAATAGCTCATGAAGGGACTTCAGGAATAAAGGAGAATCGCATCAACACCTTGGTCACTGAATTCGATCTACTTCGAATGAAATCAAGTGAATCAATTTCTGAATTTGAACTTAGATATACTCATCTTGTTAATCAACTTGCAGCACTTGGGAAATCTTATGATCAACATACCCAAGTACGAAAGATTTTGAATATTCTTTCTAAAGAGTGGGAGGCCAAAGTCACTGCGATAGAAGAAGCAAAAGGAGAATCAATGAGATCAGTTGCTTCTCTATTTGGAAGTCTTTCTGAATATGAAAGCAAACTAAAGTTCAAACGGGAACTAGATGATATCGGTGACAAGAAAAAGAAAGGTCTAGCACTAAAAGCAAAAGAAGAAAATCAAGATGAGAATGAAGAGTTCGACGATGACGAAATGGGTCTAATCATAAAACGATTCAGAAAGTTCTACAAGAAAGGACAAGGATTCAAACACTTTCAAAAAGGTGGAACTAGCACAAAGATCACATCATTTGCTACGAATGTGGAAAACCAGGACATATCAAATCAGAATGTCCAGAACTGAATCAAAAGAGCAAAGAAAAGAGAAAAGGCAAATTCTTCAACAAAAAGAAAGCCTTCGTATCCGCTATATGGGGTGATAGCTCTTCTGACGAAGAAAGTGATGAGGAAGAAGTAGCTAACATATGCCTCGTTGCTCAAGAAGAAACAGAAAGAGAGGTAAATGACTCTGAACCTACCTATGATGAATTACTTTCCGAATATAATGCTTTGCATTCTGAATTCATCAAAGTAGTTAAAGAATTGATTGTTTACAAAAAGAAAAACAAAGCTCTTGAAACTGAACTTAAAGAAAAGATTTGTGAAAATTGTTCATCTCTGAAAAAGAAAAACATTGATCTTACAAAAACTCTTGAAAAATTTACACAAGGTAGTGAGATGCTAAATGTTATTCTAAAAGCTCAACGATTTGTAAATGATCGATCTAGAATTGGATACGATCCAAAATCAGATAAAAGGAAAGGTAGAAAGAAAGCAGGGGGTAAGTCATATTTGAATTATTTCCAGCATTCTGTGCATACATCAAATCCTTTTGCATTTTGTAATTACTGTAATAGAAAAGGCCATTATACTTCTTCATGCATTCATAAGAAGAAAGGAACGATAGGAACCTACAAATGGGTACATAAAGGTTCATATATCCAGAAAATTATTTGTACTAATCCAAAAGGACCCAAAAAGATGTGGGTACCTAAGACTTAGTCATTCGATTGCAGGAATGTCTCAAAGCATCCAAAAATAACAAGTGGTATATTGATAGTGGATGCTCTAGACATATGACCGGTGATTTCGAAAGTTTTACCAAATTGCAACCTAAAGAAGGTGGAGAGGTAAAATTTGGAGGAAATCAAACCGGAAGAATAGCAGGAATTGGTGAAATCAAAAATGACAAAGGAATACAAGTCAAAGATGTATATTATGTTGAAGGCTTGTGTCATAATTTGCTGAGCGTAAGTCAAAGTGCAGATAAAGACAACTGGGTAATATTTGACTCAGAAGAATGCTTAATTATCAACAAGAATGACTTACAACTTGATAAGAAGAATATCAAGGCTAAGCTCAGAGCAAAAAGTGAAGGTAACTGCTATACTCTAGATATTAGTAGAAATGAATCTGAAAATTGTTTCCTGAGTAATACTGATGAAAGTTGGTTATGGCATAAGAGATTGGCTCATGTTAATATGCATCAATTAGGCAAACTACTCAAAAAGGATTTAGTTCTTGGATTGCCCAAAGTGACTTTCAAAAATGATTTGATTTGTGATGCATGTCAAAAGGGTAAACAAACTAAATCATCTTTTAAATTAAAAAATGAGATTTCAACAAATAGACCACTACAACTATTGCATATGGATTTAGTTGGTCCAGCAAGAGTAAAGAGTCTTGGTGGCAACTTATATTCATTGGTCATTGTTGATGATTTCTCTAGATTTACATGGGTTATCTTTCTATCATCAAAAGATGAAACGTTTGAAGAATTTATTGTCTTTGCTAAGAAAGTGCAAAATGAGAAAGGTATGTCCATTGCAGGTATTAGGACCGACCATGGCGGAGAATTTGAAAATCAAGCATTTGAAGAGTATTGTGACACTAATGGGATTGATCACAATTTCTCTGCTCCAAGGACGCCTCAACAAAATGGAGTTGTAGAACGCAAGAATAGAGTGCTTACAGAAATGGCTAGAGCAATGTTGAACGAAAAGAACGTGTCTCAAGTATTTTGGGCTGATGCCATGTGTACAGCATGCTACATTTCAAATAGAGCCTATATCAGAACAAAACTTGGTAAGACACCATACGAGCTGTACAAAGGAAGAAAACCAAACATTGCTCATCTACACATCTTCGGCTGTAAGTGTTTCATTCATAATAATGGTAAAGATAACTTAGGAAAATTTGATTCTAAAACTGATGAAGGAATTTTCCTAGGATACTCTAACCGAAGTAAAGCATATAGAGTTTTCAATAAACGAACATGTGTTGTTGAAGAATCAATTCATATTGTATTTGATGAATTTGAATCCTCTGACAAAACCATTGATGAAGAACAGGAAATTGTTTTAAATCAAGAAAAATCTATTTCTAAGTCTCTTATTCCAGAGGTTGATGAAACTAAGGAAGAAGAGCAATCCCTAGGTCAGCCTAGAGCTTGGAGATACAATAAAAGTCATCCCCTAGATCAAGTCATAGGAGATGTGAATGAAGGGATCAAAACTAGAAATAGAATTTTCAATGAAGTAAGTTTTTCTGCATTCATTTCTAAGATTGAACCTTCTAACATTGATGAAGCCTTATCAGACAATGATTGGGTTATAGCAATGCAAGAAGAACTAAATCAATTTGAGAGAAATCAAGTTTGGGATTTGGTGCCCCGACCCAAAGATCATCCGATCATTGGTACTAAATGGGTATTCAAGAACAAACTTGATGAATCTGCAATTATTGTCAGAAACAAGGCAAGATTGGTGGCCAAAGGCTATAATCAGGAAGAAGGAATTGATTATGAGGAAACGTATGCTCCAGTGGCTAGATTGGAAGCTATACGTGTACTCTTAGCCTTTGCATGCATCAAGGGATTCAAACTCTATCAAATGGATGTAAAGAGTGCTTTTCTAAATGGTTACATCATGGAAGAAGTGTATGTAGAACAACCTCCAGGCTTTGAGGATGTTACTAAACCTGACCATGTTTTCAAACTCAAAAAGGCTTTATACGGTTTAAAACAAGCTCCTAGAGCATGGTATGAAAGGCTCAGTAAGTTTCTCATCGATCAAGGTTTTGTACGAGGAAAAGTTGATACAACACTCTTTATAAAACGAAAACACAATGATATTTTAATTGTTCAAATATATGTTGATGACATTGTTTTCGGTGCTACTAATGAATCTCTATGTAAGGAATTTTCTGAGATAATGCAGGGAGAATTTGAGATGTCAATGATGGGAGAATTGAATTTCTTTCTTGGTTTACAAATCAAACAAAGAAAGAATGGAATCTTCATATCTCAAACAAAGTATTTAAAAGAGCTATTGAAGAAGTATGGAATGGTTGAAGCAAATGGGACAGATACGCCTATGAGTTCAACTACATTGCTTGATGCTGATGTCAAAGGTAAAGACTACAACATAACAAAGTATAGAGGAATGATTGGATCATTACTCTACCTCACGGCAAGTAGACCGGACATCCAATTTAGTGTTGGCATATGTGCAAGATATCAATCAGCACCAAAAGAATCACATGCTGAAACAGTCAAACGAATCTTTAGATACCTTGCTGACACACCCGAACTGGGTCTGTGGTATCCCAAAGGAAGAAGTGAATATGTTGTTGCATATTCAGATTCGGATCATGGAGGATACAAAACAGACAGAAAGAGCACCAGTGGACAAGGACAATTTCTTGGGGGATCTCTTGTATCGTGGTTCAGCAAGAAACAAAATACAGTGTCTCTTTCGTCAACGGAAGCCGAATATGTTGCAGTCTCAAGTTGTTGTGCACAAGTGATATGGTTAAAACAACAACTACAAGATCTTGGTATTTATCTCAAGGAAATACCAATCTATTGTGACAATACAAGTACGATAAGCTTGGCAAAGAATCCAGTTCAACACTCTAGAACCAAGCATATCGATGTCAGGCATCACTTCATCAGAGACCATGTACATAAGAAAGATGTGAAAGTAATATTCATTCCTACTCATCTTCAACTAGCAGATATCTTCACAAAACCCCTTGCAAAAGATCAATTTCTATACATTAGAAGAGAATTGGGAATGGTAAATCCCAATGAGTTATAAGTAATTTCAGCATTTCATAATATTAGATGAAGTCACTTGTTAAAGTTTTGATGATTACTAACTTAAGCATGGGAGTATATAGAAATTTGTTTTGCAGGAAGGTTGAAACTCTGTTTTGTGAAATAAAAACAGAGGTGATCAGAGGACATATTTACTGGAGTACCAACTTGAAGTTTTGGCTATCTGAGAAACATTACCCGAGGAGTAACTTGAAGTAAAGGAGCATGTTACTCGAGTATGTACTCGAGTAATGGACACCAAAACTGGAAGTAACGGATCAAGTTACTTGATTTTCAAACATAACGGCTCAGGTTTCAAAGAAATGAAGAGTCAGAGGTTAAAAAGATGGTTACCCGAGGCGTGCCTCGAGTAAACTTGAATGTTACTCGAGTAAGGCCTCGAGTAAAGTCGGAGTCCAGATTTTCAAATTGATGAAAAATGACTCAAATCTGTTCGGAATGGGTTATAAATGATTGAGGGAACATCCATGGATAATTACTATATTATTCATGCCAGGTACGCAATTTAAATGAATTATTTTTGAATTTTTCAGTATGATCACTCGAGGAAGGCCTCGAGTAACTTTGAATGTTACTCGAGTACGGCCTCGAGTAAAGTCGGGAGTTAGGTCTTTATCTTGCGCGAACTCGGTCATTTTCACAAAATCACCTCGAGTAAATCACTATACACTCTTTCAAAAACTTTTCCCAATTGTTTCCTTGCCTCATTTCCGTCAAAACCCAACTGATTTCAAGTCCAAAAACTTCCTATTTTGTTCAAAATCCTTCTGCCCTAAACTCGCGTCAGTTACTCTGTTTTTCTGTGATTCTTGATTTTCTGTGTTTCAAGATGGTTAGAACCAAAAATCTCAACTTCACTGATTCCTCTGATTCACAACAAAACCCCGATCCCCTTCCTCCTCCTCCAATGAAGAGAAGGAAGTTAGTTCCAAGATCAAAAGCCAAAATCTCTCTTAAACCTCAATCACCACCGAAAGCAAAAGGGATTGTAATCAATGAGCCTATTGTCACTAGGGCTCAATCCAAGAAGAGTACCTCAACCGGAAGAGGGAAGAGTACCAAAGCTCCCTCACCTCCTCACTCTGATTCCTCTACACCCTCTTTCACTCCTAAGCCACTCAAGAAGCCAAAATATGACAAAAATGTGGCTAAGGCAATGGCTGGGATCATTGACCAAATGGAGAAGGGTCAATCTTCCAAGAAGTCCAAGATTCCAGAAGCAGAAATCACTTCCCCTCCAAAGGGATTTAATGTGGGCAAACTGGAGGAGTCTCCCAAGTACTTAACTCAATTCTCCAGAAGGAAAGTGTGCAAGACACACTATGTGGATCTCAAGCTACTTCAAGAGGTAGTGAAGCATGATCTTAGTCCTTATCTAGATCCTTTTATGCCTTGGTTGTCAATTAGATTACCTTTTTGCACAAAGATAGTCACTCATTTCTATTGCAACCTAGAGATAATAGATGAACCTAACCGAACTTCAGTAGAGGAAGAGATGACCACAACTGTGAGAGGTCAAGAAATTTTGATTTCACCTTCCAAAATCAACTTGTGGTTAGGAATAGAGAACCCCCCTGATGATATATATTCTGAACTTGAACCAAATCAGATTTTCACTATCCTAAAGCTCGGTGAGTTAGTTGGCCCCCTAAACTTTAAACCGAGTGATATGTGTGATCACCATAGGGTCCTTTGGTACATATACTCTAGGTCCCTAGTAAACAAAGCCAACAACTACACCCACTTCTCGAATAGGGACTTTAGGTGGTTTGCTTCACTGCTTCTGAAGGAGCAAAAAGATCTGGGTGAATACATCTTCTCGGAGATGAAGAGGTACAAGGTAGAAGGGAAGGCTACTACTCCAATGCCATATCCCCAAATTGTGTCTCTTATCTTAAAAGAGAACAAAATATGGTACTTGGATAGTAAGGAGCCAATTGAGAGGATGGTCCCAGTAGGGAGGAACCAGATTGGTAAATTAAACATCGACATCCCTCTTAAAGGCCCACTGGAGTCTGGGTCCAAGAAGAAGCGAAAGACTACTGAGGCAGAGACCAGTAGAATGGATGACACTCAGTCATCGGCTCCAGCTGCTACCACTTCTTCACCATCCTTCCTAAATGCCACTTTCCAGCACTTTATGGAGAATATGCTCAGAGGATTCCATGTGGATATCTCCAATACAAACGCCGAGTTGATCACCAACACTAATTTCAAGATGGGAGAGTTGGTTGAAAGAATCGACAAGAGGCATGAGGAATTGGTTGAGAGAATGGACAGAAGACATGAGGAGTTGCTAGCAGAGCAACGTGCCCAGGGAGAGACTCTGAGATTGATATTGGCACGCTTGGACTCTTTGGGTCCCGGACCTTCAGCCGGTCCCTCCTCTTCTACACCACCACCTCCTTCTGTAGATCCTCCTTCTGACACTCCTATCCCTGAGGATGAACCATCTACCCCTCTGGGTTCTGATCCACTTGAGCCGCAAGGCAAAGAAATTCTATTCACAGTGGATGATCCTGAAACCCATGAGACCACTCACATTACCATTGATGATTCACCTCCCAAACCTTAACCAGAAACTGATCCTAAACCAACTCCATCACCTGCTCCCACAGAGGAAATCTCTTCTTCCACATCCTCCTCTGAACATCTTACTCCCATGGCTGAGACCACCCCAGAGAACCAGACCACTCCAGAAGCTGAAACTACTATGGTTGTCTTCCAACCTTCTCCTCTCCAGCCTAGAGATGACCTTGTTATCCTACCTCTCAATCTTCCTGAACCTGTGTCATCTAGTTCTTTTGATAGTTCAGATGGTGGTGGGTTGGTCTTCCCAGTAAAACCCATTTCCGTGGTCAAACCTCCTAGCCCTCCACCTCATTGATGACGCCAAAAAGGGGGAAAAGAGCTTGAAGTGATTTTGTGAACGTGTCCTAGTTCATTTTGGGATATTTGGGTGTACATGGGACTTTAGGGAGCATTTTGTTTTCATTTTATTTTATCTTGTAATTTGAAAGTTTCTAAGATTAATGCAAGTGTGTTATGATTTTAAGTTCATTTTTAGCTTTGAATTATAATACATGTTTTGGACTAATGAAGTTATTATGTATGCAAGGTATATGGTATGAATTCAAACTTAATATGACATATTTATAATTGAAAATTCAATTTGAAAAACCATGTTCAAAATCACCAAGTTTTGTCATCATCAAAAAGGGGGAGAATGTTAGATCCCATGTTTTGATGATAACAAAAGAATGGTTTGAAAAGGAAATGTTTAATAATCAAGCTTGAACTAGAAATGACAGGAATAAGCTTTACTTGAGGTAAGCATGGAAGTAATGAAGAGAGGCCAAGAGATAAAGCTGAGAATCTTGATCAGAAGCAAGTTTCTTAAGGTATTACTCGAGGCGGTACTCGAGTAATGAGACAAAACTTGAAGTAATCGAAGACAATTTCCAGTAACCAGGCAACGTTACTCGAGGAGCTACTCGAGTAACCCTGTTTCTAAAAATGTGCAGCTCTCGGCATTT
The DNA here is from genome assembly GCA_963855925.1 of Inga laurina. Classification (NCBI taxonomy): domain Eukaryota; kingdom Viridiplantae; phylum Streptophyta; class Magnoliopsida; order Fabales; family Fabaceae; genus Inga; species Inga laurina. The sequence continues at coordinate 22,667,748 of OY979710.1, forward strand.
AGTACTACTGCAACATTACTCGAGGCGGTACTCGAGTAATCATGTGGAAAACTTGCAGTTGCCTTCAGGTTACCAACGATACTCGAGGCGCTACTCGAGTAACTCTGTTTCTGAAAAGATGAAGCTCTCGGCACTTTGTACCACTGCAACATTACTCGAGTAGCTACTCGAGTAACGCATAAAGGTAAGTGAAAAACTTCAAGGTGGTACCCGATTAACTTGATATCTCTTTATTTCATGTTCCTCGAGTTCTTACTCCAGTATGCATATATATATTTAAGTGGATTCCTCGAGTAAGTACCCGAGTATGCAAAATGTTTTTCAAGATAAACTTCAAGTCAGTACCCGGGTAAGTCATTGACAAAAAGCACAGTTACTCGAGGTGGTACCCGAGTAACCTATGGAACAATGAGTGCATTACTCGAGTACGTACTCGAGTAATGAGGTAAGTGCTCTTGGCATTGCAATCCTGCAACACTACCCGAGTAGAGCATCGAGTAACCAAAAGCTTATCTCACGTTTTACTCGAGTTGGTACCCGAGTAAGTCACAAAGTTGTGAGTGCATTACTCGAGTAGGTACCCGAGTAAACATGTATTTCCAAAGGTTTGAAAATTGGTTATTCCAGGCACTACCTGAGTAATCTTATGTTTATTCATTAACCTGCAATTGATCAAAGATTTTTCGAGGTTACTCGAGTAGGTACTCGAGTAACATTCAAGCAATACTCGAGGAGGTACTCGAGTAAGCTTACCCAGAAATTCTGAAATCATTCAAACGTTCATAGATTTGTTTCCTATATGATTAACCTTTCATTGTATTAGTATTGTTAGTCTATTTACAGATAAACAATGAAGAAAACATTTCAAGAGATTGAAGTCAAAAGAAACGTTCAAATGCCAACCACCGCCAACGGATATTTTTCAAAAACTTGAAAAGTCAATAGTGGCTGCGCACTCTCCAACGGACGAAAGAAAATATTCCAACGGTCATCACCAACATATCTATATATATGGGAACATCCAAACAGAGGAAAAACAACAAGCACACACACAAACGTATTATCAAGTTTATTGCTCTGTTTTCACATTGGAATTGTATTTCTATGCTTCAGTGATCCTCATTCACTCTGTAAGAGAGATATTTCATTCAAACTCAATATTTGTTATTGAGATAACTTAAGGTTGTGGAACCTTGAGTTGGGATTGAATTGCAACTTGTAAGGGGGAGCGAGTGTCCAGGTATAGGAACTTGCTTGTACTGAGGTGCCAAGAACCCACTGAATCTTGGAAGTTATAGTGAAACTCTCAGAGAAGATCTGAGGACTGGACGTAGGTCAAAGTGGTTGTGACCGAACCAGTATAACTCCCGGTGCACACTTCGGTGATATTTCTCCTTACTCATTACTGTTTTTAATTCCTCTGCTAAAGTTTTATATTTCCGACGAAATTTTAGTATCACCCAATTCACCCCCCCTCTTGGGTGAAACGCTTGTTCTAACATTTTGTCGTAGGGAGCTCCAGTATTGTTTGTGAAGAAGAAAGACAGGAATCTGAGATTGTGTATGGATTATAGAGAATTGAAAAGATAGCTTTCAAGAATAAGTATCCGCTTCTGAGAATCGATAACTTCTAGATCAATTATCTAGTTCTTATTTATTTTTGAAGATTTATCTAAGGTGGGGTTATCATCAGCTTTGGGTGAAAGCAAAAGATGTACCAAATACTGCTTTCAGGATGAGGTATGGGCACTATGAGTTTCTGGTAATGCCCTTTGGATTGACTAATGCACTTACAGTATACATGGATTAAATTAATTATGTCTTTCGACAGTATCTAGATCAATTCGTGGTGGTGTTTATCAATGACATTTTGATATACTCTAAGAGTAAGGAGAAGCACAAGTATAATTTGTAAATAGTACTGGAGATATTATGTGCAAAGAAGCTCTATACCAAGTTAAGTGCTACTTTTGGCTTTCAGAAGTAAATTTTTTAGGCCATGTTATCTCGCAAGAAGGGGTCTCAGTGGATCCCAGTAATGTGGAAGCAATACTTGACTAGAAGAAGCCAAAAACTATGCTGAGATACACAATTTTCTGGGTCTTGCTAGTTATTACCAGAGATTTATTCAGCGGATCACCTTGCCGATGACCAAGCTCACATGAAAGGATTAACCGTTTAAGTGGGATAAATGTTGTGAAAATATTTTTACTGGGCTGAAGGAGAGGTTGACTACGGCACAAGTATTGATTATGCCTGATCCCAGCTTGACTTATGTTGTGTAAAGTGATATGAGTAAGTAGGGGTTCGGGTGTGTCCTTATGCAGTAGGGACGAGTGGTGGCCTATGCCTCCCGATAGCTGAAGCGTCATGAAATAAACTATCCCACTCATGATTTACAGCTTGCGGCAATTGTGGTTACGTTAAAGATATAGCGACATTACCTATTTGGTGTGATGGTAAAACTGTACTGTGACCACAAAAGTTTTAAGAATTTGTATGATTAGAAAGAATTGAATATGAGATAGTGTAGGTGGATGGAGTTGCTGAAAGACTACAACCTGGAGATTAAATATCATCTGGGTAAAGCTAATGTGTTCACGGATGCCCTTAGTCAAATGACGGTGCTAGTTGCATCAATGATGATACAAGAAGGGAAACTAATAGAAAAGTTTTGAGATTTGAATTTTTTTGAATTAGATTGTATGCGCTAATTATAGTGTTTCCCAAGGGGAAAATGATTTGAGGGTTAAAATTGTAGAGGTTTAAAAGTAAGATGATCAGGTGCAATCCATTTTCACCAAGATCAAACAAGGAGAACCTTAAGACTATGATTTGTCGCCTAGTGAATTGCTTTGATACAAAAAGATAATCTGTTTTACACTAAAGGCAGACTTAAGGAAGAAAATCTTAGATGATGCACACAAAAGCCAGTATACTCTTCACCCTATAATGACTAAAATGTACCACGGTTTGAAGTTTATGTATTGATGGCTAGGATTGAAGAGCAATGTGACCAAGTATGTGGCGCGGTGTCTTACTTATCAGAAAGTAAAGATTAAATACTAGAGACCGTCAAGATTATTGCATAATCCTGAGATTGCAAAATAGAAGTAGGAAAGTATGACCATGGACCTTATTGTGGGATTGCCCAAGATCAAAAACTATGATGTGATCTGAGTGATTGCTGACCGATTCACGAAGTCGGTCATCTTATACCAATCAACACTAGTTACTCTCCAAATAAACTGACAAAAATCTATATTTGGGAAATAGTGAGACTTCATGGCATACCAAAGAGCATCATTTTTGAAAGAGATCCTTGTTTCATTTTGAGATTATAGAGGGTTCTACATGAATCTCTATGTACAAAGTTGAGGTTTAGTATGACCTATTATCTATAGACAAATGGACTGTAAGAAAGGACAATTTAGGCGTTGGACGATATGTTGCTGCATGTGTCCTAAACTTTAAAGGGAATTGGGCTTACTTTCTTCCACTTATTGAGTTCGCCTATAATAATAGCTATCATGCGAGCATCTAGATGGCCCTATATGAAGCCTTATATAGGAGGACTTGTCAATCACCTTTATGCTGGATAAAGTTGTCTGAGAGAAGGTTGTATAGGCTGGATGTTGTTGATCAAACTATAGAGCATATTAGAATCATTAGAAAGAGGCTTCTTATAGCTCAAAGTCAATAGAAGAGCTCCACTGATAAGAGGATAAGACCTCTAGAGTTTGAAGTTGGCGATCATGTGTTCTTAAGAGTGTCTTCGGTCACAGGAATCAGAAGAGCAATCAAGCAGAAGAAGTTGTGCCCATGGTACATTAGTCCATTTAAGATTCTTGCGAAGATCAGACCTGTAGCATACCAAATATCCCTACCCCCAAACTTGAGCAGGTTCTATGACGTGTTTCATGTCTCACAACTGAAGAAGTACCAACCAGATCCAATGCACATTATTGAGTATAAAGTGTTGATATGAAAGAAAACTTCACTTATGCAGTGGAGCCAGAATGAATCATTGATCGGCAAGAAAGATAGCTCAGATGTAATATCCCAAAATTTGATTAAGGGATTATGACTTCAAAAGTGAGTGTGGTTATTTTTAAATCAACACTTTTGGAGAATGCGATATAAGTTGTGATTCGAATGTGTGGTAATTCATACCCAAACCCTATATTTAAGTTCATTTATGGATCAATATCTAAATTGAATAAAAATAAGGGAAGGGTGTATGTATGGTGAAATGCAATGAGAAGAATGTGTTTGGTGGTGATTCAAGAGAATTACCACAATCAGGGGCAAAATGGTAAAGTTACTGACCAATTGGTCAGTTACCGAAGGGGGAACTCATTGGTAACTTAAAGATCCATACTTAGGAATGAATTATGTAAGAGATCAAAGGGTGGAATCATGTGTGTGTTCGCCTATATAAGCTCATGGAAGATGAAGCAAGAGTATGACACTTGACACTTTGTGAACCCTTGGATCTTGATCAATTTTTCAAAGCCTCTTCCCCCTCTCCTATCTTCTCAAAATTTGGCCAAGGGAGGCCATTTGAAGAAAAAAACTAATCCCTCTTCTTTATCCCATCTCTCTCTCTCTCTTCGTATCTCCATTTTTGTTGTGCTTAGGAGGAAAGAGAAATGGAAAGGTGAGTTTTTGGTTGGTTTAATGTCCTCTTATGCTCAAATCATCTTCTTTAATGTTGTTCCTAGTGATAAGAGCTTCATTACTGTGGTTTTAGATTTGTGAAAAAAGGTGTTTGAGTGCTTGAAGAAATTGGAAAGTAGAGGAGTCAAGAAGCAAGCTTAGGGAAGAGGAAGAGGTAAATATTTGATGCCTTTTGATCTAAGTTTTGTGACTATTGGTTGGGTTTTGTGATTTATGGAATTTTGCCTTGATTTTGTATAATTTTGAAATGGTGGAATTGGATGGTGTAAGTTTTGGAAATTGTGCCTTAAGGGCTAATCATTGTACTTTGAACATTATTAGTTTAATAAAATTTCTCCATTTTGTTATCATATTCTTTGCATGTTAAATGTGATAATTGTATCCTTGGATAAATCATAAAGATTGTCCTAAAATGTCTCTGGTCGATCATCTATGCGGGAACAGAGATAAAACAATACCAGTATGACTTTGATAAGATATGGAGATACGAATCAAAGTCTTAGGCACTTGTAAGAGTACAAGGTGCTAGACCGACCCACTATGAGAAAGCTACATGGATCAAGTCATAAGCTTTCTCATGTATAACCATGTCACAATACCCTTTGACCTGAGGTCATCATAGATTTCTACTTGAGAGTTTCTAAGCTTTGAATTAGTCAAAAGTTACTTCTGACCGGGTGATAATAAAGGCTACGATTACGCTTGGTAGTTTTTCATGCAGAGGAATATGAATGATCAAGATGGAATTTGTCCCTCACATTAGTAGAGAGATATTATTGGGCCACTCGATGAGTAAATCTAAGAAATGTATGGCCATACTATGATGGAAAGGAGTTTCCATTTCTATTGTCAGACTACTCAGGAATTGATAAAGTAATGGTCAGGAACAAGAGGATGACATTATCCATGCCTCATCCATGACTGATATATCGTGTGACAAAAGCGATGTGACATGGTTGTATGACAGGTTGCATCGTGTTAACGATCCTCATATGAATTGGTTAGTCGTAATGTCTTGCTAGAGGCCGCTTGCGACTTATGTGTTAATACAGTTATTGGCCCATTGCCAACTTTGTATGGGCCTATAGGGTCGCACACAAGAATGGCCCAACACGAGATAAGGTTTAATCTAGGGTCGATGAATTTTATATTTACATATATATAATATAATATTCGTTAATAATATTCTATATATGTATTTTTAAAATACATATTATATGTGTGTGTGTGTGTACATTATATGATGTTATTATATTGTGCTAGTTTTAAATTTAATTTATTAAGATAAATCAAATTTAATAACTAACATAATAGAGATATAGTATCTCAGATTTAATTTATGAAGATAACTTAAATCTAATGGCTCTTTATTTGAATTAAATAAATATGTTAAATTAAAACTGTTGGACAGATTTAATTTAAACTGAATTTATTTAATTAGTTCATCAAGATAATTATTTGTTAATTAATTTCAAAATTAATAAAGATTAATTTTATAATTCAAATATAGCCATCATAGGTTATAAACTTTATAGAGCAGATATACTCATACACGTATGAGAATTCAGAGCCGCAAGGGAAACCCTAGGAGACATTGGAGGCGCTAGCACATAGTCTCTGTTGGAGAGCATTCGTGTAGATACCGGTAGAGGGAGCGGACTTGACGTGTTGGCTCTTAGAGGTCGAAAACCTTGAATTCAAAAAGGTACAAATCTTTCTAACTCTAACTAAACACCGTTGATAGATCCTCAATTAGGATCGGTGATAATTTTTAAAATTCTTCCACTATGCCTCCCGATCCTTACAGTAAGGTGGTGCAATTGGTGTTATGTTGTCGCATTTGGTTGTTGGAATTGGTTTGGAACTTTGATTGGAAAGGATTGCAATGTTGAGTTTTAGGTTGTGACATTGTGTGACATGTTGTGATTATTGTGTAACATGTCAATGTGAGTTGAATTTGGTTGATTTTGTGTTTCCAATGGATTCCTTGTGAAAATTTATATGGGAATGGTGTTTGTTGTAAAATTGGAACCATTGGGAATAAAGGTGCAAAAACTGAAAAATCTGTCTAGTGTAAACTCTATGCTGGGCAGTTTGTTTGTGTGGACATTTTGAGTAGGCAAATGATGTTTACAAACAGACTACCTAGCATAGAGTTGACACTAGACAAATTTTTCAGTTTTTGCATCTTTGTTCCCGATGGTTCCAATTTCACAACAAACACCATTACCATATAAATTTTCACAAAGAATCCATTGGAAACTTGAATCTGTTTTGGAGCAGTGTTGGATTTTGAGCAATTCTGTATTTTTGTGGTGATGGACATTGTGATTCATATTTTTCCAGTAAAGAGGACTTAAATATCTTTCAATAGGCTTTGAAATCACCTCATTTTGATTTTTTCTGGAATCAGTTATGAATTTCCAAAGTTTCTTTGGCTGCAGCTAAAAGTTCTTGGTTATAGCGCAAAACTTTCTAGGTAGTCTTTGGCCACAGTCAGAAAATCTTGGCTGCAACCAAAAAATTTATGTGTTGTTTTTTGCCATAGCCAGAGATTCCTTGGCTGCAGCCAACCCCTATTTCCAGCACTTTGTGATTTCAAAAAGTGATTTCTAACCTAGTACTACCCAATCCCTTTAGGCATGTGTTTAGGCTTTGAGTTGCCACCTAAAGGTCCTGAATGATAACCAACTTAAGCTTTTGAAAGTTAAAGAATTGGAAAAGGGATTAACCTTATGTCCTTACTTTGGTTATAGGGTTTGATGTTTGCCCTGATCATGAGTAGCCATTACTAGAGCACACATGGAAAGAAAAAGTGTAGGGAACTTACCTCTCCTGCATGTATTTGATATTTGTTTTAGTGTATTGATGCATGTTATTGTTTTTCTTGATTATGTGAAATATATATGAATGATTAAAGCTCTATTTCAATTTATGCTATGGCCATAAGTATGTTGTTTGAAACGTTGAGCTTATAGATTTGTCATTGTGTGAGCTTGAGTTATGTAATGCAAACATGTCATGCATTAAACATTTATCTTGCATGCATATTAGTATTGGTTTACTACTAAGATTCTCTCAAATCTCAGCCTCCCTTACCAATAATTTAGACAAGGCAAGTGCTCATGGAGGGAGCAAGCATCAAGGGCAGCTAGGACTCCTTTGGGATAAGAGTTTGGTAGTTATTATCTATTCGATTGGGATAACTGTATATGTTTGGATATGTATTTGGATATTTGGATGAGTATTGGTTATGTATTTAAGATAGAATTGTGTAATCCCCTAAATCAGATTTTGTATACCCTTTTAATAAAGGTATAAACTCGAGGTTTGCCAGAATTACTGTTATGCACTCTTATTTATACTAAAGGTGAATTATTCGTGTGAAGTAATTGTATTCGAATGTGAATATGAGGCCAGGTGAATTAGACTTTGAAAGATATTTGTGAAGACCTTATCTCAAGGATGGGATTGAAATGAGTTTTGAATATTCATTGGTCTCTAATTCATTTTAATCATGTATTTTTAATAATGATTACGGAGGGGGTTACATCAGACACTGAAGCATACCATTTGTGAAGGTGGTCTGGAAGGGACTATTTGAAAGAGAAGCAACCTGGGAAGCAAAAGTTGACAAGCTAAGGCGTTATCCAGAGTTTATGGCTCAAGTTGTGAAACAAATTTAGGGGATGTATTTATTGTACAGGGAGAGAATTGTAATGCCCCAAACTATGTATAAGTGCTCATTGTCTTTAAAGTGAACATAATTAACGTAGCCAAACGCTTTTGGAGAATACAATGTGAATTATGACCTGAATTAGCAGAAGACAATGCCGAAACCCTGTATTTAAGCTCAGTTGTGTTGTCAAAGCATAAATTGAATTAAAAGAGAAGGGAGGGCATATGGCATGAGGAAATGGGGTCAAATAATGTGTTAAGTGGTAATTCTAAAGAAATTGCCATAGTCAGGGGCAAAACGGAAATAAAGAAATTTATCGACCAATTAGCCTACTACCGAAGAAGGAATTTATTATCAACTAAAGAGTAAGTTGTGTGACTAAATGGCTAATGGAATTAGATAGATTAACTAATGGTTGCATGCATTTTGGAAGAAGCCCTTAGATGATGACACTTGGCAACACATCACACCATAGGTTCAAGTCAAAGTTTCAACACACTATTTTCTCTTCCCTCTCTCCTTAAAGTTGGCTAAAGGAAATGGTAGTCGGCAAAAATCTGATTATTCACCATCTCATACTCTCTCTCTCTCCTCTCTCTTCATCTACTAATGTTGACCAAGAAGGAAGAGGAAGAGAAAGAAGAAATCAAGAAAGGTGAGTGCATCTTCTTGCATTTTAACCATGTGTATGACCTCTAATGCCAAAAATACCTCTTCTTTAATCTTGAACATCTTGATGAGTACTTCATTCCTATAGTTTTAGATATTCAAGAGGAGGTGTTTTGAGTTCTTAAGGAAAACTAGTGGTTGGAGAATCAAAGAACAAGTTATTGGAATAGAGGTGAGCAAAGGCTATTCTTTGATATGCATAGGGTGGTCATTGGTTGAGAACTCTAATTTCTAGGATTTTGCCCTAATTTTCATGTATGTTAGGGTTTGAGAGAGTCATGGTGTTTTGATTGTTGAAATGGTGTCTTGTGATGTATCATGGAAAATGAAATTGGTTAGAAACTTGAAGGTGAAGTTTGGAAGTTTTGAGTCTTGTGTTGAATCATTGCCCTAAAAATAGAAATTGTGAAAGGAATGAAAATTTGGTTGTTTTGATGTTTCCATTGGATTCTATGTGAAAACTATATGGGAGTAGTCTTAGATGAGAACTTTAGAACCATTGGAAACTTAGGTTGAAAACTTGAAATTTTGTTAAGTGAGAATTATGTGTAGGGGAGCTACTTTGCATGGTGTTTTGAATAGCAAATGTTGTCAAAAAGTTGTGAAACTTTCCAGTTTTGTAGTATTCATTGCAAGCTTTAAAATGACATAAAGTTTGTGTCGTTTGAATGTGAATGCAAAAAAATATGGTCATTAGAAGTCAACTAATAAATAGGTCACTTCTTGGCTATGGCCATTGGTCCTTGGCCGCAGCCAAAAAGTGTCTGACTAGTTCTTTGCTGCAGGCTAAAACTCTCTAAGATGTTCTTGGCCGCAGCCAGAGAGGGTCTTGGCCGTGGCTAACCCCCAAAATTTGATACTTTGAATTTTTAAAAGGTAGTGTCTGGTCTAATTTTCCTCAACGCTTTAGGCATCTATCTGAGCTTCTAGTAGTCACCTAAGGTTCTCAAAGAATAACCAACTCTAAGTGGTTTGGAATTAAAAATTGGAATGGGGAATAACTAGTTGTCCTTGATTTTGATTTAGAGGAATTGATATCCGCCCTAAGTTTGAGAAATCAATGCTTGCCCATGAATGGAAAGAACAAGGTAGTGAGTCTTTCTCTTATATCATGTATAATGTATTGTATGTTTGTGTTTATCATTGCATTGTGATGAATACAAATGGTGCTGTATATACAGCTGTGATAGCTGTCATTATTGTAAACACAGCGAAAGCTGTCGTTATTGTGAATACAGTGAAAGATATTATTATTGTAAATACAGTGAAAGCTATTGTTATTGTGATTACAGTGAAATATATTGTATTGTGTATATAGCCATGTGAGCTGTTGTGATATGACAAAAGTCACAAATGTGATTGCTGCTATGGATGTTGTTGTGATGCTGCTTTGTTATTATATATCTTATGAGTGAATTATTACTATTGAGATTTATATGAATCTCACTCTTTCAAATGACTAACCTACAGCCAGGGTGTAATATCCTGGATTGTAATCAAGGGTTAATAAAGTGATGTAATTAGGATGAAATTAGTATTAAATGAGCACTTTTGAAGTATATATATTATGCATCGTGATAATCAGGGGTAAAATGGTAAATTTACCAACCAACCAGTTAGCTACTGATGAGAAAACTCCTTAGTAATCAAGATTAATGGCTAAGATTGAAAGACCAAGAGGTGGAATCTTGTGCATGCAAATGTATGTGAAATCATAGTAGGGAGAACAAGATGGTGCCAAGTGTCAAGATATGGACCATGGATGAGGTCAAAGTTTTCAAACTCATTCTCTCTCCCTCTCAAGTCGGCTAAGTGCATGGGAAGAATGGAAATGTTATCATCTTCATCAATATATCATCTTTCTCTCTTATCCTCCTCCATTTTCGCTAAACAAGCTAAGGAAAGAGAAAGAGAAAAGCTTGAGTTTTGGTAAGTTAATGCCCTCATTTACTCAAGTGTCTTTCATTAATGTTGTACAAGGGGTCAAGAGCTTTATTTCTATGTTTTCAGACTTTTGATTTGTGGTGTATGGCATCTTGAGGGAGTTTGGAAATTGGAAGAATCAAAGTTATGATTCTAGCAAGTTTAAGAGGTGAGTTTTTGATGAAGTTTGATGCAAATGTTATAACTTTTGGTTTAGTTTTGTAAATTCTGGATTTATGCCCTGATTTCTTGTGATGTTAGAAGATATGAATTGGGTAGAGTTTGATGGTAGAATAGATGTCAAATAATGTATAGGTGTCAATGGTTTTTGTTTGGATTTGAGAAAAGGAAGTTGACAAATTGTGGTTTTGAGTAATTTTGAGAATTTGAGTTGAGATTGTGTTGTTTGAGTGAAAGTTTGGTTATTTTGGGTTACCAATAGGTATATTCTGAAGTTTTGGATGAGAATGAGTAATGGTATAAGTTTAGGGACCATTGGAGCTCAATTGGTCAATTCTGGAAAATTATATCAGTTGATGCGTTCTGGCATCTGGTAGACATCACTCGAGTGAGGGAGGAACTCACTCGAGCACGATGTGAAATTCTGGGCAGTTGGGAAAGTCTTCAGGCAGAAACCGTGAGCACGCTTCCTGACTTGCGAGTGAAATATGAACCTGCTCGAGTGAGCATGGGCGTGCTCGAGTGTGAGTGCATTTAGTGTTATGGGTGAGCGTCTCAGGTAATCACTCGTGGGTGGATTGTCAAAGTGCACTTGGGCACTCGCGAGCATTGGGAGGTCACTCGAGCACTAGGACTGGTGCTCGAGTGCACATGTTGTTGGAAAGATGGATCACTCTCGGGTAGTTACTCGCTGGGTCTTACTTCCTTGTGCTCGAGTGCACCTAAGGCTATTGCTCGAGTACAACCTTTTGTGCTCTAATGAGGGTGTATGATATAACAGAGTTGGCTCTCGGGCAAACACTTTCTGAAGTTCACTCGCTTGTGCTCGAGTACTGGTGGGGGCTGTCACTCGAGTGAGACTTCTTTCACTCGAGTGAGCCAGTCCAAAATTCAGAAATTCTTCCAAGAAGGAGGGTCTTCGGGGTAGTTTCTCCTAACCTTTTAGGCATATATTTAGACCCATAATAGTCACCTAAAGAGTTCAAATGATAACCAACTTAAAGTATTATAGAAATAAGAACTTGGGAAAGAGATTGATGGGTTGTCCCTAACTTGGTTACAGGATTTGATATTTTCTATCCTCGTGAGCCCGCAGTGCCGAAGAGCGTCAGGAAAGGATCAGGTAGTGACTCTCTCTCTTATACGTTGTGTAATGATCTGTATGTGTGCGTTATCACTGTTCTGTGATGATTCTTTGATGCTGCAATTACAGCTGGTGATAGCTGTCGTTTACAGCGTAAGCTGTTGTTTACAGCGCAAGCTATCGTTATTATGATTACAGCGTAAGCTGTTGTGATGGTGATTACAGCGTAAGCTGTCGTAATGATGATTACAGCGAGAGCTGTCGTATTGTATATACAACCATGAGTGCTGTCGTTTATGGTGAAAACCATTATCTATGGGATGATGCTGCTGCTGCTGTTGCTGGTTGTGGTTTATATACATGCTTTGTATTTATGCATTGTGTGAGTGGTTTGTTACTACTGAGATTCTCTCGAATCTCATTCTTTCCTATGACTAACATTTCAGACAGGGCGTGTGGCTTGAAAGAGAAGCGGCCAACCCGGAGCAATTAGAACCCTTAGGGGTATATAATTGAATTGGGAATGTTGGTTATTCATTTTGAACTCGAGATTACTCTAAATTTTTGGGATATGAACACTATATTCGATTTTGGTTGTGTAATCCCCTAGTAAATACTTATAAACCCTTAGTTTATATATGTATAGAACCAGGGAGTTGCCGGGGATTTGGTTACACACTCTGATATGATTGAATGTATTTTAACTGCTCATGTAATTATATTCGAATATTGAAATTGAGACTAGGATGGGAAAATGATTTTGAAAGATTTTGTGAAAATTTTCCTGTGAGACAGAAAGTTTAAAACAAGGTTAAAGCATCCAATGGTCTCTAATCCGTTTTAAATATGTGTTATCGAAATATAATTACGTGTTTAAAGTCAGGGGGTTACACAGGGCAAGTGTATCTAAGGAGAAACAAGTGACAAAGGGCGGCTAGTACTCCCAGCTAGGAGTTTTGAGCTTTAGTGTCAATTGTCATACTTTTAGGATGATTATGTAAATTGTATATGTTATAAACGTGTGAGGTTATATGTAATCCCCAATATAGGAACTGAATTAGGCAAATATGCCTTGTAAATCCTTTTTGAATGAAGGAACCTGAGAGGCAACATGAATTTTGTTATACACTATGATATTGATGAATGGAACCAAACTGCACAGGCCAAATATATTTAAAAAGTGGTTGTGAGACCGTATTAAACAGCCTTTGGAAATGTTTTTGAAAACCTACTTTATTGTAATACCCCGAATTTTGAGACTCGGGGCTAGAGAATAAGCCTGAGATTAGTGGATTGCTAAGCCCCGGTTTAGCAAGATCCCAAATTGTGATTAAGGGTTAATAACTCCAAAAGTGGATGTGGTTAGTGATAAATAACCCTTTTGGAGAATATGATGTGATTTGGTACTCGAATGTGAATTGTGTTGACATGTTGAGACTATTGTGAAAACATGTCAATGAGATGTGGATTTGATTGATTTGGTGTTTCCAATGGATTCCTTGTGAAAATTTATGTGGGAATGATGTTTGGTATGAAAATGGAACCATTGGAAGCAAAGATACAAAATCTGAAATTCTATCCAGTGAAACTCTATTCTGGGCAGTCTTCTCGTGTGGATGTTTTGACTAGGCAAATGATGTCAGAAAATTATGAAACTTTCTAGTCTTAAATTTCACATCCCAAGCTTCAAAATGGACATATAATTTGTGTCATTTCATTTTGGGAACTGGGAGATATGACTGTCCAAAGTTTGAGGTCGAAAATGGACTCTGTTTTGGGGCAGTGATGAAATTTGTGTAATTCTGGAATGTTGTGGTGATTTCTGGTAATGGATCATATTTTTCCAATAAAGAGGACTTAAATACCTTTCATTTGGCTTTGGAATCACCTCATTTTGATTTTTCTAGAATTAGTTATGATTTTTCAAAGTTTGAGCAGAAAATTGCCAGAAAATCCGAAAATGGGAATTATGACATCATCTCATTAAAAGATGGCATCAGCATGGAATTAAATATCTTCTCATCTTCTTCAGCTCTCATTTTCTGTCGTGATGAACCAGCTGAAACTAGTGAGAGAAAGTTGAGAGCTCTTAGAGAGAGAAAGAGGAGAAATCTCTCAAGGTAAGCCGATTTCTTCGACGATCTAGCTTCTAACACGTATAACCTTGCTTCTAAGCTTCTCTTTCATGTTCTTTAAGGTGTTGGAAGCTCAATTTTCATGGTTTAAAAGGGGCTATGGTTCAGCCATATTGAGTAAAAGCCAGAGGGAGCATGAGGTAACTTCCGAAACTTCAATCTTTGATTGTTCTGGCTGTTGTGGTTGATTTAATCGGTGAAATTTCACCGGATTGTCTTTGTTTGTAAATTTGGAAAATGGGTTGGCCTAGGTGTTATGCTTCCCAAATTGATACCAAATGGTAGTTCTAACCCAATGTAATGGTCAATAAAGTGGTTAGGAGTATAAAGGAACACGTTTATGGAGCAGAAACCGAAAAAACCCAATTTTTCCCGGGGAATTGAGAATTTCGGCCAAGGCTAGTTTAGAGGGGTTAGAGATGGATTTTCAATGATTTGATGATTCCATTAAGTTCAGGAGCGAAAATTAGGTGGGGTTACAGTTGGTCACTTTTTCGGAAAAGGCCGAAAAAGCATAATTACGAAAACACCTCTGAAACCCTTAAAGTGGGGCTGTCAAGGGTAAATTTGTAAATTGACATTGAATTTGATAATTCCGAGTCTGGAAATGGATTCCTTGGGCGAAAATATGTCAGAATAGCCCATGTCAAAGTTTCAAGAAAAGTACAGCCGGACCGGGTACGGCGGGGCCGGGCCAGGTC
Source organism: Inga laurina (assembly GCA_963855925.1). Lineage (NCBI taxonomy): Eukaryota > Viridiplantae > Streptophyta > Magnoliopsida > Fabales > Fabaceae > Inga > Inga laurina. The sequence goes on from OY979710.1 coordinate 22,682,799, forward strand.
CCCTGGGGTATTTTAGTAAATTTTCAATATAGTCTCATATAACCCCCAAAAACACTATAGAAGTGTCTAAATAGTACATTTGACATTGTAGGATCGAATGTGAAGCCCCGAGTTGCTGGCACGCAAATCGAAGAGAAAAGACTGGAGGCATGGGACTTACCTTACTTGCATGTATTTGTTATCTTTGCTTGTGTAGTGATGTATGTGATTGCTTTACTTGATTGTGTAGAACATATTTGAATAAATGAAGCTCTGTTTCTGTTTTACTGTGGCCATAGTTTTGTTACTTGAAACATTGAGCATATAGAAATGTCATTATGGGGCCTGCATCTAGATAAAGCTAACAAGTCATACACATAGCATCTATCATGCATGCATTATGGTATGTGTTTCCTACTGAGATTCTCTCGAATCTCACCCTCCCCTACCAACAATTTAGATAGGGCAAGTGGCTTGTGGAGGAAGCAGCTAGGACTCCTTCGAGATGAGATTGTGTAATCCCCATTTGAAGAATTGTAATGGGCAATTGTACCCTATGTATCTTTAGCAAAGGTATGTACCCGGGATTGCCAGGATGATTATGTTGTGCACTCTGATATTTTATGAATGTGATTTATCTTCATGTAGTAATTGTATTCGAAATGTGAATATGAGACCAAGTTTATAAATGATTTCGAAAGGTATTTTTGAAAACCACATCATGTGATGGGTTATTAAATGTTATTTGATTATTATTGGTCTCTATTTCATTTTAATCGCGTATTTTGGATATAATTATGGAGGGGGTTACATTTATCACAAGGCTGAATCCTGTCTTGAAGTCAGGATCTTTAATGAGTTTCAAATTATCCGTTGGTCTCTAATTTAACTTAATGACACATTTTCGAACCATGTAACAGCTATCAATGTAAAGGGGTGTTACAGAGACTACCTAAGTTGTGCCCTTGCTATACTCTTATGATAAATTTTGTTGATTTTAACTGTTAGTTTTTTTCTTTGATTTTTATATTCCCTTGGTTTTCATTCTTTAAGCCCATACCAATGGACTAATGCAACACTATATGCTTATTTCATGCATCCAGGGAGGAATAAGATCTCCAACTCTATGTATACATCTTGTATGCTTATATACCCCAAATTAGTGACTCTAAGCTACCCATTTTAACAATTTGCATTTAGTAGTTTGATAAATTCTTGCTTAGATTTTAATTTAGTTTCTCTTTACTTATTGAAAACAATTTTGATTTGTCCAACTAAAATGAAAGTAAGAAATTTAATGCCTAATCACTAGTTTGATTGAGTCCGTATGGAACGACCTTGATTTGCAAATTACAATTTTAACAGCATGCACACTTATTGTGCAAAATTAAATTTTGGTAGCACCACTATATCAACTAAAACAAGACCCTTAAGCCTAGTTTACATGCCTTAGCTCTCAATTTTTACAAGTTGGATTTTTTCCTACAAGGTTAGATCCCTTATTGTTTATATTCAACTCTTCCAAGTGCAAAGTATATGTTCTCATTTATGTAGATGACATTATCTTAACTTGATCTTTTGAATTAATTCAAACTTTGAGTACCTCCTTTCCAATCAAAGACTTGGGTCCTATAAATTACTCTCTAGGAGTAAAGGTTCATCGAGTGTCTGATGGAATTATTCTTTTTAAAAGAAAATACATCTTCAATTTGATAAGAAGAACAAACACACTTGATTCAAATTCAATGGCTTTACTCATAATTGTAAATTATAGGCTTACCGTCACTAGGCCCCCCTTTTTATCATAAACTATAGAAGGATTATGGGTAGTCTTTAGTATCTATTTATCACTTGCCTTAACTTTTTTTCTTGTTAATCAAGCATGTCAATTTATGCATAACCCAAAGAAACATCACTAGACTGCATTCAAATGAATTCCCCATTACATTTGTGATACTTTCCATTATAGTCTCCATATTACATGGACCAATTCACTAAATCTCTTCCCTACTATTGAATATCTCCACCCTCACTCTCTTAAAGTCTATTATGATGTTGATTAGGGTGTCTGTCATGTTGATTCTCGATTTATAGATGGATTTGTAGTGTTTGTTTTAATCCAATGTCATCTCTTAGAGTTTTAAGAAGAAACCAACATTTTTTTAACTAAAACATTGAATTATAACTTGGAATTTTACAAGTAAACTTATTTGCACTACAAAAAGTTCTAATTAGCAGTAGTTACTAAAATCTGCTACAAAGTGAGGGATTTATATTGGTTTTTATGCAAATTGATACAAATTTGTCACAATATGTCTCACATTGAGTGGCGAGGTTAATAGCCACGGTAATTTGTAGTACTTAGTGAGTTGAGACCGCTACAAACATGACGCTAGCTTAGCACCTTATGGTGCCATATTAGTGCCAGATTTGTAGTAGTTTTATTTGTAGTGCTTTTGTTGAATAACTACTACAGAAGACTAAACGTCATGATCTAGTTTGTGGTTTGCAATGGTTGTAAGGAGCTATTACAAAGTATTAGAGAGACCGAGGTAGGGTTTCAGCATTTTGTAGCAGTTGATGTAATGGTTTTTTTTGCAACCGCTTCAAATATGGTGGTGCATGGTGATTTGTAGTAGGCTTTCTAGGGGTTCTTTTGTAGAACCGCTACAAAGATCGTGTCCATAAATATGGCGTCACCCCTTATTTTTTTTCACTTTTGGCAAATTTGTGTTCCATGCACACTCTTCGAAGGTTTTCAGCACACCAGAGGCTCTCCTCAAAGATTGAAGGAGGTCAACAATATAGGCTAGTAAAGCTACTTATTTTATTTCTATTTTTGAGTTAAGTAGATTGGTTTTTAGAAATTTTATTCTTATTTATTCATGTTTAATATTTTTAAGTATTCGAGCATGTTTTGTATGTGTAATCTATTTATATTTGAACCTTTTTCACCCTTGCCTTATTAATGGGTTGAAAACATTTATCATGGTTTTTTATTTTTGTTGTTTATTGTAACACCCCAACTTTTATTAACCAATATACATTGTAAATATGTGGAAATATCCAATGAAAGGGAAGGGTGAATTTTGGAGGATGTGATTTTGTTGCCAGTGAAAATTCCTGATGAGGTAGTGAGTTTGTCATGTGGTTTTAGATTACCAAATGAAAATCCAAAATTATGAAATTTTATAGGATGAATATAGAAATCCTAAGCTTTAATTTGATAGGTAATGGGTAATTTTTGGAGCTGTATGCAAAGAGTTATGGATTTTTGAATTTAGCCTAGGAAAACTGGCTATTTTCTGAAATAGTGTCCAAAAACTTAAAATCTGGGAATTTTTATCTTCTTGTTGGCTAAAGGCTATATTTTTCCTTGAAACTATACTCAATAAAGGTTCTATAGCCTTTTGAATCACTCCAATATGATGTTTGCAAATTTAGTTATGATATTTCAAAGTTTAGGCAGAAAATCTACCAGAATTAGGTTAAATCTGAAAGTGGGAAATTAATTAATTAAATTAAGGGAAATTATGAGATATTATTAAAATTCATCTCCTTCGCTTCCATGCTCATTTCTATTAGTTTTGTGGATAAAGAAGAGAGAGAGCTTGTGAGAATTTGTAGAGAGAAGGAGAGAAAATCCGGAGGGTAAGATTGATTTCTTCGATGAATTAGCTCCTAATTTGTGTAATCCTTCCTCTAAACTTCTCTTCTATGTGAATTAAGGTGTTTGTGAAGAAAACTTTCATTGTTGGGGAAGCTAGGGTTTCGGCCAACAAGGGAAAAACTAGAAGGAAGCTAAGGTGACTTCCTAAATTTCAATCTTTGGGTGTTCTAGTTGTTATGGATAATTTAATTGGTGAATTTCTGTTGGATGTACTCTGATTGTAAAATTTGGGAAAGAGTGTGACTTAGGTGTTATCCTACCAAAATTGAGTTTAAATGGTGGTTTTAACATAATTAAATAGTTAATAAAGTGATTAGGAGTAGAAAGGAGCAAGTCTGTGGAGTTAGAATTGAAAAAACCCCAACTTTTCTTAGAGAATCTTAAGTTTTGGCCAATGCTGATTCAATGGGTTAGAGTTGGATTTTTGATGATTTGATGATTCCATTGTGTTCATGAGGAAAAATTAGGTGGGGTTACAATTGATCACTTTTTCAGAAAACCTTTCAAATGCATAATTACCAAAACGCCCTGAAACCCTGAAATAGGGGCTGCCAAGGGCGTTGTGGTCTTTTAGCAGGGAATTTGGTAATTCCGAAGTCGGAAATGAATTCCTTAGGTGAAAATATGTCAGAATAGCCTAGGCCCAAACTTCAAAAAAAGTATGGTCGGACTAGGTATGGCGGGACTGGGCCGGGTCCCCAAGGGCATTTGGTTAAAAATTTACCAAAATGCCCCTGGGGGCCCGGCCTCACCGCACCCAGTCCGACAATAATTTTTCTAAAATTTTGACATAGGCTATTCTGACATATTTTTGCCCAAAGAATCTATTCCAGCCCAGAATTACCAAATTCACTGCAAAATGACACAAAAGCCCTTGGTAACCCCTATTTTAGAGTTTCATGGGCGTTTTCTTAATTATGCATTTTTAGGCTTTTCTGAAAAAGTGATCAACTATAAGCCCACCTAATTTTCCCTCTTGAGAACAATGGAAAAATCAGATCATAAAAAATCCAAATCTAACTCTCTGAACTAGCACTGACCAAAACCCAGATATTCTCTAGAAAAAGTTAGGGTTTTCCAATTCTAACCTCACAAACTTGCTCCTTTCTATTCCTAATTACTTTATTAACTATTTAATTACATTACAACTACCATTGAGACCTAATTTTGGTAGCATAACTCTTAGGACACAACATTTCCCAAATTTTACATTCAGAGGAAATCCAACAAAAACTCACCTATTAAATTATCCATAGCAGCTAGAATAACTGAAAATTGAAGTTTAGGAAGTCACGTTAGATTCTGTGTGGCTTTTCCCTTTGATGAATAAAATGCTAGCCTTCAAACACTAAGATTTTGCTTCACCCACACCTTAAACATGTAGAAGAGAAACTTAGAGAAAGGATTACGCAGGTTATAAGATAATTCACCAAAGAAATCAAGCTTACTTGGCAAATTTCTCCTCCTTCTCTCAAGCTCTCTCTCTCTCTATTTAGGGCTGTAGGATGTCAGTTTTAAGGAAGAAGAATATGGGAAATTATTTTATATGATATCCCATAATTACATAATTAATTAATTAGCCAAAATTCCAATTATTTGACTTTTTGTGTACACATCTCTTACTACATGCAATTGTGTCATAAAGCCCTATTAGATTATAAATAATAGTTTCCTTCCTTAGTCCATCAAAAGTGATGGCTAAGGGTCCTTCAATTAGCCCAAATGGCTTTTCCCATTTATCTCATAATTTCAAAATTGCCATCATATTATTTTCTTCATTTTCGGACTATTTGGCAGTTCTTGCAGATTTTCTGTCCAAACTTTCAAAAATCATAACTAAATTTGTAGATGTTGAATTGGAGTGATTCCAAAGGCTATAGAACCCTTTTTGAGTCTAGTTTCAAGGAAAAATATAGCCTTTGCCAAGTGGAAGCACAATATTCCCAAAACTAAATTCTTAGGACATTGTTCCAAAAAATCAAAGATTTTTCTGGGCTAAATTCAAAAATTCATAACTTTGTATATACAACTCCATAAATTACCCATTACCTATCAAATTAAAGCTTAGGATGTCTATTTCCTCCCTGTAATATTTCATAATTTGTTGTTATCATATGGTCATCCAAAACCACATGACAAACTCACTGCTTCACAGGAAATCTCACTGGCAGAACTATTCACATTTTCTAAAATTCACCATTTTATTGAATATTTTAAATAATTACAATATATATTGGTGAATAAAATTTAGGGTGTTACATTTCTCCCCCACTTAAATAAATTTTGTCCCCAAAATTTGCCACATATGCATAGCCAAAACATCCGTAACGCTTTCTTTTTTATTATATCAAACTTCAAATCTTGGTGGTCGTAGAACAACACTACAATCGCACCATAAAAGTACATCTCCTTATTTTCAGTGAAACACAATTGCTGCTAACTCAAGATCATGTATGGGATAATAAATTTTTTTTCATGAGGCTTCCATTTTCTAGATGCATAAGCCAAAACATGGTCATGCCAAATCAAAACACTTCCTAATCCTGCCTACTAGCATCAACAAGGACAACAAAGGTCCATAGTTGATCTCAGATTATCAATATCAGTGCTGACATTGGTTTTTGTCTCAACTCAATGAAGCCCTTCTCCTAGTTATGGTCCCATAGATAATGTTGAGTTTTTTAGGCTAATTAACCTTGTCAAAGGCAAAACTTTTCTGAAGAAATTCTATATAAATTTTCAAGAATATTTGGTAAGACCCAAAGAACTATATATTTCAAAAATAGTCTCTGGCCTTTTTTAGTTCAGTACTGCTTCCACCTTGCAAGGATCCACCAAGACTCCTTGTTGTGAGACTATATGGTCCATAAATCTTACTTCTAGAAGCCAAATTCCACGTTTGCTTAAATTTTTGTGCATTCAGTACAGTTTAGTCATAAACGTTTAGAGCCAACCGCTGTTGCAACCCCTGATTGTTCCGTAACTCAATTGGATTTCACTTGACCTTCGTAGTAACACATAATCGTTCATAGAGAATGCAATAATGTATATGTGTTGCACCATATAATGTAATATTATACTAATACATAACTCAGTTCAGTTGAAAATGAGCTCAAAGCCAACCACTGTCACAACCCCTACACATTTCGTACCTCAGTCCTCGATGGGAAATATCAGTGTACCCGTAGGCACTGCCATAGGAATTATTCATCAGTATACTTAGAGGCACTGCCCGTATGCATTATTCATCAGTGTACCCAAAGGCACTTCCCGAAGGTATTATTCATCAGTGTGCTCGAAGGCACTGTGTATCATAAATATTACAGAAGATGTCATATACAAAGCATATAAATATTCACATAGTATATGAAGGACATTAGCCTTTCCTGGATAACATTGGATTTCAAATCTTCCCCTGGTCTGTGTTCTGATGCATCTCTCACAGCTCATTACTATGAACCTTGATCATTGATGCCTGTTTCATGTTCTGCTAACATGCCGAAGATTTACTATATTTGGTCAGGTTCTAGCTTCTTGACCCAGCCCAACAACTGTACCTCTTAGACTTACCATCTTTATGTTTCACTATACGGTATGATCACTGTAACACCCATGTTTTGAAAACATATAGATGGCATAAGTGTAATATCCCAAATAAGTGTAATATCCCAATTTTTGATTAAGGGCTAATGACAATTATTATGGATAATTGTGAATTAAAGTGTGAATTATTATGTGTTTTGTGGCTATTTTAATTAATATGACATAAGTGGTAAAAAATTGGAAGAATGGAATTATTAGCCATAAGTTAGTGATTAAGGGAAAATTAATTACTAACTAAGAGGAAATAAGAAGTGAGATTAAATGGTTAATGGAGGGATTAAAGTGGCTAATGGGTAATTTAATTTGAGGAGAACCAATGAAGAGGTGACATGTGTCAAGGTGGGAGTATAAGAGAGCATGAAAAAAGTCAAAAAAGGGATAAAATATTATTTTCTCTTTCTTCCTCTTCCTCCATTTTGGCTGCAGTATGGGGGAGGGAGTAAGATCATCATTTCATCTCTCTCCACACTCCATCTCTTCCTCACTTTCCCTCTCCCATTCGTCCTCCATGGCTACCAAGTGAGAGGAAGAAGAGCTTGTGATTTGGGCAAGTAAATGACCTCATTGCTCAAGTTCTCTTCATTAATGTTGTTCCTTGAATGAAGAGCTTCATTTTGATGTGTATAATTTAGCCATTGCTGTTAGTTTGAGCTCCCATGAAATTTTGGAGATTGGTGAATCAAGAAATCTATTTGGCAAAGTGAAAGAGGTAAGTGAGACTAATCTATCTATCTAAGTTTTATGCCAAATGAGTTAGATTTGAATTTCTAGAATTTTTGGCCCATTTTCATTGGAATAAGGTCATTGGTAGTTTGGCATGTTATTGGTATAGAAATAGGTGTTTTAGTATGAGTTTTGGATAGATAGATTGATTTGGGATGGAAATAGTATGTTTGGATGATTTTAGAATTTGGATGGTTATATTGCCCTAAACCAAAGCATGATAATGGAGTAGGATTTGGGTTATTTTGATGATTCCATTGAATTCTTTGGATATTTTTGTGTAGGAGAGTAGCTTTAGTAGAAGTTTTTGGTCCATTGGGATTATTTGGGCAAGTGTTAGGAAAAGTGGTTAGTTTTGCTGCATTTTCTGGTTTCTGATAAAATCACTCGAGTGAGAGTAAGTTCACTCGAGTGAGGGATGAACATCACTTGAGTGAGGGTGGGATCACTAGAGTGCATTAGTGTATTTTCCCCTCTGGCCTTTGGTTTTCATGTTGTATTTCCGAGCGAGAGGCAAGATTGTTGCCTCACTTGCAAGTGTTGTGGGTTCTTACTCGAGTGTGGGTGTATTTGCCAACATGATTATCATCTTGAGTTGTCACTCACGTCCAAAATTTAAGAGTGCGCTTTAACACTTACGAGTGTTAAGTTATCACTCGAGTGAAGTTTTCTTCACTCGAGTGCTCCTCTTCTTTGAAAGTTTTTGTGCTCTCGGGCAAACATTTTATGTCCTCACTTTCTAGCACTTGAAGTGCAGACCGTACCATCACTTGAGTGAGGGCTTCTTTGCTCGAGTTTCCGTACCAACACCGAGTGAGGCCATCTTCACTCGAGTGCAGCAGTGAAAAATCAGTTTTTGTGCTTCCAAAAGGGGATCTTTGGGATGGTTCTTCCAACCCTTTAGGAGTTTTGTTAGGGGTATTTAATGACTCTAAAAGAGCAATAATGATAACCAATTAGGTATTAAGAATTCATTGAGGATTGGAATAGAGAATTGACTCTTCATCCCTAATTATGAATATAGGATTTGACATTTGCCTTACTCGGGAGAACCGGCGCCAAGACACGCTAGGAAGGATCAAGGTAGTGACTTTTCTCTCATATTGTGTATGATACTTGGTATGCATAAGGCATTACAGCGTGAGCAGTTCAGCGTGAGTCGTCGTAGGGGGCAATGCTCATGATACCTACCCCGGCCGTTGTATCTGTCGTTGTAAGTGCTGAGGCTGCGTTATGGAATCATGGATTCCTGTTTGAAAGTCCAACCTATGGGGCTGCGTGTTATGAAATGTTTTATACAGATCCTAGCTATGGTGTTATATGTGATATGTTCATGTGGCTGTACAATACAACAAGTAGTTTAGCGTGAGTCGTCGTAGGGGGTGATGTCCATGATACCTACCCCGGCCGTTGCAACTGTTGTTGTGATTGCTATGTGATGTGTAGATGATTTACTTATATGCTTTGATGTGTTGCATATTATAAGTGATTTGTTAGTATGGGGATTCTTTATAATCTTACTCTCTTAAAAATAATTTTTAGACAGGGCCAAAGGATCAAAAGGGAAGCGAGTATTGAAGAGTGGATAGAGCTACGGATTGGGAGTTTTATTTTGGTTATTTTGTTATCATGTATAAATTATTTGGATAGTTTTGTGTAATCCCCTCATTATGGAGAACTCTATAGGCAATTGTGCCTTGTAGACCCTTTATTAATTAATGGAACCCGAGTATATTGGGAATTTATACTGTACTCTGATATGTATGAATAAAATCAACCTATACAGGCCATTATGTATTGAAATGTGAATATGAGACCGCTGTGAACAAGTTTTGTAAACCTTGATTTTGGGAAGTTTAATTTCAAATAAGTCCCAAATCATCTTACGGTCTCTAATTTCACATAATTACATATTTATGAACTAATCTCGGCCTATGACGTGAAGAGGTTACAATAAGTGTAGTAATATCTTTAAAAATGAGACCGGTAATCTTTTGTAAACATCGGAAGTCCCAACTACAAGCAAAGTGTGCAGCTGCACTTGAGTGGGTTTTCAAAAATCTTTTTGAAAATCATTTTCAGATTTGGTCTCATATTATTTCACGATTCATTTTAAGCCATCCGTTTTCAATTCATTTCTTCATATCAGAGTTTTTACTGATAAGTTCTCTGTTGAAACCCAAACAACTAAGTTTAATTAACGGCCCTAGGTGAACTGTTATCCACTACTGGTTCAAATGTCGTTATATGTTTGCTTATATACATGCACTTACATGTTCAAGACAAGATTGACATACTTAAATACAAATTAAGTACAATCCCAAAATAGATAACTGACAGAAAAATTAAATTCTAAGTCCTTTGCTTCATTTTCCTGTGTTTACCTTCTTGCCTAAGGAACTACTTGCTTGAGCTGAAAATTTGTTTTGAAAAAATAGGGTGATATTCAATGAATCTCAGTAGTAACAGATATCACTCATAGAAAATGCACATATATCATGCCATATCAACCAAAGTTAAAGTACAATCAACATATTCAACATTCGAAGATAAATTCACAATATGAAGAAAGCATAAAGTTATCAATTCAAGGACAACCGCCCCTTGCCACAGCGCTGGAAAATTCTACTGGGCCTTAGCCCTTCTCATCTAAATGTTTTAAATTCACAGTGGTACAAACATACATATAACATATCACATAGTATGCAAGGGATAAATTACTATCTGACAATTTTTCCAAATCTTGATCTTGATTGACATACTTTGGACATCCAAGGCAAGGGTCAAATCCTATAAATTATAATTTATGGGCAATGAGTTATTACTTAGTCCAATTCCTTATAAATCATTCTCTTATATTGGTTATTATTAGGGTCACTACATTAGGCCCAATATGAAGCTAATGAGCTCAAACTACTCCAAATGCTTAACTTAACTCTTAAATGTCCAATTCTATTACAAAAATATTTTCCTTTGAATTTTCGCACAATTACCAAAAGCTAGCAGATTTTTCACTGAACTTTGAAAAATCATCACTAATTCTAAAAAAATCGAATTAGGGTGATCCAAAATTCTATATGACCCTTATTAAGTCTATTTTAAGGGAAAAATACTTTTGGTAGCCACCTATCCACACAAGCTTCCCAGATTTTCTTTTTCTACCTACTACTAGAAAATCTGACCAGTTTTAACGTTCTACTTCAAACACTCATAACTCCTAGTATACTTATCAAAATCCTTCATAATACCTATCAAATTAAAGGTCTTTAAGTGTACTTTAATTCCATAAAATCTAATTATCATCAGATGAATTTTGTGCAGTGAAATTTTTGCCACAACAAAACGGCTAGAAAAAAACGCATACTAGCAGCTTTGTTACACAAGCATACTTAATTTCCAATTTTTGAGTCTCTAAACTAGTTTATCAAAAAGTATAACCAAAGCCTATTCCTACACAATTTTTCATGTAGAATGCAATGGAATGCTCAAAAATACCAAAATCAAACTTCCTCACCAAATTTTACTTCTGACCAAAATATATGCTCAAAAATAACAAAAATCTAACTTTGTGAATTTAACTACCGATAAGCCTAATACTTCAACAGGCATCATATATCATTTTATATATGATTAAAACATCTTCCTTCTTCAAAAACAACCCTTGGATGAAATACATGGCTGGTTCAAGAGCTAAGAATAACTCAATGAAATCACAAAGTATTCGGTTCAAAAGAAAGCCTACACGTACTTCTTCGCATTTCTACAAGTAGTTCAGTATTGCAGCGACACTCTGATAGTCTAACTAACACAAAACACCTTAGATGAGAAATATACAATCAAAGAATAGAAGCTTGTAGTGAGTAGAGGAAGTTTCCTGAAAGACTTACAAGATGATAACAAGGATTCGGGGTCAAAATCAACTCCGTTAGTTAGGAGAACTCACTATTCACTCCTCCTTCTCTCTTCTTGTGTTCTTAGCCTTAAGTAATCTGATTTTTATTTCTCTTTCCATTCTTGCACAAAATTTATCTCTTAAAATAGAAGGGAATGGTTAAGATTTAATCTTACAAAGTTATCTCATCTTAGCTTGGCACGTGTCACAAGTTTAAGGCTTAAGAGTGCCGCTTGTCATGCAACCATTGGTCTTCCATTTTCTCTTTCTTTGGTAGGGCATAAATGGGAAGGGGAAGGGGAGGCCTGACAATTTCCCCAGACTCCTAGGTTCAGTGCTCAACTCACAAAGCAAGCGACCCAACCAGAGACTGTGAAATCCCCGGACTTAGACGCTAGAAGGCATACTCCAGAGATGACAACACAAAAGGCTTAAAGTGGGTGTAATAATGTCTAATGATGAGGGACACATGTTGCCTCCTCATTTGGTCAACACAAAAACATTTTTTAACTTTCTAATGATTTTGGAACATTTGTCATTTTCTTATTTGGCCAACACGAAAGATGTGTTATCAAGAGTCATAATGAGTTGTCATTACATACTTTACTGAAGTCCTTTTAATAATGTTTCTCCATCGGTGCATTACCCAGAATTCCACGTGGGACTCGCATGGGACCATGGCATGCATATTGAGGCATCCTAACTTCTTGATTTTCGTGAATGACACAATAGACATCTGGGAATTTCAAAAGTAACTCTACCTTTAATTTGTAAATACCAGTATTTATTTTATTCCGCTATTTCCATATTTACATGTTTTTAGTATTAACAAATTTAGTATATTACAATCACCACTCATCATATAGCACCGTATATAGTGTCTACATCCCCTTAATACCACAGTGTTACTAAAGATCATCACTTAGCATGGAGAAACCTCAAAACATTTACTACACCTCAAGTTTCCTATCGCCTTACCAAATGAACTTTTTTGTGCAGTACTTACTACAACAGAAATAGGTTGAATTAAAATTAATACTTATATCATCAATATCTTTATGCTTCTAAGCATCCTTTAGATCAGCTAATTAAAATGAAGGTATACTTTGATTCTGAGTCATTTCTCTTGTCGGTTAATGATTTGCTCTTGCTCTACTTCATAGGTATTATTCTCTCATACCTCAATTTCTTCATACTTGATCACATGCTCGATGTCCGGTTGGTACTTCTTTAACTGAGAGACGTGAAATACACCATGTAGTCTATTCAGGTTTAGGGGTAGGGCTATTTTGTATACCACTAGTCCAATTCTCGTAAGAATCTTAAAAGGACCAACATACCGTGGGCTTAACTTCTTTTTCTTATTTCTTTACCAATTCCAGTAACTGGATATATTTTCAGGAATAAATGATCTCCAACTTCAAATTCTATAGGTCTTCTTTTGTCAGCGAAGCTTTTTTATCTGCTCTATACTGCAAGGAGACTCTTTCTAATAGTTTTTATTTGTTCTGAAGTATGATCCACAAGATCCGATGCATACAATTTTCTCTCATATAATTTAGTCCAGCAAAGAGGTGAATGACATTTTCTTCCATAAAGTCCTTCATACGGAGCCATTTGAATACTCGCATGATAACTGTTATTGTAAGCGAATTCGGCGAGTAGAAGGAAATGATCCCAATTCCCCTTGAAATCTATAACACATGATCGTAACATGACTTCCAGTGTCTATATAGTCTTCTTTGGCTGCCAATCTATTTGTGGATAATAGGCCATATTGAATTTCAACTTCATACTCAATGTTTCATATAGAGCTTTCCAGAATTGAGATGTAAAGTGAGGATCTCTATTAGAGATAATACTCTTTAGCATACCATGCAATCGGATTACCTCCTTTATATAAATTTCTGCTAGCTTCTCAGAAGAATAACTAGCATTGATAGGTAGGAAATGAGCTAACTTTGTAAACCTGTCAACAATTACCCATATTGCATCATAGGTTGTGATCCTGGGTAATCCTGCCACTAAATCTCTGGTAACGTTCTCTCATTTCCACTTTGGAATTTCGGGGCATTGCAGAAGTCCTAATGGTTATTAATGTTCAATTTTTACCTTTTCATAGGTAAGACATAATGCAATATACTTGATTACATCACTTTTCAATATTGGCCACCAGTATTCTGATTTCAAATTGTGGTATATCTTGATTGCTCCTAAATGAAGAGTATATTTACTCTTATATGCCTCATCCTAAATTTTTTGCCTTAGGCCAGCCTTTGGTGAAACATATACACGCTTCTGGTATCTGACTAACCCACTGGGTGAAATATCATAGTCTGGATTTCCACCTATTCTAATCATTTCTCAAATAGACATGGTCTGCTCAACTTGTTTATGAGCTTCTTTTATTTCTGCCCTCATACCACTTTCCTCTTGACTAACATTAAAGTTAGCAATGGGTACTTCGTTTGGTACATTCATGTTCAGGAATACTTGATTTGACAGATTCAGATCCCTAAATTCCTCTAGTAATTTATGTTCTTGTACCTTCATGATTGCCACCTACATTGCCTTCCTACTAAGAGCATTGGTGACAACATTGCTTTCCATGGATGATATTTAATCTCTAGGTTATAGTCTTTCAACAACTCTATCCATCTCTGCTGCCGCATGTTAAGTTCTTTTTGGTCATGTAAGTACTTGAGACTTTTATTATCGCAATATAATTCTACAGTGGTACCATACAGATAATGCCACTATATCTTCAAAGCAAACATGATTGCTATAAGTTCTAGATCATGGTAGGGTAATTCAATGCATGAGTCTTCAGTTATCGAGAGGCATATACCACTACCCTTCCCTATTGCATAAGGACACATCCCAATACCTGTTTACTAGCATTGCTATACACCACGAAGGTTTCACCGGGATCTAGGATAATCTGTAACACCCTAAATTTTGATTAAGGGCTAATGATAATTATTGATAATAATTATTGAATTAAAGTGGAATAATTACGGGTTATATGGCAATTTTTAACTAATATGCCATAATCAGTGAAAAATTAGAAGAATGGAAAATTATCTTTTAATTAGTTAGTGATTAATGAGGAAATTAATTACCAACTAAGGAGAAATGAGATGTGTAACTAAATGGCTAATGGAGTGGTTAAAGTAACTAATTAGTTACTTTTTTGAGGAGAGCCGATGAGATTGTGACATGTGGCAAGATTGTGTGTATGTGAAGAGAGAATAAAGGAGAAAAGTCAAACCTATTATTTATTATTTCTCTCTCTTATTCAATCCCATTTTTCATCTGAAAAGGGTATAGCATAGGAAGGGTGTATTATTACATCTCCTTCATCACTCTTCTATCTCATTTCTCTTTCCATATTTTCGGTAGCCATTGGATCTTTGGAAGGAGGAAGGACAAACTTATGATTAAGGTAAGAAGATGATCTCAAATGCTCAAACTCTCTTCTCTAAAGTTATTCCTTGGGTTGAGAACTTTATTCTCATGACTCTAGACTCTCTATTGGTGGTGATTTGGGATCTTAAGGAATTTTGAAGTTTGGAGAATCAAGAAACTCCTTTGGAAAAGTTGAAGAGGTAGGTGTAACCAATCTTTCTATCTATGTTTTATGCCAAATGGTTAAGTTTAGAATTTCTGGAATATTTTGCCTCAAATTTGAAAAATAAGGGTCATTGGGTATTTGGCATACTGTTGGTATGGAAATAGGTGTTTTGGTATATGTTTTGGATAGATAGATTGATTTGAGAACGAAATGGTATGTTTGGAGATTTTAGAATTTTGGTGTTGAATGTAGCCTATAACCAAAGCATGATAATGGAATAGGAAATTGGTAATTTTGATAGTTCCAGTGGATTCCTTGGGTGTTTTTGTGTGGGAGTAGCCTTGGTTGAGAGTTTGGGACCATTGGAATCAATTGGGCAAATATGGGGAAGTGATGTCATACCTTCTGCGTTTTTTGGTTTTTGATAGCAATACTTGAGTGACCTGGGGTCCACTCGAGTACGATATAAACATCACTCGAGTGAGGACGGGTTCCACTCGAGTGCAGTAGTGCATTTTCCCTTTCTGCCTTCAGCTTTCATGTGCACTTCCAGGTGAAAATGCAAGAGTGTTGCCTCACTTGTGAGTGTTGAGAGTTCCTACCTGAGTGAGCCTCGTCCCACTTGAGTGAGGGTGTATTAGACATTGTGAACTCACATCTCAGGTTTTCACTCACAACTAACTTCTCAAAAGTGTGTCACTCGCTCGTGCTAAGCCATTACTCGAGTGCTTTAATTCCTGCTCGAGTGATGTCCTTCTCTGAAATTTTTTTGTGCTCTTAGGTGAGCACTTCCTGAACCTCACTTTGGGGTGCTCGAGTAAGCCTTAGGTTTCCACTGAGTGATTGAGTTCATGCTCGAGTGCAGCGAGCAACTTTGGTTTCTGTCATTCCTTTCTACTCTCGAGTGAGCACTTTTTGTACCGCACTTCCTAGGACTCGAGTAAGCATTTGGATATCACTCGAGTTTTCACCTTTGTGCTCGAGTGCAAATTGCATTATCACTAGAGTGAGGTCATCTTCACTCGAATGCAATAGTAAAAAATCAGTTTTTGTGCTTCCAAAAGGGGACCTTCTGGATAGTTCTTCGAACCCTTTAGGGCTTTTGTTAGAGGCATTTATGGCTTCTTAAAGGACAATAATGATAACTAATTTAAGAGTTGAGAACTTATTGAACATTAGAATAGAGATTTGACTCTTCGTCTCTAATTATGAATATAGGATTTGACATTTGCCTTACTCGGGAGAGACTAGTGCCAGAGCACGCACGGAGCAAACCAGGTAGTGACTCTTCTCTCATGTTGTGTATGATGTTTTGGTATGCATGATTGATCATGGTTTTGTGAAATGTTATTGGAAAATGTGACGTGGTCCATTATAGCATGAGCACTTCAGCACAAGTCATTTAGGGATTGATGTTTGTCATCTCTACCTCGGCCATTGAACTGTCATTGTAATCGACATGGATTGTTGTGAAACTGCTTTGTGAATCCAACCTATGGGGTATTGTGTTGTGAATCCAGCCATAGGCTGTGTGTTATATATATCTTGCCAGTGTGGCTTGTGTTATAAAATTCTTTATATGAATCTCAGCCGTGGTGAAATATATTAATGTGAACTGTATTGTTGTGCAATGCAGTGTGATCACTTCAGCGTGAGCAAATATAAGGGTGACACGAGTCATACCTGCCCTTGTCGTTATAACTGCTATTGTAGTTGTTATGTGTGGGTTATGATTTGCTTCCATGCCTTATTGTTATGCATACTATGAGTGATTTGTTACTACGGGGATTCCTTAGAATCTCACTCTCCCAAAAATAATGTATAGATAGGGCTGAAGGATCTAAAGGGAAGCGGGCGATGAAGAGTAGATAGAGCTCCGGGCTAGGAGTTCTATTTTGGGTTATTGGTTATCATTTGAATATTTTGTTGGGAATTACATATATATATTAGAATTATGATGTAGATTTGTGTAATCCCATAGCAAAGGGAAAAAGATTATAGGCTTTATGCCTTGTAGAACCCTTTATTGATTAATGGAACCTGAGTATGTTAGGAATTTACATTGTACTCTGATGATTATGAATGAAATCTTACTGTTCAGGCCATTTGTGAATTTGATATATGGATATGAGACTGTGTTAAATAGGATTTAGAAAATTTGTGTAAACCCTAATTTTGGGAAGTTAAATTTTGATACGCCCTAAATCATCTTATGGTCTCTAACTCCACATAATCACTTGTTTATGAACTTAATCTTGGCCTTGATCTTGAAGGGGGTTAAATAATCCATACTGCAGTGGTCATCAATCTCTCCTTCAGCTGTGTGAAGCTCTTTTCACTTCGTTCATCCCACACAAATGATTGGTTCTTTCTTGTGAGCTTTGCCAATGGTAAGCAATTCTGGAAAAATTTTGTATGAACCTGTGATAGTAACTGGTAAGATCCAAAAAACTGTGTATTTCTGTAATAATTTATGGCCTCTTCAAGTTTAACACTACTTCTACTTTACTAGGATTAACAGAGACCCCTTTTTCTGAAATCACATGACCCAAAAAGTTAACTTCTGACAGCCACAAGTCACATTTACTGAGTTTGTCAAAGAGTTGTTTTTCCTTCAGGATGCCCAGCACGATCCTCAGATACTCCTCGTGCTCTTCTCTATTTTGGAATAGATCAGGATGTTGTCAATGAAGACTACCACAAACTGATCTAAGTGTTGATGAAAGATCCGGTTCATGTGGTCCATAAATACAGCAGGTGCGTTAGTCAAGCCAAACGGAATTACTAAAAATTCATAGCCCACATATCTGGTTGAAGGCTATTTTCGGGATATCTTTATCCTTTACTTGCAACTAATGATAACCTAATCTTAGGTCAATCTTTGAGAACACACTAGATCCAAACAATTGAAACACTGAGTCGGGTGAACCCTTTCTCCAAAAGTTCTTTAATTTGCTTCTTTAGTTCCATCATTTCATTTGGTGCCTTTCTGTAAGGTGTTGGGATATAGATCTAGCTCTTGGTGCGATTTCAATTGCGAACACTACTTCTCTTTCTGAAGTTAACCTAGTAATATCTTCTGGGAAGACCTCAGGGAATTCATTCACGATGGGTACATTTTCAAGAGTTAAATTTGTCTCTTCCTGTCGGAGAAAAACACTATATACCCTTGACACCCTTTCTCTAAGTATTTCTCAGCTTCAACCACAGAGAGAAGGTTTAGGTTTAGACTAGCATTGAGTTTCGACTGCGGTTCTAGAAATACTACCCTCTTATTACCACAATCTGATAACACATTTCATTTATAGATTCATAAACCTCAACATTTCTAGACAATTTAGACATACCTCAGCAGTCACAGTTTTGACACCCATAAGCATCGATATAGTCAAGTCATAAAGCAATTCATAAATGCTTAGCTCTAATCATTTAGCATAATCTATGAAATGAAAGAATGACTAGCACATGAGTTAAACAATGCGTGCAAAGTATTACCATAGAGGAGGATAGTACCTTGGATCATCTCCGATGGTTTTATGGCCTGGGCTCTGCTACTCACAGTGGACAATCTTTGATAAAGTGTCAAGGCTTTCTACAAGCATGACAAATCAGTTGCCCTTTACAAGATCTACTTGGGTATGTCTTACCGCATCGAGGACATGGTTACTGTGTTTGAGGACTTTGGTAGCCTTTCTTCTCAGATTGAAAGGGCTTCTTGTTATTTCCCTTTGAAAAGAATCCTTGCCCCTTTCATTTTTTAGAAGTATTCCCTTGACTAGATCTGCTTCAGTTGTTTACATTTTTGCTTATATGCACCCTCCTCAAGTTTCCTTCTGTCAACCCACATACTTCCGCTGCCTTGTTGAATTTAGTAAATTGCAAGGCAACTAGCTTTTCCACTATCTTAGGCTTTAGTTCTCTAATTAACATATCGAAGCTCAATTCTTCATCATCTTTAAATTGGAAATAAGAGGAGTAATGGGATAGCCGAGTGAACCGAGATAGGTACTCATCGAAAGTTTCAGTAACACCCTGTCATATATTTAGGAATTCTTTCTCCTTTGAGAGCCTCATGGACCTCAGGAAGAATTTCTCGTTTAACTCATGTTGGAATAACTCCTAGGTCAATGGAATGTTTTGTGCATTTAGTATTATTGTTGTATTTCTCCACCAATGGTCATCATCTCCCTCTAATTTATATATAGCCATTCTAGCTTTCATCTTTATAAGACATCCTAGCACCTCAAATATTCTCCAACCACGTTAAGCATTCCTCAGTAGCTTGTGGATCAAATTTTCCCTTGAATGCCGGAGGCAAGTACTTAATGAATTTAGGCATCCAGTATTGGAGGTCTTATTCTCAGGCAAGAATAATAGGAATCCCCTTATTAGATTCTAGTGTCTGAGATCGTTCAACTTTCTTAGACGGTTCCTCCTCTAGATCCACCTCAGTGTCTTCATTTATGTCGGTGTCTTCAAGTTGTACCCTATCTTCATTATGCTTTTCTTCACTTCTCGAATTTCCTCACGTAAGCCTTCAATCATTTCAAAAATTTGCTGCATAGGGTCTGGTGGTTTCCTACTTCCTCAACTTCTGGCACTGCAGGTCATTTCTTTGGTCTACCCTTCACCATTATTTCCTTTCACTATTACCAAAGAAAATTTAAACCATTAATATGACACTTATCATTTATATATATGTACTCCTTAAGCTTTAAATACTATTGCACAACAGGATATATATATATGATAATATTAAAGAGTCATATTTACAACAAAGAAACTAAAGTGTCTTAATATATACACAAAAGTAGCCTTTTCTGTGCTACCATAACCAGTCCATATTCTACACCACATATGATTCTATGTGATCCATAAAAGTTTCAAACTCAAAAGGACCCCAAAATACGATCTCATTCTTTTTTTTATATCCAAGCAGTAAAATCGAGAAGGTAGGCTAGTATGGTTTGGATCCAGATATCATCAGTCAATGCTAACCCATACTCGGCCCTTTGCCTATACAGATTCCTTACCTCTCCAAAGAATGATACATATCATGCCATAGAGGAAAAATATTTATTGAAATGCAGCAAGTATAATTCCTTAAAGTTCTCCCACAACTCATGGTCTGGATATGGTTTAAAGAATAACTGAGTTACTGAGGTTCTAGACTTAGTATTAGAGTTGGTGCCCTGAAAAATCTCGTTGTTCTCGGGATTACTAGTATCAACTATAAATGGCTTTATGACAAGACTAGCCTGCCTAGCCTTTATTATTATTGTTGTATGGTTAGGAACTCTTTTCCTTACCGTACACCGCACTATCGGTCCATGCCCTCCACTACGCTCCCCTTTATTTTTGATTACATAAAGTTTACCCTCCGGTATATGATGTTCTGGGGGAGGTTGGTTAACATATAGGGGTGAACTACTTCTTTGTCTTTTCCTATCAAACATGTTTCCTAGCATAAAGCAACTAACGAAGGGTTAGAATTTACTAATTGCACTAACATAACCAAAGAACTTTATCCTAGAGCCAAGAACTTATTCTCTAATAACAATAAATGTAACACCCATGTTTTGAAAACATATAGATGGCATAAGTGTAGTAATATCTTTAAAAAGGAGATCGGTAATCTTTTGTAAACAGCAAAAGTCCCAACTACAAGTAGAGTGTGCAGCTACACTTGAGTGGGTTTTCAAAAATCTTTTCAAAATTTATTTTTAGATTTGGTCTCATATTATTTTACGATTCATTTTAAGCCATCCGTTTTCAGTTCATTTCTTCATATCAAAGTTTTTACTTATAGGTTCTCTACTGAATCCCAAACTACTAAGTTTAATTAACGGCCCTAGGTGGACTGTTGTCCACTACTAGTTCAAATGTCGTTGTGCGTTTGCTTATATACATGCACTTACATACATGTCAGTACGAGACTAACCACACTTAAATACAAATTAAGTACAATCCTAAAATAGATAACCAATAGAAAAATTAAATTCTAAGTTATTTACTTCATTCGCCCTGGGTTACCTTCTTGCCTAACGAACACTTGCCCAAGCTGAAAATTTGTTTTGGATAAATAAGGTGAGATTCAATGAATCTTAGTAGTAACGGATATCACTCATATAAAATGCACATATATCATCCCATGTCAACCAAAGTTACAATACAATCAACATATTTAACATTGAGAGATAAATTCACAATATGAAGAAAGCATAAAGTTACCAATTCAAGGACAACCGTCCCTTACCATAGCTTTGGGAAATTTTACTGGACCTTAGCCCTTCTTATCTGAATGTTTTAAATTCACAGTGGTACAAACATGCATATCACATATCACATAGTATGCGAGGGATAAGTTAGTACCTGACAATTTTTCCAAATCTTGATCTTGGTTGACGTACTTTGGATGTCCTGAGAAAATGTCAAATCCTATAAATTATAATTTACGGGCAATGAGTTATTACTTAGTCCAATTCCTTATAAATCATTCTCATTTTTTGGTTATCATTAGGGTTACTACATTAGGCCCAATATGAAGATAATGAGCTCAAGCTACTCCAAATACTTAACTTAACTCTTAAATGTCCAATTCTATTACAAAAAAACTTTACTTTCAATTTTTGCACCATTATCAAAAGCTAGCAAATTTTTCATTGAACTTTGAAAAATCATAACTAATTCTAAAAAAATCGAATTGGGGTGATCCAAAATTCTATATGACCCTTATTAAGTCTATTTTAAGGGAAAAATACTTTTAGTAGCCAGCTATCCACACATGCTTCCCAGATTTTCTTTCTCTCCCTGCTGCCAGAAAATCTGACTAGTTTTAATGGTCTACTTCAAACACTCTTAACTCCTAGTATACTTATCGCAATCCTTCAAAATACCTATCAAATTAAAGGTCCTTAAGTGTACTTTAATTCTGGAAAATCTCATCTTCATCAAATGAATTTTGTGCAGTGACATTTTCGCCACAACAAAACTGCCAGAAAAAACGCACATTGGCAGCTTTCTTACACATGCATACTTAATTTCCAATTTTTGAGTCTTTAAACCAGTCTATCAAAAAGTATAGCCAAAGCCTATTCCTACACAATTTTTCATGTAGAATGCAATGGAAAGCTCAAAATACCAAAATCAAACTCCCTCACCCAATTTTACTTCTGACCGAAATACATGCTTAAAAATAACAAAAATCTAACTTTGTGATTTTAACTACCGTTAAGCCTAATACTTCAACAAGCATCATATATCACTTTATATATGATTAAAACATCTTCCTTCTTCAAAAACACCCCTTGGATGAAATACATGGGTGGTTCAAGAGATAAGAAAAACTCAATGAAATCACAAGTATTCGGGTCAAAAGAAAGCCTATGCCTACCTCTTCGCGTTTCTACAAGTAGTTCGGTATTCCAGTGCCACTCCAGTAGACTAACTAACACAAAACACCTGAGATGAGAAATCTAAGACCCTAGAATTGAAGCTTATAGTGAGTAGAGCAGTTTCCTGAAGGACTTACCAAACGATAATGGTGATTTGGGGTCGAAATCAGCTCAGTTAGTTAGGAGAACTCACTATTCACTCCTCCTTCTCTCTTCTTATGTTCTTAAGCTTAAGAAATCTGATTTATCTTTCTCTTTCCATGCTTGCATGAAATTTGGCTCTTAAAATAGAAGGGAATGGTTGAGATTTAATCTTGCAAAGTGATCTCATCTTAGCTTGGCACGTGTCACAAGTTTAAGGCTTAAGAGTGCCCCATGTCGTGCAACCATTGGTCTTCCATTTTCTTTTTCTTTGGTGGGGCATAAATATTCAGGGTAAGGGGAGGCCTGAAAATTTCCCTGGACTCCTAGGTTCGATGCCAAACTCGTAAAGCAAGCGACCCCACTGGAGACCAGTGAATTCCCCGGACTCAGACACTAGGTGGCATACTCCAGAGATGACAACTCAAAAGGCTTAAAGTGGGTGTTATACTATGTAATGATAGGGACACATGTCACCTCCTCATTTGGCCAACACAAAAACATGTTTTTATTTTATAATGATTTTGGGACACTTGTCATTTTCTTATTTGTCCAACACGAAAGATGTGTCATCATGAGTCATAATGAGCTATCATTACATACTTTACTGAAGTCTCTTTAATAAAGTTGCTCCATCGGTGCATTACCCAGAATTCCATGTGAGACCCACGTGGGGCTATGTCACCCATATCGTGGCACACCACACAATGTCCGAATTCCTCCAATCTAGCAACTGAAGCCTATATGCCCTACAGCCACAGATGAATATTCCTCCGAATTCTTACACTTGTATTTTTACAATCCTGACTTGTCGATTTCTATGAATGACACAATGGACATCTAGGAATTTTGAAAGTAACTCTACCTTAAATATGTAAATACCAATATTTATTTTATTCCAATATTTCCATATTTACATGTTTTTAATATTACAAAATTTGGTATATTATAATCACCACTCATCATATAGAACCATATATCGTATCTACATCCCCTTAACACCACAGTGTTACTAAGGATGATCACTCAGCATGGAGAAACCTCAAAACATTTACTACACCTCAAGTTTCCCATCACCTTACCAAATGAATGTTTCTATGCAGTACTTACTGCAACATAAATGGTTCTAATTAAAATTAATACTTATATCATCAATATCTTCATGCTTCTAAGCATCCTTTGAATCATCCAACTAAAATGATTACTGGCTATAGAGAAACCTCTAGACAATTACTATTCTTGAAGTCTCCATGACTTTACCAATTTAACTTTCCAGGGGGTCACCCATCCTAAGATTTCCTTAAGTTGAGCACGCTTAACTTTTGTGTGCCCATGCCAAAATGCAGATACCGACTTCAACTGCTTCCAACCACCAGTATCGTTGTGTGCCCATGCCAAAATGCTAACCTATCCTAGTTAAACAGAGACATCTTCCCATCTTCGTTTCACCATTGTGATCCTCTCGTGTATTCTCTTCTCTAATCTCTGCATACCTTCTATACTAACCAGTCTAAATTGTTGGTAAGGGAGGGTGAGATTCGGGAGAATCTTAGTAGCCAAACATTATCAATATGCATGCATGATAGATACTATGTACATGATATATTAGCTTTATCTAGATGCATGCCTCATAATGACTTTTTTTCATGCTCAAAGTTTCATGTACTAGAACTATGGTCACAGTATAAACAGAAACAGAGCTTCATTATTCAAATATGCTCTACACAATCAAGTAAAGCAATAACATGCATCAATACACCAACACAAATATCAAATACACACAGGAGAGGTAAGTTCCCTACCTTAAAACCGTTCACCTCGTGGAGCGTGCCTCATAGTTCGTGTCGCAGCTTGGCACTTACTTCGGTCCTAAAATTTCAAATATACAATAATTAAGTTAAAACCTATTCATGTACTATTTTAGGCACTTCCATGGTGTTATTATTAGTTATTATACGAGTCTATGGTGAAAATTGACCAAAATACCCGTGGGAACCCGGCCCGCCCTGCTGTACCCAGCCGACCATACTTTTTCTGAAATTTTGATTTGGGCTATTCTAACAAGTTTTTGCCCAAGGAATCCATTTTCGGCCTAGGAATTACCAAATTCACTGGCAAATGACAAAAAAGCCCTTGGCAGCCCTATTGAAGGGTTTCGGGGCATTTTCATAATTATGTTTTTTCAGGCTTTTCTTATAAAGTGTTCAGCTTAACCCTACCTAATTTTCCTTCCTGAGCACAATGGAATCATTATATCATCAAAAATCCAACTCAAACCCCTTGAACTAGCACAGGCTGAAACCTAGAGATTCTTCAAGAAAAGTTTGGGTTTTTCAATTCTAACCTTGCAAACTTGCTCTTTCTACTCATAATCACTTTATTAACAATTTAATTACATCATAACTACCATTTAGACCCAATTTTTGTAGCATAACACCTAGGATACAACATTTCCTAAATTTTACATTCATAGCAAATCCAATAGAAATTCACCGATTAAATTATCCACAATAGCCAATATAACCAAATATTGAAGTTTAGGAAGTCACCTTAGCTTCCATCTGGCTTTTCCCTTTGATGACCAAAACCCTAGCCTTCAAACACTAAGATTTTGCTTTAGCAACACCTTAAACCATGTAGAAAAGAAGCTTAGAGGAAGGATTACGCAAGTTATGAGCTAATTCACCGAAGAAACCAAGCTTACCTAGCAAATTTCTCCTCCTTCTCTCTACAATTTCTCTCAAGCTCTCTCTCTATTTAGGGCTATAGGACGTCAGTTTTAGGGAAGAAGAATATGGGAAATTATTTTAAATAATATCCCATATTTACATAATTAATTAATGAGCCAAAATTCCAATTATTTGACTTTTTGTGTACACTTCTCTTACTACATGCAATTGTGTCATAAAGCCCTATTAGATTATAAATAATATTTCCCTTCCTTGGTCCATCAAAAGTGATGCCTAAGGGTTCTTCAATTAGCCCAAATTTATTTTCCCAATTTTCTCATAATTTCAAAATTTTCATCACATTATTTTCTTAATTTTCAGATTATTAGGCAATTTTAGCATATTTTCTGCCCAAACTTTCAAAAATCATGACTAAACTTGTAGACATTGAATTGGAGTGATTCTAAAGGCTATAAAACACTTATTGAGTCTAGTTTCAAGGAAAAATATAGTCTTTTGCCAAGTAGAAGCATAAAATTCCCAAAACTAAATTCTTTGGATGTTGTCCCAGAAAATCAACTCTTTTTTTGGGCAAACTTCAAAAATTCATTAAGTTTTACATACAGCTCCATAAATTACGCATTACCTATCAAATTAAAGCGTAGGATGTCTACCGCCTCCCTGTGAAATTTCATAATTTGTTGTGATCATTTGGTCATCCGAAACCATATGACAATCTCACTGCCTCATAGGAAATCTCACTGGCAGCACTATTCATATTTTATAAAATTCACCATTTTATTGAATATTTCAAATAGTTACAATACATATTGGGGAATAAAATTTGGGGTGTTACAAATTAATTCCTTAGGAAGTACTATATACAAAGCACCCTTTGTTCTCCAACTTCTTTACAAACATTAATTATGCAGGCGGTTATTAATGATATATGTATCATCAAACTATGAAAGCTCTGTTACGGGTTTGTTGATGTTATCTCAATAAAAAAATGTATTGGCATAAATTGAAATATATTATGATGGTAGATTTAGACATCCACATGGAGATCTATTGCCTTCTTTTGATATTTTTATTTTTATTCAAAATTTTATGATCCGAGTTTAAATTTTGAATCCTGTGTATATTTATCCTAAATATATAATCCATGATTATTTTTTTAGAGAAGGGAAAATCCCATGTAAAGATGTTTGTGAAACATTGTAGTACACAAGAATTCACCTCTTTCAATTATATATACTCCTACTTTCCCATAAAATTGAATATTGTATAAAAAAGAATATTATGCATAATGAATGTTTGGAAATAAGTTGAAGCACAAAGTCATACAGTACATCCCAAGAAATTAATTGATAGAGAAAATAATTGGGCTATGTTTTCAAATGTTCTGTTTTAATAACTAAGGGATATGAAGGTACTTTAACTCAAATTTTAAATCTCTAATTATGACGCATAACGTGATAAATAATTTGTTAAGTTCAGTAACCCAAATTATAATTTGGGTAATTCATCAATCTTTATATGAGATTTTACCTATTATGATAATATAATATTGTTAGTGCAATAAAATTCTCCATCATTATTTTATTTTTAGTGTAATAAATATTGGTTAGGTGTAATTGTACTTAATGTATGTGTAATATTGATTAGTTGTAATTATAACCATTTAATATTGTTAAAAATTTGGTAGATCTGTATTATTTTATTATGTTTGCAATGTTATCTGAAATAGAAATTTAGAAATTTTATTTTGCTATAGTTAACCTAAAAACTATAATTAATTAAATTTGTATTACTTTCGAAAACTGAATAATTGTAGTTATCATGTCTTATAGGAAAGAAAACGGGAAGGTGAAGGTTTATCCTGAGCTTCTTCCTAGATGACCTTTTAACCTGGGGAAGCCTAGTACATGACAGCACCCCATATGGGTACAGGACGTTGCCTCATGACCCCACCACAGCAGCCTACTCCATCACAGGTCCCTAATATAAGCGTAGAGGACTATGAGGGCGACAATATTGAGATAAACATCAATATCCGATTAAGTGAAGTGGAGAATTTCTAGAATTTCGTAAAGAGGGACCAAAATCACCCACGCTGGTCATCTTCATAGGTGATTGGATCCAAGTTTGGGGTAAGCAATTGTTTAAAATAGTTAAAATTTTAATTAAAGTTGTTTATGTTGGAAATTGTGCCCTAAGGGCCAATCATTGTACTTTAAACATTATTTTAATGAAATTTCTCTATTCTGTTATCATATTATTTGCATGTTAACTGTGATAATTGTATCCTTTGATAATTCATAAAGATTGTCCTAAAATGTCCCTGGTAGGTCATCTATGCGGGAGCAGAGATGAAACAAGACTAGTATGACTTTGATAAGATATGGAGATACAAATCAAAGTCTTAGGCACTTGTAAGAGTACAAGGTGCTAGACCGACCCACTATGAGAAAGCTACATGGATCAAGTCATAAGCTTTTCTCATTTATAACCACGTCACAATGCCCTTAGACCTGAGGTTATCATGGATTCCTACATGAGAGTTGCTAAGCTTTGAACTAGTCAAAAGTCACTTTTGATCGGGTGATGATAAAGGCTACGATCGGGCTTAATGGTTTTTCATGCAAAGGAATATGAATGATCAAGATGGAATTTGTCCCTCACATTAATAGAGAGATATTACTGAGCCCCTCGATGAGTGAGTCTGAGAAATGTATGGCCATACTATGATGAAAGGAGTGTCTTTGTTATCAGGCTACTCAGGAATCGAGAAAGTAATGGTCAGTAACAGGAGGATGACATTATCCATGCCTTATCCTTGATCGATGTATCGTGTGACAAAAGGGACATGACACGGTTGTATGACAGGTTTCATCGTGATAACGATCCTCATATGAATTGGGTAGTTGTAATGTCTTGCTAGAGGCCGCTTGCGACTTTTGGGTTAGTATAGTTATTGGCCCAATGCCAACTTCATATGGGCCTACAGGGTCACATATAAGAATGGTCCAACTCGAGATAATGTTTAATTTAGGGTGGATGGATTATATATATATATATATAATATAAAATTCATTAATAATATTATATAGATATTTATATTTTCGAAACATATATCTTAAATATATATATATATGTATATATATTATATGATATTATTATATTTAATAATATTATATAGATATATATATATTTTCGAAATATATATCTTATATATATATGTATATATTATATGATATTATTATATTTTGTTAGTTTTAAATTTAATTTATTAAGATATATTAAATTTAATAACTGACATGATAGAGATATAGTATCTCAGATTTAATTTATGAAGATAAATTAAATCTAATGGCTCTTTATTTGGATTAAATAAATAGGTTAAATTAAAACGGTTGGACAGATTTAATTTAAACTGAATTTATTTAATTAGCTAATCAAGATAATTAATTATTAATTAATTTCGAAATTAATGATCATTAATTTTGAAATTTGAAAATAACCCTCATGGGTTATAAACTTGATAAAACAGATATATTCATGGGCACATGAGAATTGAGAGCCGCAAGGGAAACCCTAGGAGACATTCGAGCCCCTAGCACGCAGTCTCAGTTGGAGAGCATTCGTGTGGATACCGGTAGAGGGAGCAGACTTGACGTGTTGGCTCCTAGAGATCGTGAAAACTTTGAATCATCAAAAAGGTATGAATCCTTCTAACTTGGTTTAAACGCCGTTGATAGATCCTCGATTACGATCGGTGAAAATTTTAAAATTCTTCCGTTGTGCCTACCGATCCTAACAGTTTCAATGTGAAATTAAATTTAATTGAATTTTGTCATTAATTATGCAGATGACTGGGGAAACCTGAATAAAAAGAGATTGGATGTGATGGGTGCAAATCAGCTTGACCCAAGGCTACGTGTTGCAGTTCCATGGAATGAGTTCACAGACTAGCCAGTGGCGACCATTTAGTCAACATTAACATTATCTTCCCATTTTCCATCAGGGATGGCAAAGATGAATGATATCATGAAGCATCCACATCTCACATGTAATTAATTCTAGTAAAGTAGTTAGTTTATATATATATTTTTTAAAAATTATGATTAATATTAGTAGCAGTTTTTGGCTGCTACAAAGCAACAACAAACTGCTACACATATTAATTGCTACAAAAAGCATTATATTAACCACCACGAATGTTTCACTGCATCCCTATAAATACTCCCACCTAACACCATTCATTACTTCTTCCTACTCTTCCAACCTCTATTCCCTCTCATTTTTCATCCTCTTCTTCAAGCATTATGGAGGAAATGTTTATTTTTTCAATGTAAGTTTATTTATTTCTAGTTCTTATTTAGTTTTAATTTTTTTTATTTTCATATACTAATTATTTCTTTCATTATGCATAAATTTATGGAGGTGGTTCTTCCATCCTCCTCATTTTCAACATCACCTCCATAAACAAATATATCTCTTCATCTTTAAGTTTACTTTCAAAAAGTCAAGAACTTAAATCATGATTACCTCTACATTTCATTTCTCAATCATAAACATAATGGCCATACTTATTTAACTTATTTTAATAAGTTTCATCAATTAATAATTATTATAATTTATACAATCTTTCAAAATAATGATGGAGAAATTTATTGCAAAAATTAATCACGGATATTTTTTTTGTACATCAATTAGTAGCAATTATACAAACTACTACAAAAATGCATAGACTAATTTAAACAAAACAAAAATAATTCAAATTTAAATCAATAGGGGTTCTCAAACCAATACAAAGTATTGGCCCAATAATTTCAAATTTCATAAAAAATTAGTAGCGGCTACTAAATTGCTATAAATTTGGAATTTCATCTTCTGCCAATACTAAATTTTGACAAATTTTTGGTGCCATATTGGTAGCAATTATGTAACTGCTGCAAATAGCAATTATTTGTAAAATTCCTTTAGTAAAATTTTGTCTCACTTTTGTAGCAATTGTTAAACCGCTACAATCTTCTCCTTGAACCGCCCATCAATGACCAAATCTTGTAGTGGTCAATCTTAACCACAGCCAATCTACTAGCAGTTTGGTTACCTTGCATAGCGGTTGATGAGAATGGCGACAAAACCATTTGCCACTGTGTATTATGTAGCGGTTTGGTCAACCACTAATACATGTATTGAATAACTACAAATCCCCCAATTTAACTGCTACAAATCAACATCTTTTTTGTAGTCCTGGATCCATAATTAACTTGGTGAATTACACATATATCTTTTCTGCAAGCACATATACTCTACTGTGATTACTTAGGCGACACATGTTTAGAAGCAAATCATGCCTTTAATTCACGTGCTAAGCATATAGCCTTGGAATATCACTTCGTTCGTGAAAGATGTAACACTCCAAATTTTATTCTCTAAGAATGTATTGTAAATATGTAAGATATTGAATAAAATGGTGAATATTCAAGGCCATGGGAATTGAATATTGGAAATAGAAAGGTGAATAGTGCTTCTAGTGAAATCGCCTGTGAGGCAATGAGATTGTCATGTGGTTTTGGATGATCAAATGATGACAAAAATTTATGAAATTTGTTAGAATGAAAGTAGGCAACCCAAGCTTTAATTTGATAAGTCATATAACTCAATTAGAGCTATATACAAAATGTTAGGAATGGTTGAAATCAGCCCAGAAAAACTATGCATGATTAGAAGAAAATCTTAAGAATCACAAGTCTTACCTTGCTCTTTCTCTTCCTCCTTCTCTCTAGCTTGAGTTTTCTTAAGCTTTTCCTCTCTCTCTCTCTCTCTCTCTCCTTTTCTTATACTTCCTTTCTCTAGGCATCCTCCTCTCTCTCTTCTTGAGCTTAAGATGAGCTTGCTAAAACATGGATTTCCTAGAGCAGAAGTGTTTAAAGAAGAACTTATTCAAGATTAGAAGAAAATCTTAGGAATTACAAGCCTTACCTTGCTCTTTCTCTTCCTCCTTCTCTCTAGCTTGAGTTTTCCTAAGCTTTTCCGCTCTCTCTCTCCCTCTCCTTTTCTTATACTTTCTCTCTCTAGGAATCCTCCTCTCTCACTTCTTGAGCTTAAGATGAGCTTGCTAAACCATGGAATTCATAGAGAAGAAGAGTTTAGAGAAGAACTTATGCAAGATTAGAAGAAAATCTTAAGAATTACAAGCCTTACCTTGCTCTTTCTCTTCCTCCTTCTCTCTAGCTTGAGTTTTCCTAAGCTTTTCCGCTCTCTCTCTCCCTCTTCGTTTCTTATACTTTCTCTCTCTAGGAATCCTCCTCTCTCTCTTCTTGAGCTTAAGATGAGCTTGCTAAACCATGGAATTCATAGAGAAGAAGAGTTTAGAGAAGAACTTATGCAAAATTAGAAGAAAATCTTAAGAATCACAAGCCTTACCTTGCTCTTTCTCTTCCTCCTTCTCTCGAGCTTGAGTTTTCTTAAGCTTTTCCTCTCACTCCCTCTTCGTTTCTTATACTTTCTCTCTCTAGGCATCCTCCTCTCTCTCTTCATGAGCTTAAGACGAGCTTGCTAAACCATGGATTTCATAGAGAAGAAGAGTTTAGAGAAGAACTTATGCAAGATTAGAAGAAAATCTTAAGAATCACAAGCCTTACATTGCTCTTTCTCTTCCACCTTCTCTCTAGCTAGCGTTTTCTTAAGCTCTTCCTCTCTCTCTCTCTCTCTCTCATTTTATTATACTTTCTCCCTCTAGGCATCCTCCTCGCTCTCTCTTCTATGGCTTAAGATGAGCTTGCTAAACCAGGGATTTCATTGCAAAGAAGTTTAGAGAAGAACTTATGCGAAATTAGAAGAAAATCTTAAGAATCACAAGCCTTCCCTTGCTCTTTCTCTTCCTCCTTCTCTCTAGCTTGAGTTTTCTTAAGCTTTTCCTCTCTCTCTCTCCTTTTCTTATACTTTCTCTCTCTTGGCATCCTCCTATCTCTCTCTCTTCTTGGGCTTAAGATGATCTTGCTAAACCATTGATTTCATACAGAAGAAGAGTTTAGAGAAGAACTTATGCAAGATTAGAAGAAAATCTTAAGAATCACAATCCTTACCATGCTCTTTCTCTTACTCCTCTCTCTAACTTGAGTTTTCTTAAGCTTTTCCTCTCTCTCTCTCTCTCCTTTTCTTATACTTTCTCTCAGGCATCCTCCTCTCTCTCTTCTTGAGCTTAAGATGAGCTTACTAAACCACGGATTTCATAGAGTAGAAGAGTTTAGAGAAGAACTTATGCAAGATTAGAAGAAAATTTTAAGAATCGCAAGCCTTACCTTGCTCATTCTCTTCCTCCTTCTCTCTAGCTTGAGTTTTCTTAACATTTTCCACTCTCTATCTCTCATCTTTTCTTATACTTTTTCTCTCTAAGCATCCCCCTCTCTCTCTCTTCTTCGGCTCAAGATGACCTTTCTAAACCATGGATTTGACAGAGAAGAAGAGTTTAGAGAAGAACTTATTCACGATTAGCAGAAAATCTTAAGAATCACAATCCTTACCATGCTCTTTCTCTTCCTCCTTATCTCTAGCTTGAGTTTTCTTAAGCTTTTCCTCTCTCTCTCTCTCTCATTTTCTTATACATTCTCTCTCTAGGCATGATCCTCTCTCTATTCTTGAGCTTAAGATGAGCTTGCTAAACCAAGGATTTCATAAAGAAGAAGAGTTTAGAGAAGACCTTATGCAAGATTAGAAGAAAATCTTAAGAATCACAAGCCTTACCATGCAATTTCACTTCCTCCTTCTCTCTAGCTTGAGTTTTCTTAAGCTTTTCCTCTCTCTCTCTCCCCTTTTCTTATACTTCCTCTCTCTAGGCATCCTCCTCTCTCTCTTCTTGACCTTAAGAGGAGCTTGCTAAACCGTGGATTTCATAGGGAAAAAGAGTTTAGAGAAGAACTTATGAAAGAATAGAAGAAAATCTTAAGAATCACAAGCCTTACCTTGCTCTTTCTCTTCCTCCTTCTCTCTAGCTTGAGTTTTCTTAAGCTTTTCCTCTCTCTCTCTCTCTCCTTTTCTTATACTTTCTCTCTCTAGGCGTCCTCTTCTCTCTCTTCTTAAGCTTAAGATGAGCTTGCTAAAACATGCATTTCACGGAGAGGAGTGTTTAGAGAAGAACTTATGCAAGATTAGAAGAAAATCTTAAGAATCACAAGCCCTATCTTGCTCTTTCTCTTCCTCCTTCTCTCTAGCTTGGGTTTTCTTAAGCTTTTCCTCTCTCTCTCTCTCTCTCCTGTTCTTATCCTTTCTCTCTCTAGGCATCCTCCTGTCTCTCTCTTCTTGGGCTTAAGATGAGCTTGCAAAACCATGGATTTCATTGCAAACAAGAGTTTAGAGAAGAACTTATGCAAGATTAGAAGAAAATCTTAAGAATCACAAGCCTTACCTTGCTCATTCTCTTCCTCCTTCTCTCTAGCTTGTGTTTTCTTAATATTTTCCACTCTCTATCTCTCACCTTTTCTTATACTTTCTCTCTCTAAGCATCCTCCTCTCTCTCTCTTTCTTCTTCGGCTCAAGATGACCTTTCTAAACCATGGATTTGACAGAGAAGAAGAGTTTAGAGAAGAACTTATTCAAGATTAGAACAAAATCTTAAGAATCACAATCTTTACCATGCTCTTGCTCTTCCTCCTTCTCTCTAGCTTGAGTTTTCTTAAGCTTTTCCTCTCTCTCTCTCTCTCCTTTTCTTATACTTTCTCTTTCTAGGCATGATCCTCTCTCTATTCTTGAGCTTAAGATAAGCTTGCTAAACCACAGATTTCATACAGAAGAAGAGTTTAGAGAAGAACTTATGCAAGATTAGATGAAAATCTTAAGAATCACAAGCCTTACCTTGCAATTTCTCTTCCTCCTTCTATCTAGCTTGAGTTTTCTTAAGCTTTTCCTCTCTCTCTCTCCCCTTTTCTTATACTTTCTCTCTCTAGGCATCCTCCTCTCTCTCTTCTTCACCTTAAGATGAGCTTGCTAAAATGTGGATTTCATAGGGAAAAAGAGTTTAGAGAAGAGCTTATGCAAGAATAGAAGAAAATATTAAGAATCACAATCCTTACCTTGCTCTTTCCCTTCCTCCTTCTCTCTAGCATGAGTTTTCTTAAGCTTTCCTCTCTCACTGTCTCCTATTCTTATACTTTCTCTCTCTAGACATCCTCCTCTCTCTCCCTTCTTGGGATTAAGATGAGCTTGCTAAACCATGGATTTCATAGAGAAAAAGAGTTTAGAGAAGAACAAATGCAAGATTAGAAGAAAATCTTAAGAATCACAAGCCTTACCTTCGTCATTCTCCTCCTCCTTCTCTCTAGCTTGAGTTTTCTTAAGCTTTTCCTCTCTCTCTCTCTCTCCTTTTCTTATACTTCCTCTCTCTCTTCTTAAGCTTAAGATGAGCTTGCTAAAACATGGATTTCATAGAGAAGAAGAGTTTAGAGAAGAACTTATGCAAGATTAGAAGAAATTCTTAAGGTTCACAAGCCTTACCTTGCTCTTTCTCTTCCTCCTTCTCTCTAGCCAGAGTTTTCTTAAGCTTTTCCTCTCTCTCTCTCTCTCCTGTTCTTATACTTTCTCTCTCTAGGCATCCTCCTGTCTCTCTCTTCTTGGGCTTAAGATGAGCTTGCAAAACCATGGATTTCATTGCAAACAAGAGTTTAGAGAAGAACTTATGCAAGATTAGAAGAAAATCTTAAGAATCACAACCCTTACCTTGCTCATTCTCTTCCTCCTTCTCTCTAGCTTGTGTTTTCTTAATATTTTCCTCTCTCTATCTCTCACCTTTTCTTATGCATTCTCTCTCTAAGCATCGTCCTCTATCTCTCTTCTTCGGCTCAAGATGACCTTTCTAAACCATGGATTTGACAGAGAAGAAGAGTTTAGAGAAGAACTTATTCAAGATTTGAAGAGAATCTTAAGAATCACAATCCTTACCATGCTCTTTCACTTCCTCCTTCTCTCTAGCTTGAGTTTTCTTAAGCTTTTCCTCTCTCTCTCTCTCCTTTTCTTATACTTTCTCTATCTAGGCATGACCCTCTCTCTATGCTTGAGCTTAAGATGAGCTTGCTAAACCAAGGATTTCATAAAGAAGAAGAGTTTAGAGAAGACCTTATGCAAGATTAGAAGAAAATCTTAAGAATCACAAGCCTTACCTTGCAATTTCACTTCCTCCTTCTCTCTAGCTTGAGTTTTCTTAAGCTTTTCCTCTCTCTCTCTCCCCTTTTCTTATACTTCCTCTCTCTAGGCATCCTCCTCTCTCTCTTCTTGACCTTAAGAGGAGCTTGCTAAACCGTGGATTTCATAGGGAAAAAGAGTTTAGAGAAGAACTTATGCAAGTATAGAAGAAAATCTTAAGAATCACAAGCCTTACCTTGCTCTTTCTCTTCCTCCTTCTCTCTAGCTTGAGTTTTCTTAAGCTTTTCCTCTCTCACTGTCTCCTCTTCTTATACTTTCTCTCTCTAGACATCCTCCTCTCTCTCCCTTCTTGGGATTAAGATGAGCTTGCTAAACCATGGATTTCATAGAGAATAAGAGTTTAGAGAAGAACAAATGCAAGATTAGAAGAAAATCTGAAGAATCACAAGCCTTACCTTCGTCATTCTCCTCCTCCTCTCTAGCGTGAGTTTTCTTAAGCTTTTCCTCTCTCTCTCTCTCCTTTTCTCATACTTCCTCTCTCTCTTCTTAAGCTTAAGATGAGCTTGCTAAAACAAGGATTTCATAGAGAAGAAGAGTTTAGAGAAGAACTTATGCAACATTGGAAGAAAATCATCAGAATCACAAGCCTTACCTTGCTCTTTCTCTTCCTCCTTTTCTCTAGCTTGAGTTTTCTTCAGCTTTTCCTCTCTCTCTTTCCTTTTCTTATACTCTCTCTCTCTAGGCATCCTCCTCTCTCTCTCTCTCTTCTTGGAATTAAGATGAGCTTGCTAAATCATGGATTTCATAGAGAACAAGAGTTTAGAGAAGAACTTATGCAAGAATAGAAGAAAATCTTAAGAATCACGAGACTTATCTTGCTCTTTCTCTTCTTCCTTGTCTCTAGCTTAAGTTTTCTTAAGCTTTTACTTTCTCTCTCTCTCGTTATACTTTCTCTCTCTAGGCATCCTCCTCTCTCTCTCTTCTTGGGCTTAAGATGAACTTTCTAAACGATGGATTTCATAGAGAATAAGAGTTTAGAGAAGAACTTATTCAAGATCAGAAGAAAATCTTAAGAGTCACAATCCTTACCATGCTCTTTCTCTTCCTCCTTCTCTCTAGCTTGAGTTTTCTTAAGCTTTTCCTCTCTCTCTCTCTCTCCTTTTCTTATACTTCTCTCTCTAGGCATGATCCTCTTTCTATTCTTGAGCTTAAGATGAGCTTGCTAAACCACGGATTTCATAGCGAAGAAGAGTTTAGAGAAGAACTTATGCAAAATTAGAAGAAAATCATCAGAATCACAAGCCTTACCTTGCTCTTTCTCTTCCTCCTTATCTCTAGCTTGAGTTTTCTTAAGCTTTTCCTCTCTCTCTCTCTCCCTTCTTGAAATGAAGATGAGCTTGCTAAATCATGGATTTCATAGAGAACAACAGTTTAGAGAAGAACTTATGCAAGAATAGAAGAAAATCTTAAGAATCACAAGCCTTATCTTGCTCTTTCTCTTCGTCCTTGTCTCTAGCTTGAGTTTTCTTAAGCTTTTGCTTTCTCTCTCTCTCTCTCTCTCCATTTCTTATACTTTCTCTCTCTAGGCATCCTCCTCTCTCTCTCTTCTTGGGCATAAGATAAGCTTGCTAAACCATGGATTTCATTGCAAAGAAGAGTTTAGAGAAGAACTTATGTAAGATTAGAAGAAAATCATTCAGAATCACCAGCCTTACCTTGCTCTTTCTCTTTCACCTTCTCTCTAGCTTGAGTTTTCTTAAGCTTTTCCTCTCTCTCTCTCTCTCCTTTTCTTATACTTTCTCTCTCTAGGCATCCTACTCTCTCTGTTCTTGACCTTAAGATGAGCTTGCTAAAACGTGGATTTCATAGAGAAAAACAGTTCAGAAAAGAACTTATGCAAGAATAGAGGAAAATCTTAAGAATCACAAGCCTTACCTTGCTCTTTCTCTTCCTCCTTCTCTCTAGCTTGACTTTTCTTAAGCTTTTCCTCTCTCTCTCTCTCTCCTTTTGTTATACTTTCTCTCTCTAGGCATCCTCTTCTCTCTCTTCTTAAGCTTAAGATGAGCTTGCTAAAACATGGATTTCACGAAGAGGAAGTGTTTAGAAAAGAACTTATGCAAGATTAGAAGAAAATCTTAAGAATCACAAGCCTTATCTTGCTCTTTCTCTTCCTCCTTCTCTCTAGCTTTAGTTTTCTTAAGCTTTTCCTCTCTCTCCCTCTTCTTTTGTTATACTTTCTCTCTCTAGGCATCCTCCTCTCTCTCTCTTCTTGGGCTTAAGATGACCTTGCTAAACCCTGGATTTCATAGAGAAGAAGAGTTTAGAGAAGAGCATATGCAAGATTAGAAGAAAATCTTAAGAATCACAATCCTTACCTTGATCTTTCTCTTCCTCCTTCTCTCTAGCTTGAGTTTTCTTAAGCTTTTCCTCTCTCACTCTCTCCTATTCTTATACTTTCTCTCCCTAGGCATGATCCTCTCTCTATTCTTTAGCTTAAGATGAGCTTGCTAAAATACGGATTTCATAGCGAAGAAGAGTTTAGAGAAGAACTTATGCAAAATTGGAAGAAAATCATCAGAATCACAAGCCTTACCTTGCTCTTTCTCTTCCTCCTTTTCTCTAGCTTGATTTTTCTTCAGCTTTTCCTCTCTCTCTCTCTCCTTTTCTTATACTCTCTCTCTATAGGCATCCTCCTCTCTCTCTCTCTCTTCTTGGAATTAAGATGAGCTTGCTAAATCATGGATTTCATAGAGAACAAGAGTTTAGAGAAGAACTTATGGAAGAATAGAAGAAAATCTTAAGAATCACGAGACTTATCTTGCTCTTTCTCTTCTTCCTTGTCTCTAGCTTAAGTTTTCTTAAGCTTTTACTTTCTCTCTCTCTCGTTATACTTTCTCTCTCTAGGCATCCTCCTCTCTCTCTCTTCTTGGGCCTAAGATGAACTTTCTAAACGATGGATTTCATAGAGAAGAAGAGTTTAGAGAAGAACTTATGCAAGATTAGAAGAAAATCTTAAGATTCACAAGCCTTACCTTGCTCTTTCTCTTCCTCCTTCTCTCTAGCCAGAGTTTTCTTAAGCTTTTCCTCTCTCTCTCTCTATACTTTCTCTCTCTAGGCATCGTCCTCTCTCTCTCTCTTATTCGGCTTAAGATGAACTTTCTAAACGATGGATTTCATAGAGAAGAAGAGTTTAGAGAAGAACTTATTCAAGATCAGAAGAAAATATTAAGAGTCACAATCCTTACCATGCTCTTTCTCTTCCTCCTTCTCTCTAGCTTGAGTTTTCTTAAGCTTTTCCTCTCTCTCTCTCTCCTTTTCTTATACTTCTCTCTCTAGGCATGATCCTCTTTCTATTCTTGAGCTTAAGATGAGCTTGCTAAACCACGGATTTCATAGCGAAGAAGAGTTTAGAGAAGAACTTATGCAAAATTAGAAGAAAATCATCAGAATCACAAGCCTTACCTTGCTCTTTCTCTTCCTCCTTTTCTCTAGCTTGAGTTTTCTTAAGCTTTTCCTCTCTCTCTCTCCTTTTCTTATACTCTCTCTCTCCCTTCTTGAAATGAAGATGAGCTTGCTAAATCATGGATTTCATAGAGAATAACAGTTTAGAGAAGAACTTATGCAAGAATAGAAGAAAATCTTAAGAATCACAAGCCTTATCTTGCTCTTTCTCTTCGTCCTTGTCTCTAGCTTGAGTTTTCTTAAGCTTTTGCTTTCTCTCTCTCTCTCTCTCCATTTCTTATACTTTCTCTCTCTAGGCATCCTCCTCTCTCTCTCTTCTTGGGCATAAGATAAGCTTGCTAAACCATGGATTTCATTGCAAAGAAGAGTTTAGAGAAGAACTTATGTAAGATTAGAAGAAAATCATTAAGAATCACCAGCCTTACCTTGCTCTTTCTCTTTCACCTTCTCTCTAGCTTGAGTTTTCTTAAGCTTTTCCTCTCTCTCTCTCCTTTTCTTATACTCTCTCTCTCCCTTCTTGAAATGAAGATGAGCTTGCTAAATCATGGATTTCATAGAGAACAACAGTTTAGAGAAGAACTTATGCAAGAATAGAAGAAAATCTTAAGAATCACAAGCCTTATCTTGCTCTTTCTCTTCGTCCTTGTCTCTAGCTTGAGTTTTCTTAAGCTTTTGCTTTCTCTCTCTCTCTCTCTCCATTTCTTATACTTTCTCTCTCTAGGCATCCTCCTCTCTCTCTCTTCTTGGGCATAAGATAAGCTTGCTAAACCATGGATTTCATTGCAAAGAAGACTTTAGAGAAGAACTTATGTAAGATTAGAAGAAAATCATTAAGAATCACCAGCCTTACCTTGCTCTTTCTATTCCACCTTCTCTCTAGCTTGAGTTTTCTTAAGCTTTTCCTCTCTCTCTCCTTTTCTTATACTTTCTCTCTCTAGGAATCCTACTCTTTCTCTTCTTGACCTTAAGATGAGCTTGCTAAACCGTGGATTTCATAGAGAACTAGAGTTCAGAAAAGAACTTATGCAAGAATAGAGGAAAATCTTAAGAATCACAAGCCTTACCTTGCTCTTTCTCTTCCTCCTTCACTCTAGCTTGAGTTTTCTTAAGCTTTTCCTCTCTCTCCCTCCTTTTCTAATATTTTCTCTCTCTAGGCATGATCCTCTCTCTATTCTTGGCTTAAGATGAGCTTGCTCAACCACGGATTTGATAGCGAAGAAGAGTTTAGAGAAGAACTTATGCAAAATTAGAAGAAAATCATCAGAATCACAAGCCTTACCTTGCACTTTCTCTTCCTCCTTTTCTCTAGCTTGAGTTTTCTTCAGCTTTTCCTCTCTCTCTCTCTCTCTCCTTTTCTTATACTCTCTCTCTCTCTAGGCACCCTCCTCTCTCTCTCTCTCTTCTTGGAATTAAGATGAGCTTGCTAAATCATGGATTTCATAGAGAACAAGAGTTTAGAGAAGAACTTATGCAAGAATAGAAGAAAATCTTAAGAATCACAAGACTTATCTTGCTCTTTCTCTTCTTCCTTGTCTCTAGCTTATTTTTCTTAAGCTTTTGCTTTCTCTCTCTCTCCATTTCTTATACTTTCTCTCTCTAGGCATCCTCCTCTCTCTCTCTTCTTGGGCTTAAGATAAGCTTGCTAAACCATGGATTTCAATGCAAAGAAGAGTTTAGAGAAGAACTTATGTAAGATTAGAAGAAAATCATTAAGAATCACCAGCCTTACCTTGCTCTTTCTCTTCCACCTTCTCTCTAGCTTGAGTTTTCTTAAGCTTTTCCTCTTTCTCTCTCTTCTTTTCTTATACTTTCTCTCTCTAGGCATCCTCCTCTCTCTCTTCTTGACCTTAAGATGACCTTGCTAAACCGTGGATTTCATAGAGAAAAAGAGTTCAAAAAAGAACTTATGCAACAATAGAGGAAAATCTTAAGAATCACAAGCCTTACCTTGCTCTTTCTCTTCCTCCTTCTCTCTAGCTTTAGTTTTCTTAAGCTTTTCCTCTCTCTCCCTCTTCTTTTGTTATACTTTCTCTCTCTAGGCATCCTCCTCTCTCTCTATTCTTGGGCTTAAGATGACCTTGATAAACCCTGGATTTCATAGAGAAGAAGAGTTTAGAGAAGAGCTTATGCAAGATTAGAAGAAAATCTTAAGAATCACAATCCTTACCTTGATCTTTCTCTTCCTCCTTCTCTCTAGCTTGAGTTTTTTTAAGCTTGTCCTCTCTCACTCTCTCCTATTATTATACTTTCTCTCTCTAGGCATCCTCCTCTCTCTCCCTTCTTGGGATTAAGATGAGCTTGCTAAACCATGGATTCCATAGAGAAGAAGAGTTTAGAGAAGAACTTATGCAAGATTAGAAGAAAATCTTAAGATTCACAAGCCTTACCTTGCTCTTTCTCTTCCTCCTTCTCTCTAGCAAGAGTTTTCTTAAGCTGTTCCTCTCTCTCTCTCTTTCTTATACTTTCTCTCTCTAGGCATCGTCCTCTCTCTCTCTCTTATTCGGCTTAAGATGAACTTTCTAAACGATGGATTTCATAGAGAAGAAGAGTTTAGAGAAGAACTTATTCAAGATCAGAAGAAAATCTTAAGAGTCACAATCCTTACCATGCTCTTTCTCTTCCTCCTTCTCTCTAGCTTGAGTTTTCTTAAGCTTTTCCTCTCTCACTCTCTCCTATTACTATACTTTCTCTCTCTAGGCATCCTCCTCTCTCTCCCTTCTTGGGATTAAGATGAGCTTGCTAAACCATGGATTCCATAGAGAAGAAGAGTTTAGAGAAGAACTTATGCAAGATTAGAAGAAAATCTTAAGATTCACAAGCCTTACCTTGCTCTTTCTCTTCCTCCTTCTCTCTAGGCAGAGTTTTCTTCAGCTTTTCCTCTCTCTCTCTCTTTCTTATACTTTCTCTCTCTAGGCATCGTCCTCTCTCTCTCTCTCTTATTTGGCTTAAGATGAACTTTCTAAACGATGGATTTCATAGAGAAGAAGATTTTAGAGAAGAACTTATTCAAGATCAGAAGAAAATCTTAAGAGTCACAATCCTT
Organism: Inga laurina; assembly: GCA_963855925.1. NCBI lineage: Eukaryota > Viridiplantae > Streptophyta > Magnoliopsida > Fabales > Fabaceae > Inga > Inga laurina. The sequence goes on from OY979710.1 coordinate 22,725,095, forward strand.
ACCATGCTCTTTCTCTTCCTCCTTCTCTCTAGCTTGAGTTTTCTTAAGCTTTTCCTCTCTATCTCTCTCCTTTTCTTATACTTTCTCTCTCTAGGCATAATCCTCTCTCTATTCTTGAGCTTAAGATGAGCTTGCTAAACCGCGGATTTCATAGCGAAGAAGAGTTTAGAGAAGAACTTATGCAACATTAGAAGAAAATCATCAGAATCACAAGCCTTACCTTGCTCTTTCTCTTCCTCCTTTTCTCTAGCTTGAGTTTTCTTCAGCTTTTCCTCTCTCTCTCTCTTCTTGGAATTAAGATGAGCTTGCTAAATCATGGATTTCATAGAGAACAAGAGTTTAGAGAAGAACTTTTGCAAGAATAGAAGAAAATCTTAAGAATCACAAGACTTATCTTGCTCTCTCTCTTCTTTCTTGTCTCTAGCTTAAGTTTTCTTAAGCTTTTGCTTTCTCTCTCTCTCGTTATACTTTCTCTCTCTAGGCATCCTCCTCTCTCTCTTCTTGGGCTTAAGATAAGCTTGCTAAACCATGGATTTCAATGCAAAGAAGAGTTTAGAGAAGAACTTATGTAAGATTAGAAGAAAATCATTAAGAATCACCAGCCTTACCTTGCTCTTTCTCTTCAACCTTCTCTCTAGCTTGAGTTTTCTTAAGCTTTTCCTCTTTCTCTCTCTCTTCTTTTCTTATACTTTCTCTCTATAGGCATCCTCCTCTCTCTCTTCTTGACCTTAAGATGACCTTGCTAAACCGTGGATTTCATAGAGAAAAAGAGTTCAAAAAAGAACTTATGCAAGAATAGAGGAAAATCTTAAGAATCAGAAGCCTTACCTTGCTCTTTCTCTTCCTCCTTCTCTCTAGCTTGAGTTTTCTTAAGCTTTTCCTCTCTCTCTCTCCTTTTCTTATACTTTCTCTCTCTAGGAATCCTACTCTCTCTAGGCATGATCCTCTCTCTATTCTTGAGCTTAAGATGAGCTTGCTAAACCAGGATTTCATAGAGAACAAGAGTTTAGAGAAGAACTTATGCAAAATTAGAAGAAAATCATCAGAATCACAAGCCTTACCTTTCTCTTTCTCTTCCTCCGTTTCTCTAGCTTGAGTTTTCTTAAGTTTTTCCTCTCTCTCTCTCTCCTTTTCTTATACTCTCTCTCTCTAGGCATCCTCTTCTCTCGCTCTCATCTTGGAATTAAGATGAGCTTGCTAAATCATGGATTTCATAGAGACCAAGAGTTTAGTGAAGAACTTATGCAAGAATAGAAGAAAATCTTAAGAATCACAAGCCTTATCTTGCTCTCTCTCTCTTCTTCCTTGTCTCTAGCTTGAGTTTTCTTAAGCTTTTGCTTTCTCTCTCTCTCTCTCTCCATTTCTTATACTTTCTCTCTCTAGGAATCCTTCTCTCTCACTCTTCTTGGGCTTAAGATAAGCTTGCTAAACCATGGATTTCATAGAGAACAAGAGTTTAGAGAAGAACTTTTGCAAGAATAGAAGAAAATCTTAAGAATCACAAGACTTATCTTGCTCTCTCTCTTCTTCCTTGTCTCTAGCTTAAGTTTTCTTAAGCTTTTGCTTTCTCTCTCTCTCGTTATACTTTCTCTCTCTAGGCATCCTCCTCTCTCTCTCTTCGTGGGCTTAAGATAAGCTTGCTAAACCATGGATTTCAATGCAAAGAAGAGTTTAGAGAAAAACTTATGTAAGATTAGAAGAAAATCATTAAGAATCACCAGCCTTACCTTGCTCTTTCTCTTCCACCTTCTCTCTAGCTTGAGTTTTCTTAAGCTTTTCCTCTTTCTCTCTCTCTTCTTTTCTTATACTTTCTCTCTCTAGGCATCCTCCTCTCTCTCTTCTTGACCTTAAGATGACCTTGCTAAACCGTGGATTTCATAGAGAAAAAGAGTTCAAAAAAGAACTTATGCAAGAATAAAGGAAAATCTTAAGAATCACAAGCCTTACCTTGCTCTTTCTCTTCCTCCTTCTCTCTAGCTTGAGTTTTCTTAAGCTTTTCCTCTCTCTCTCTCCTTTTCTTATACTTTCTCTCTCTAGGCATCCTACTCTCTCTAGCCATGATCCTCTCTCTATTCTTGAGCTTAAGATGAGCTTGCTAAACCACGGATTTCATAGCAAAAAAGAGTTTACAGAAGAACTTATGCAAAATTAGAAGAAAATCATCAGAATCACAAGCCTTACCTTGCTCTTTCTCTTCCTCCTTCTCTCTACCTAGAGTTTTCTTAAGCTTTTCATCCCTCTCTCTCTCTCTTATACTTTCTCTCTCTAGGCATCCTTCTCTCTCTCTCTTCTTGGGCTTAAGATGAGCTTGCTAAAGCATGGACTTCATAGAGAAGAAGAGATTAGAGAAGAACTTATGCAAGATTAGAAGAAAATCTTAATAATCACAAGCCTTACCTTGCTCTTTCTCTTCCTCCTTCTCTCTAGCTTGAGTTTTCTTAGGCTTTTCCTCTCTCTGTCTCTCTCCTTTTCTTATACTTTCTTTCTCTAGGCATCCTCCTCTCTCTCTCTCTTCTTGGGCTTAAGATGAACTTGCCAAACCATCGATTTCATTGCGAAGAAGAGTTTAGAGAAGAACTTATGCAGGATTAGAAGCAAATCTTAAGAATCACAATCCTTACCTTGCTCTTTCTCTTCCTCCTTCTCTCTAGCTTGAGTTTTCTTAAGCTTTTGCTCTCTCTGTCTCTCTCTCCATTTCTTATACTTTATCTCTCCAGGCATCCTCTTCTATCTCTCTTCTTGGGCTTAAGATCAGCTTTCTAAATCATGTATTTCATTGCAAAGAAGAGTTTAGAGAAGAACTTATGCAAGATTAGAAGAAAATCATTAAGAATCACCAGCCTTACCTTGCTCTTTCTCTTCCACCTTCTCTCTAGCTTGTGTTTTCTTACGCTTTTCCTCTCTCTCTCTCTCTCTCCTTTTCTTATACTTTCTCTCTCTAGGCATCCTCCTCTCTCTCTTCTTGACCTTAAGATGAGATAGCTAAAAGGTGGATTTCATAGAGAAAAAGAGTTTAGAGAAGAACTAATGCAAGATTAGAAGAAAATCTTAAGAATCACAAGTCTTACCTTGCTCTTTCTCTTCCTCCTTCTCTCTACCTAGAGTTTTCTTAAGCTTTTCCTCCCCCCTCTCTCTCCTTTTCTTATATTCTCTCTCTCTAGGCATCCTCCTCTCTCTCTCTCCTTGGGCTTAAGATGACCTTGCTAAACCATGGATTTCATTGCAAAGAAGAGCTTCGAGAAGAACTTATGCAAGATTAGAAGAAAATCTTAAGAATCACAAGCCTTACCTTCCTCATTCTCTTCCTCCTTCTCTCTAGCTTGAGTTTTCTTAAGCTTTTCCTCTCTCTCTCTCCTTTTCTTATACTTTCTCTCTCTAGGCATCCTCCTCTCTCTCTTCTTGACCTTAAGATGAGCTTGCTAAATCGTGGATTTCATAGAGAAAAATAGTTTAGAAAACAACTTATGCAAGAAAAAAGGAAAATCTTAAGAATCACAAGCATTACCTTCCTTATTCTCTTCCTCCTTCTCTCTAGCTTGAGTGTTCTTAAGCTTTTCCTCTCTCTCTCTCTCCTTTTCTTATACTTTCTCTCTCTAGGCATCCTCCTCTCTCTCTTCTTGACCTTAAGATGACCTTGCTAAACCGTGGATTTCATAGAGAAAAATAGTTTAGAAAAGAACTTATGCAAGAATAGAGGAAAATCTTAAGAATCACAAGCCTTACCTTGCTCTTTCTCTTCCTCCTTCTCTCTAGCTTGAGTTTTCTTAAGCTTTTTCTATCTCTCTCTCTCTCCTTTTCTTATTCTTTCTCTCTCTAGGAATCCTCCACTCTCTCTTCTTGAGCTTAAGATGAGCTTGCTAAAACATGGATTTCACGAAGAAGAAGTGTTTAGAGAAGAACTTATGCAAGGTTAGAAGAAAATCTTAAGAATCACAAGCCTTATCTTGCTCTTTCTCTTCCTCCTTCTCTCTAGCTTAAGTTTTCTTAAGCTTTTCCTCTCTCTCCCTCTCCTTTTGTTATACTTTCTCTCTCTATGCATCCTCATCTCTCTCACTTCTTGGGCTTAAGATGAGCTTGCTAAACCATGGATTTCATAGAGAAGTAGAGTTTAGAAAAGAACTTATGCCAGATTAGAACAAAATCCTAAGAATCACAAGGCTTACCTTGCTCTTTCTCTTCCTCCTTCTCTCTACCTAGAGTTTTCTTAAGCTTTTCCTCCCCCTTTCTCTCTCCTTTTCTTATATTGTGTCCTCTAGGCATCCTCCTCTCTCTCTCTTCTTGGGCTTAAGATAAACTTGCTAAACCATGGATTTCATTGCAAAGAAGAGCTTAGAAAAGAACTTATGCAAGATTTGAAGAAAATCTTAAGAATCACAAGCCTTACCTTCCTCATTCTCTTCCTCCTTCTCTCTAGCTTGAGTTTTCTTAAGCTTTTCCGCTCTCTCTCTGTGTCCTTTTCTTATACTTTCTCTCTCTAGGCATCCTCCTCTGTCTCTTCTTATGCTTAATATGAGCTTTGTAAAATATGGATTTCATAGAGAAGAAGAGTTTAGAGAAGAACTCATGCAAGATTAGAAGAAAATCTTAAGGATCACAAGCCTTAGCTTGCTCTTTCTCTTCCTCCTTCTCTCTAGCTAGAGTTTTCTTAAGCTTTTCCTCTCTCTCTCTCTCTTTCTCCTTTTCTTATACTTTCTCTCTCTAGGCATCCTCCTCTCTCTCTTCTTGGGCTTAAGATGAGCTTGCTAAAGCTTGGATTTCATAGAGAAGGAGAGTTTAGAGAAGAACTTATGCAGGATTAGAAGCAAATCTTAAGAATCATATTCCTTACCTTGCTCTGAGAAGGAGAGTTTAGAGAAGAACTTATGCAGGATTAGAAGCAAATCTTAAGAATCACATTCCTTACCTTGCTCTTTCTCTTCCTCCTTTTCTCTAGCTTGAGTTTTCTTAATCTTTTCCTCTCTCTCTCTCCTTTTCATATACATTCTCTCTCTAGGCATCCTCCTCTCTCTCACTTCTTGGGCTTAAGATGAGCTTGCTAAACCATGGATTTCATAGAGAAGATGAGTTTAGAGAAGAACTTATGCAAGATTAGAAGAAAATCTTAAGAATCACAAGCCGTACCTTGCTCTTTCTCTTCCTCATTCTCTCTGGCTTTCAAAAGTGAAATTCTTAGGCCATGTTATTTCGCAAGGAGGGGTCTCTATGGATCCTAGTAAAGTGGAAGCAGTACTGAACTGGAAGAGGCCGGAATCTTTGGCGGAAGTACGCAGTTTTCTGGGTCTTGCTGGTTATTATCGGAGATTCTTTCAGAATTTCTCCCGTATTGCTTTGCCGATGACCAAGCTCATGAGAAAAGATCAACCGTTTGTGTGGGATGAGAAATGTGAAAATTGTTTTGTGGAGCTGAAGGAGAGGTTGACTACGGCACCTGTGTTGATTTTGCCCGATCCTAGTTTGACATATGTTGTGTATTCTGATACCAGTGGGCAGGGATTAGGGTGTGTCCTTATGCAGCAGGGACGTGTGGTGGCCTATGCCTCTCGACAGCTCAGTCCTCATGAATTGAACTACCCCACTCATGATCTGGAGCTTGCGGCTATTGTGTTTGCCTTAAAGATTTGGAGGCATTATTTGTATAGTGTGACCGTGGAATTGTACTGCGACCACAAGAGTCTCAAATATCTGTATGATCAGAAAGAGTTGAATATGAGACAACGGCGTTGGATGGAGTTGCTTAAGGACTACAACCTGGAAATAAAATATCATCTGGGTAAGGCAAATGTAGTCGCTGATGCTCTTAGTCGAAAGACTGTGTTTGTGGCAACTATGATGATACAGGAGGAGAAATTGATTGCTGACTTTCTTGATATGAATCTGGCGAATCAGATTATCTGTGCCAACTATAATGTTTCCCAAAGGGAAAGTGATCTGAGAGCTGAGATTGAAGAAGCTTAGAGGCAAGATGACTGGATACAGCGTAACCTGCCTAGAATTGAGCGAGGAGAAGCTCAGGGCTATGTTGTGTCGCCTCGTGGATTAGTTTGCTATCAGAAAAGAGTGTGCATTCCACTTAAGGCAGAGTTGAGACAGAAGATCTTAGATGAGGCACATAAGAGCCGGTATACCCTTCATCCTGGTATGACCAAAATGTACCATGGTTTGAAATCGGTGTATTGGTGGCCGGGAATGAAGAGTGATGTGACGAAATATGTGGCGAGGTGTCTCACATGTCAGAAAGTGAAGATTGAACACCAAAGACCGCCTGGTTTGTTACAGAGTCCTGAGATTCCAGAATGGAAATGGGAAAGCATAACCATGGATCTTGTTGTGGGATTGCCCAAGATCATGAATTATGATGCGATTTGGGTCATTGTGGACCGGTTAACGAAGTCAGTGCACTTCCTACCGATCAATGCTAGTTACTCTCCGGATAAACTAGTAGAGATTTATGTTCGTGAAATTGTGAAGCTCCATGGCATACCGAAGAATATCATCTCCGATCGAGATCCTTGTTTCACTTCGAGATTTTGGAGGGCATTACATGAGGCACTGGGTACTCAGTTGAGATTCAGTACAGCCTATCATCCTCAGCCAGACGGACAGTCAGAGAGGACTATCCAGACCTTAGAGGATATGTTACGGGCATGTGTTCTTGACTTCAAAGGGAGTTGGGACCGTTTTCTTACGCTTACGGAGTTCGCCTATAACAACAGTTATCATGCGAGCATTCAGATGGCGCCGTATGAAGCATTGTATGGAAGAAAATGCCAATCGCCATTGTGTTGGAACGAGTTGTTCGAGAGGAAGCTCTATGGGCCGGATCTTGTGGATCAAACCTCAGCACAGATTCGAATCATTCGTAAGAGGCTTCTTGCAGCTCAGAGTCGGCAGAAGAGTTATACGGACAAGAGGAGAAGGCCTCTAGAATTTGAGATTGGTGACCATGTGTTTTTGAGAATATCTCCTGTCACCGGTATTGGGCGAGCTATAAAGCGAAAGAAGTTAAGCCTGAGGTATATAGGTCCTTTTGAGATCCTTGATAGGATTGGGCCTGTTGCTTATCGAGTAGCCCTACCTCCGAGCTTGAGCAGACTCCATGATGTGTTTCATGTTTCCCAGTTGAAGAAGTATCAACCAGATCCATCTCATGTCGTTGAGTATGAGAATGTAGAATTGCAAGATAACTTCACATATGCGGTGGAGCCAGAGCAAATTATTGGTCGAGAGGAATGACGGCTGAGACACCGAAGTATCCCTTATGTAAAGGTGATCTGGAAGGGTATGACCCAACGGGAAGCAACTTGAGAAGCAGAAGAAGATATGCGAAGGCGATATCCGGAGTTTATGGCTCAAGTGATGTAGCAAATTTTGAGGACGAAATTTAATTGACAGGGGGAGAATTGTAATATCCCGATTTGTGATAAGAGCTAATGACTCTGATAATTATGGTAATTAGTGTAATTAAGCACTTTTGGAATTAATGTAATGTGAATTTTGGAATTTATGTGTGTGGTATTTAAGATAAATGGTTGTGATCCCTTGACCATGGGTCGGGATCTTATGTTTTGCGGTTGTGTGGGTTCATAGGAGAGTGACTAAGATGATGACATGTGGCATTATGTGAGCTATTGGATGGAGCCACAAAAGGACAAAATAGCACTTTCTCTCTCCCCTCTCTCTCCAATTCGGTTGAGTGTGTGTGTGGGAGGATGAGTTGACTTCTTCTTCATCATCATCTCCTCCATATCTCATTTTCTCTCTCTTCTTCCTCCATTTCTGGCGCACAAGCAAGGGAAAGGGAGAAGAAAAGCTTGATCTTTGGTAAGTGATGAACCTCCTTTGCTTAAAACCTCTTCTCTAATATTGTTCATCGCAATGAGAGCTTTATGGTGGTGGTTGTAGAATCTTGAGAAGTGGTGATTTGTGTGTGAGTCGAAATTGGAAGATTGGAGAATCAAGATTCTGGATTGAGCAAAGTGAAGAGGTAGGCATTTAGAGCATTTTGAAGTATTGTTGTGACTTTTGGTTAAGTTGAGCAAAATCTGGAAATTTGCCCTAATTATGCCAAATATTGAAAATGTGGATTTTATGGTGTTTGATGTTAGGAATGAGTTATTGTGGAGTTATTTGAGTATTGAATATGATTTGGAATGTTGGAATTAAGTGTAATGAAATTTGGATATTGTGTGTCATAGAGACCTTAGTGTTTGATTGTGGTCAAAGTCGTTTTTGGGGTGTTTTTGGAGTTGCCATTGTGTTCCCTAGTTAGTTCTTGAAATGTATGAGTTTTGAGAGGAGTTTGGGAACCATTGGGCATGATTTTGACCATCTGGCGTTTTCTGGTTTTTCTGCGTTTTTGGTCTCTGATATAGATCACTCGAGCAGTGGAAGAACGTGCTCGAGTGATGCGTGAGTTTTTCCCTGTTCTGCTTTGAGTTCGTCTGGGTTTCATGAATAATGCTCGAGTGCATCACTTTATGCTCGAGTGAGGGAAGAACATGCTCGAGTGAACTTGGGTTGCTCGAGTGATAGTGCGAGTCCTAAGTGAAGGGTTTCTTTCGGGTCTTCACTCGTTGGTTAATGCCAAGAGTGTGCTCTGACACTCGCGAGCATAGCCGTCTCACCCGAGCACTGGGGGTCATGCTCGAGTGAGCTTGTGCCTCTGGTGTGGGTGGTGCTCTCAGGTTGTCACTCGCGGGTAAGGTACACGAGTGTGCCTTCTCACTCGCGGGTATGGGGTGTGTGCTCGAGTGCATATGGTTGTGCTCGAGTGATCCTGATCCTGATCCTGGCGAGCTTTGTGTGCTCTCGGGTGTTCACTCGCTGTCTCTCACTCTCTTGTTCTCGAGTGATGTCCATACTTGTGCTCGAGTGAGAGCATCCGTGCTCGAGTGAAACTGTCAAAAAATCAGAGTTTTGCCTTCGAAAAAGGGGTTTTTTGGGTAGGTTCTTCCAACCCTTTAGGCATATGTTTAGGCCTCTAATAGTCACCTAAAGAGTCCTAAATGATAAACAACTTAGAGTATTATTGAAATATACATATGGAAAAGAGATTGATTGGTTGTCCCTAATTGATATAGGATTTGACATCTGTCGTCCTCGTGAGGCCATGGTGCCGGAGCTAGTCAGGAAAGATACAAGTAGTGACTCTTTCTTTATATCTTATGTGATACATTGTATGTGTTCAATGTCATTGAGATGAAATAGGTTTTCGTATGCTGCATGTTTGTGAAAATTGTGGAAGCACCGCTATACCAATAGTCCCTGAGTCGCTAACAACGGTTCGGGCAAGGGTTGTGTGCCTCCCGGCGGTAAAAGGGGATGAGGTTAGGGTGTGTATATGTGATTATGTGGGCCGAAAGGCTATTTGTGAAGGCCGACGGGCCATTTGTGAAAGACGAAAGGCTATATGTGAGCCGTAAGGCTATTCGTATGCACTGCCACGCCAATAGTCCCTGAGTCGCTAACAACGGTTCGGGTTAGGACGGTGTGCCTTCCCGGCGGTAAAAGGGGATGAAGGTGGAGTGTGATTTGTATTGCTGATATGAGATGATTTGTTTACATATTATGTGATTGCATGTGGTATGAAAAAGTTGTTACTACTGGGATTCTTTAGAATCTCACCCTTTCCATATGACTAATCTTTTCAGATAGGGCGAATGGCTCGAAAGGGAAGCGGACAACCAGGAGTAGTTAGGATTACTCTGAGACTTAGTGTAGTTGGTTATCCTTAATTTGGTTTTGGGATTACCAAGTGTACATGAGAATGTAAATGAATATTTTGGATATGTAATTCCCCTTTTGGGAATCTATAAACCCATTATATTTATGAAGTAACCCGGGGTTTTGCCGGGATTTTAGTTTCCGCACTCTGATATTTCTTATGTGATTTGATTTCTCAAGTAATTATATCCGTCTGTGAATGCGAGACAAGCAATAAGTATGTTTTGAATTGATTTTTGAAATACCCCATCTGTTGAATGTGGGATTATAAATTGTTATTTTGTTTTATTGGTCTCTATTTCACTTAAATTTCGTAATCCGGATGTAATTATGGTGAGGGGGTTACAATCCTCCTTTCTCTCACTTCTTGGGCTTAAGATGAGCTTGCTAAACCATGGATTTCATAGAGAAGAAGAGTTTAGAGAAGAACTTATGCAAGATTAGAAGAAAATCTTAAGAATCACAAGCCTTACCTTGCTCTTTCTCTTCCTTCTTGTCTCTGGCTTGAGTTTTCTTAAGCTTTTCCTCTCTCTCTCTCTCCTTTTCTTATACTTTCTCTCTCTAGGCATGCTCCTCCCTCTCTCTTCTTGAGCTTAAGATGAACTTGCTAAACCATGGATTTCATTACGAAGAAGAGTTTAGAGAAGAATTTATGCAAGATTAGAAGAAAATCTTAAGAATCACAAGCGTTACCTTCCTCATTCTCTTCCTCCATCTCTCTAGCTTGAGTTTTCTTACGCTTTTCCTCTCTCTCTCTCTCCTTTTCTTATACTTTCTCTCTCTAGGCATCCTCGTTTCTCTCTTCTTAAGCTTAATATGAGCTTGCTAAAACATGGATTTCATAGAGAAGAAGAGTTTAGAGAAGAACTCATGCAAGATTAGAAGAAAATCTTAAGAATCACAAGCCTTAGCTTGCTCTTTCTCTTCCTCCTTCTCTCTAGCTAGAGTTTTCTTAAGCTTTTCCTCTCTCTCTCTCCCTCCTTTTCTTATACTTTCTCTCTCTAGGCATCCTCCTCTCTCTCTTCTTGGCCTTAAGATGAGCTTGCTAAAGCTTGGATTTCATAGAAAATAAGAGCTTAGAGAAGAACTTATGCAGGATTAGAAGCAAATCTTAAGAATCACAATCCTTACCTTGCTCTTTCTCTTCCTCCTTCTCTCTAGCTTGAGTTTTCTTAATATTTTCCTCTCTCTCTCCTTTTCATATGCATTCTCTCTCTAGGCATCCTCCTCTCTTACTCTTCTTAGGCTTAAGATGAACTTGTTAAACCTTGGATTTCATTGCGAACAAGAGTTTAGAGAAGAACTTATGCAAGATTAGAAGAAAATCTTAAGAATCACAAGCCTTACCTTGCTCTTTCTCTTCCTCCTTCTCTCTAGCTTGAGTTTTCTTAATATTTTCCTCTCTCTCTCCTTTTCATATGCATTCTCTCTCTAGGCATCCTCCTCTCTCACTCTTCTTGGGATTAAGATGAGCTTGCTAAATCATGGATTTCATAAAGAAGAAGAGTTTAGAGAAGAACTTATGCAAGATTAGAAGAAAATCTTAAGAATCACAAGCCTTACCTTGCTCTTTCTCTTCCTCCTTCTCTCTAGATTGAGTTTTCTTAATCTTTTCCTCTCTCTCTCCTTTTCATATACATTCTCTCTCTAGGCATCCTCCTCTCTCTTACTTCTTGGGCTTAAGATGAGCTTGCTAAACCATGGATTTCATAGAGAAGAAGACTTTAGAGAAGAACTTATGCAAGATTAGAAGAAAATCTTAAAAATCACAAGCCTTATCTTGCTCTTTCTCTTCCTTCTTCTCTCTAGCTAGAGTTCTCTTAAGCTTTTCCTCTCTCTCTCTCGCCTTTTCTTATACTTTCTCTCTCTAGACATCCTCCTCTCTCTCTCTTATTGGGATTAAGATGAGCTTGCTAAACCAAGGATTTCATAGAGAAGAAGAGTTTAGGGAAGAACTTAAGCAAGATTAGAAGAAAATCTTGAGAATCACAAGCCTTATCTTTCCCTTTCTCTTCCTCCTTCTGTCTAGCTAGAGTTTTCTTAAGCTTTTCCTCTCTCTCTCTCACCTTTTCTTATACTTTCTCTCTCTAGGCATCCTCCTCTCTCTCTCTTCTTGGGCTTAAGATGAACTTGCTAAACCAAGGATGTCATTGCGAAGAAGAGTTTAGAGAAGAACTTATGCAAGATTAGAAGAAAATCTTAAGAAAGACAAGCCTTACCTTCCTCATTCTCTTCCTCCTTCTCTCTAGCTTGAGTTTTCTTAATCTTTTCCTCTCTCTCTCTCCTTTTCAAATACATTCTCACTCTACGCATCCTCCTCTCTCTTACTTCTTGGGCTTAAGATGAGCTTGCTAAACCATGGATTTCATAGAGAAGAAGACTTTAGAGAAGAACTTATGCAAGATTAGAAGAAAATTTTAAAAATCACAAGCCTTATCTTGCTCTTTCTCTTCCTCCTTCTCTCTAGCTAGAGTTTTCTTAAGCTTTTCCTATGTCTCTACTTTTCTTATACTTTCTCTATCTAGGCATCCACCTCTTTCACTCTTCTTAAGCTTAAGATGAACTTGCTAAACCATGGATTTCATTGCGAACAAGAGTTTAGAGAAGAACTTATGCATGATTAGAAGAAAATATTAAGAATCACAAGCCTTACCTTTCTCATTCTCTTCCTCCTTGTCTCTATCTTGAGTGTTCTTAAGCTTTTCCTTTCTCTCTCTCTCTCTCCTTTTCTTATACTTTCTCTCTCGAGGCAAACTCCTCTCTCTCTCTCTTCTTGGGATTAAGATGAACTTGGTAAACCATGGATTTCATAGAGAAGAAGAGTTTAGAGAAGAACTTATGCAAGATAAGAAGAAAATCTTAAGAACCACAAGCCTTACCTTGCTCTTTCTCTTCCTCCTTCTCTCTAACTTGAGTTTTCTTAATCTTTTCCTCTCCCTCTCTCCATTTCATATACTTTCTTTCTCTAGGCATCCTTCTCTCTCTCACTTCTGAGCTTGCTAAACCACGGATTTCATTGCAAAAAACAGTTAAGAGAAGAACTTATGCAATATTAGAAGAAAATCTTCAGAATCACAAGCCTTACCTTGCTCTTTCTCTTCCTCATTCTCTCTAGCTTGAGTTTTCTTAAGCTTTTCCTCTCACTCTCTCTCCTTTTCTTATACTTTCTCTCTCTAGGCATCCTCCTCTCACTCTATTTTTGGGCTTAAGATGAACTTGCTAAACCATGGATTTCATTGCGAAGAAGAGTTTGGAGAAGAGCTTATGCAAGATTAGAAGAAAATCTTAAGAATCACAAGCCTTGCCTTCCTCATTCTCTTCCTCCTTCTCTCTACCTTGAGTTTTCTTAAGCTTTTCCTCTCTCTCTCTCTCCTTTTCTTATCCTTCATCCCTCTCTTCTTAAGCTTAAGATGAGCTTGCTAAAACATGGATTTCATAGAGAAGAAAAGTTTAGAGAAGAGCTTATGCAAGATTAGAAGAAAAACTTAAGAATTACAAGCCTTATCTTGCTCTTTCTCTTCCTCTTTCTCTCTAGCTAGTGTTTTCTTAAGCTTTTCCTCTCTCTCTCTCTCCCTCTCTCCTTTTCTTATACTCTCTCTCTCTTGGCATCCTCCTCTCTCTCTCTTCATGGGCTTAAGATGAGCTTGCTAAAGCTTGGATTTCATAGAGAAGAAGCGTTTAGAGGAGAACTTATACAGGATGAGAAGCAAATCTTAAGAATCATAAGCCTCACCTTCCTCATTCTCTTCCTCCTTCTCTCTAGCTTGAGTTTTCTTAAGCTTTTCCTCTCTCTCTCTCTCTCTCCTTTTCTTATACTTTCTCTCTCTAGGCATCTTCCTCTCTCTCTCTTCTTGGGATTAAGATGAACTTGCTAAACCATGGATTTCATAGAAAAGAAGAGTTTTGAGAAGAACTTATGCAAGAATAGAAGAAAATCTTAAGAATCACAAGCCTTACCTTGCTCCTTCTCTTCCTTCTTCTCTCTAGCTTGAGTTTTCTTAATCTTTTCCTCTCCCTCTCTCCTTTTCATATTCTTTCTCTCTCTAGGCATGCTCCTCTCTCTCTTCTTGATCTTAAGATGAGCTTGCTAAACCACTGATTTCAGAGCCAAGAAGAGTTTAGAGAAGAACTTATGCAATATTAGAAGAAAGTCTTAAGAATCACAAGCCTTATCTTGCTCTTTCTCTTCCTCCTTCTCTCTAGCTTGAGTTTTCTTCAGCTTTTCCTCCCTCACACTCTCTCCTTTTCTCTTACTTTCTCAAGGCATCCTCCTCTCTCTCTCTTCTTGGGATTAAGATGAGCTTGCTAAATCATGGATTTCATAAAGAAGAAGAGTTTAGAGAAGAACTTATGCAAGATTAGAAGAAAATCTTAAGAGTCACAATCCTTACCATTCTCTTTCTCTTCCTCCTTCTCTCTAGCTTGAGTTTTCTTAAGCTTTTCCTCTCTCTCTCTCTCCTCTTTTCTTATAATTTCTCTCTCTATGCATGCTCCTCTCTATCTCTTCTTGGGCTTAAGATGAGCTTGCTAAACCACGGATTTCATAGCGAAGAAGAGTTAAGAGAAGAACTTATGCAGCATTAGAAGAAAATCTTAAGAATCAGAACCCTTATCTTGCTCTTTCTCATCCTCCTTCTCTCTAGCTTGTGTTTTCTTAAGCTTTTCCTCTCTCTCTCTCCTTTTCTTATACTTTCTCTCTCTAGGCATCCTCTTCTCTCTCTTCTTAAGCTTAAGATGAGCTTGCTAAAAAATGGATTTCACGAAGAAGAAGTGTTCAGAAAAGAACTTATGCAAGATTAGAAGAAAATCTTAAGAATCACAAGCCTTATCTTGCTCTTTCTCTTCCTCCTCTCTCTAGCCTGAGTTTTCTTAAGCTTTTCCTCTCTCTCTCCTTTTCTTATACTTTCTCTCTCAAGGGATCCCTCTCTCTCTCTCTTCTTGCGTTTAAGGTGAGCTTGGTAAACCATGGATTTCATAGAGATGAAGAATATAGAAACAAACTTATGCAAGATTAGAAGAAAATCTTAAGACTCACAAACCTTATCTTGCTCTCTCTTCCTCTTTCTATCTAGCTAGAGTTTTCTTAAGCTCTTCCCCTCTCTCTCTCTCCTTTTATTATACTTTCTCTCTCTAGGCATCCTCCTCTCTCTCTCTTCTTGGGCTTAAGATGGGCTTGCTAAAGCATGGAATTCGTAGAGAAGAAGAGTTTAGAGAAGAACTTATGCAGGATTAGAAGCAAATCTTAAGAATCACAATCCTTACCTTGCTCTTTCTCTTCTTCCTTCTCTCTAGCTTGAGTTTTCTTAATCTTTTCCTCTCTCTCTCTCTCCTTTTCTTATACTTTGTCTCTCTAGGAAACCTCTTCTTTCTCTCTCCTTGGGCTTAAGTTGAGCTTGCTAAACCATAGATTTCATAGAGAAGAAGAGTTTAGAGAAGAACTTATGCAAGATTAGAAGAAAATCTTAAGAATCACGAACCTTACCTTGCTCTTTCTCTTCCTCCTTCCCTCTAGCTAGAGTTTTGTTCAGCTTTTCCTCTCTCTCTCTCGACTTTTCTTATACTTTCTCTCTCTAGGCATCCTACTCTCTCTCTATCTTATTGGGCTTAAGATGAGCTTGCTAAAGCATGGAATTCTTAGAGAAGAAGAGTTTAGAGAAGAACTTATGCAAGATTAGAAGAAAATCTTAAGAATCACAAGCCTTACCTTGCTCTTTCTCTTCCTCATTCTCTCTAGTTTGAGTTTTCTTAAGCTTTTCCTCTCTGTCTCTCCTTTTCTTATACTTTCTCTCTCTAGGCATACTCCTCTAACTCTATTCTTCGGCTTAAGATGAACTTGCTAAACCATGGATTTCGTTGCGAAGAAGAGTTTAGAGAAGAACTTATGCAAGATTAGAAGAAAATCTTAAGAATCACAAGCCTTACCTTCCTCATTCTCTTTCTCCTTCTCTCTACCTTGAGTTTTCTTAAGCTTTTCCTCTCTCTCTCTCTCCTTTTCTTATACTTCCTCTTTCTCATCTTAAGCTTAAGATGAGCTTGCTAAAACATGGATTTCATAGAGAAGAGTTTAGATAAAAAATTATGCAAGATTAGAAGAAAATATTAAGAATCACAAGCCTTATCTTGCTCTTTCTCTTCCTCCTTCTCTCTAGCTAGAGTTTTCTTAAGCTTTTCCTCTCTCTCTCTCCATTTCTTATACTTTCTCTCTCTAGGCATCCTCCTATCTCTCTCTCTTCTTGGGCTTAAGATGAGCTTGCTAAAGCTTGGATTTCATACAGAAGAAGAATTTAGAGAAGAACTTATGCAGGATTAGATGCAAATCTTAAGAATCACAAGCCTTACCTTCCTCATTCTCTTCCTCCTTCTCTCTAGCTTGAGTTTTCTGAAGCTTTTCCTCTCTCTCTCTCTCCTTTTCTTATACTTTCTCTCTCTAGGCATCCTCCTCTCTCTCTCTTCTTGTAATTAAGATGAGCCTGCTAAACCATAGACTTCATAGACAAGAAGAGTTTAGAGAAGAACTTATGCAGGATTTGATGAAAATCTTAAGAATCACAAGCCTTACCTTTCTCTTTCTCTTCCTCCTTCCCTCTAGCTTCAGTTTTCTTAATCTTTTCCTCTCCCTCTCTGCTTTTCATATATTTTCTTTCTCTAGGAATGCTCCTCTCTCTCTTCTTGAGCTTAAGATGAGCTTGCTAAACCACGGATTTCATAGCCAAGAAGAGTTTAGAGAAGAACTTATGCAATATTAGAAGAAAATCTTAAGAATCACAAGCCTTACCTTGCTCTTTCTCTTCCTCCTTCTCTCTAGCTTGAGTTTTCTTAATCTTTTCCTCCCTCACTCTCTCTCCTTTTCTTTTACTTTCTCTCTCTAGGCATCCTCCTTCTCTCTCTTCTTGGGATTAAGATGAGCTTGCTAAACCATGGATTTCATATAGAAGAAGAGTTTAGAGAAGAACTTATGCATGATTAGAAGAAAATCTTAAGAGTCACAACACTTACCATTCTCTTTCTCTTCCTCCTTCCCTCTAGCATGAGTTTTCTTAAGCTTTTCCTCTCTCTCTCTCTCCTATTCTTATACTTTCTCTCCCTAGGCATGCTCCTCTCTCTGTTCTTGAGCTTAAGATGAGCTTGCTAAACCACGGATTTCATAGCGAAGAAGAGCTAAGAGAAGAACTTATGCAACATTAGAAGAAAATCTTAAGAATCACAAGCCTTACCTTGCTCTTTCTCTTCCTCCTTCTCTCTAGCTTGAGTTTTCTTAAGATTTTCCTCTCTCTCTCTCTCTCCTTTTCTTATACTTTCTCTCTCTAGGCATCCTCCTCTCTCTCTCTTTCTCATCTTGGGATTAAGATGAGCTTGCTAAACCATGAATTTCATAGAGATGAAGAATATAGAAACAAACTTATGCAAGATTAGAAGAAAATCTTAAGACTCACGAACCTTATCTTGCTCTTTCTCTTCCTCTTCCTCTCTAGCTAGAGTTTTCTTAAGCTTTACCCCTCCTTCTCTCTCCTTTTCTTATACTTTCTCTCTCTAGGCATCCTCCTCTCTATCTCTTCTTGGGCTTAAGATGAGCTTGCAAAAGCTTGGATTTCATACAGAAGAAGAGTTTAGAGAAGAACTTATGCAGGATTAGAAGAAAATCTTAAGAATCACAATAATTACCTTGCTCTTTCTCTTCCTCCTTCTCTCTAGCTTGAGTTTTCTTAATCTTTTCATCCCTCACTCTCTCTCCTTTTCTTTTACTTTCTCTCTCTAGGCATCCTCCTCTCTCTCTCTTCTTAGGATTAAGATGAGCTTGCTGAACAATGGATTTCATAGAGAATAAGAGTTTAGAGAAGAACTTATGCAAGATTAGAAGAAAATCTTAAGAGTCACAATACTTACCATTCTCTTTCTCTTTCTCCATCTCTCTAGCTTGAGTTTTCTTAAGCTTTCCTCTCTCTCTCCTTTTCTTATACTTTCTCTCTCAAGGCCTGCTCCTCTCTCTCTTCTTGAGCTTAAGATGAGCTTGCTAAACCACGGATTTCATAGCGAAGAAGAGCTAAGAGAAGAACTTATGCAGGATTAGAAGAAAATCTTAAGAATCACAATCCTTACCTTGCTCTTTCTCTTCCTCCTTCTCTCTAGCATGAGTTTTCTTAATCTTTTCCTCTCTCTGTCTCTCCTTTTCTTACACTTTATCTCTCTAGGCATCCTCCTCTCTCTCTCTTATTGGTCTTAAGATGAGCTTGCTAAACCATGGATTTCATAGAGAAGAAGAGTTTAGAGAAGAACTTATGATTGATTAGAAGAAAATCTTAAGAATCACAGCCTTACCATTCTCATTCTCTTCCTCCTTCTCTCTAGCTTAAGTTTTCCTAAGCTTTTCCTCTCTCTCTCTCTCCTTTTCTTATACTTTCTCTCTCTAGGCATCCTCCTCTCTCTCTTCTTGAGCATAAGATGAGCTTCCTAAACCACGGATTTCACAGCAAAGAAGAGCTAAGAGAAGAACTTATGCAGGATTAGAAGAAAATCTTAAGAATCACAATCCTTACCTTGCTCTTTCTCATCCTCCTTCTCTCTAGCATGAGTTTTCTTAATCTTTTCCTCTCTCTCTCTCTCCTTTTCTTATACTTTGTCTCTCAAGGCATCCTCCTCTCTCTCTCTTCTTGGGCTTAAGATGACCTTGCTAAACCACGGATTTCATAGCGAAGAAGAGCTAAGAGAAGAACCTATGCAGGATTTGAAGAAAATCTTAAGAATCACAATCCTTACCTTGCTCTTTCTCTTCCTCCTTCTCTCTAGCATGAGTTTTCTTAATCTTTTCCTCTCTCTGTCTCTCCTTTTCTTACACTTTATCTCTCTAGGCATCCTCCTCTCTCTCTCTTATTGGTCTTAAGATGAGCTTGCTAAACCATGGATTTCATAGAGAAGAAGAGTTTAGAGAAGAACTTATGATTGATTAGAAGAAAATCTTAAGAATCACAGCCTTACCATTCTCATTCTCTTCCTCCTTCTCTCTAGCTTAAGTTTTCCTAAGCTTTTCCTCTCTCTCTCTCTCCTTTTCTTATACTTTCTCTCTCTAGGCATCCTCCTCTCTCTCTTCTTGAGCATAAGATGAGCTTCCTAAACCACGGATTTCACAGCAAAGAAGAGCTAAGAGAAGAACTTATGCAGGATTAGAAGAAAATCTTAAGAATCACAATCCTTACCTTGCTCTTTCTCTTCCTCCTTCTCTCTAGCATGAGTTTTCTTAATCTTTTCCTCTCTCTGTCTCTCCTTTTCTTCCACTTTCTCTCTCTAGGCATCCTCCTCTCGCTCTCTTGTTGGGATTAAGATGAGCTTGCTAAACAATGGATTTCATAGAGAACAAGAGTTTAGAGAAGAACTTATGTAAGATTAGAAGAAAATCTTAAGAATCCCAAGCCTTAACTTGCTCTTTCTCATCCTCCTTCTCTCTAGCTTAAGTTTTCTTAAGCTTTTCCTCTCTCTCTCTCTCTCCTTTTCTTATACTTTGTCTCTCAAGGCATCCTCCTCTCTCTCTCTTCTTGGGCTTAAGATGACCTTGCTAAACCACG